>MU399583.1:0-433583 GCA_022578875.1 Hypoxylon crocopeplum
ACGTATAATTTTTATATTATTATTATATGTAAAATCCTAATTTACGAGCTTATTTAATAAGGGTTTATTTATTCTTAATTATCGGTTAATCCTCGGATCTAATATTTATTTATATTTAGATATAAAAGCTAAGAACTTTACGTTCGATAACGCTTAAATCTAAAACCAAATATACTTTAATAACTTTATTAAAATAACTCGTATAACTTTATATTTTATTTTATTTAAAAGTTAACTTAATTACGAATCGAATAATATCGGGTTCGATTATATAAAATATCTTATTATTAAATTATTTATTATTAAAAATACGCGTTAATATATAAATCACGTAATATCTTTTAGCTTTATTAATTCTTAAAAATAAAAATAATATATAACGTATATAAATATATATCTTAACTAATTCTAACTTAAGAAATTTAAAATATCTTTTATATTAAAGCTTTTTTTAATATAAATTAATAAATTTAAACCTAAAGCTTTAACGATATTTAATTATAAAATTATTAATGTTTAAAAATAAAGACATATTTAAGATAAATTACGTATCGTTACGTATCGGTTTTATTTTATTATTAAAGGATTTATTAATAATAAATAACTCGATTATAAAAATATTTCTTATATTAAGGTTTAGATTAATTAAAAGCTCTAAATTAAACGGATTAATTAATTTAGGTTATATTTAATTTAAATGCGAATTATTTATTAGGTTTAAAAGTTAAGTTAATATTTAAACTATACGTTAAATCGTAACGTAAAACTTCTAACCTTTATATTTAAATATAAATAAAACTCCGATAATAAAACACTTAAATATAAATAACAAAACTCTTTATTATATTTAAATCTTTTATTGCTTTTTAATAATTTTCTTATATTTTAAACGATCGTTTACTTAATTTTTTTCTTAAAATATTCCGTTAAATTTCGATTTTCGAACATTTTATAATAACGTAATATATCGTTTTTATTTTTCCGCATTTATATCTTAATATAATTACGTTCGGAATTTATATATTAAATAAAAAAGCTTTTAATTTAATTTTTTCGATATAAGTTTATATTAAATATAACGTTTCGTATTTCTTAAAATTATAATATTAGTTTTTAGTTTTTATCTTATTTAAGAAAATATAAATTATTAATATATATTATTTATTAATTATTCTTTCTTAATATTAAGTTCATTTTTTACTTATTATATTTTTTATAATATTGCTTTTTTTCTATTTTTTAATTTATATTATTTTTTTATTTTCGGATTTTTCTTATTTCTTTTATAAGATTTTATATGTTTTTTTAATTATAAATATTCGTATAAATTACCTTAATATTTTAACCGATATTATTTTAACTTTTTAATTTATTTCCGAAACTTTTAATTTACTTTCGAAATTTATAAATTTATTATTTAAATAAAAGTAAATTGGGAAATATCCCGATTTATTCTTTAATTATTTTATCGATATAATTTTATAAACTTTATAAATTATCTTTAAATAATTTAATTACGTAAAAATAAACTTTTCCGTTATTTTTTATAACTTTAATTTTTTATTTAAGTTATATTACGTTAAAATATTATATATAATCGCGTTTTTAATTATTTTAATATATATTTCTTTTATTTTTAAACCGTTATATTTTTATATAAACGTAACTAATTTAATTAATATTAAACGTTATTTATTTATTTTTTATTATTATTTCGAAATATTATCTTCGTTTTAATTTTCGATTTATTTATATTCCTAAAAATTTAATCGTTTCGTTTAATTTAATTAAATTACCGTTTAAATATAATATAATATAATATTTAATTAAGTAAATAATTAATTAAATATTATATAAAAGTTTACTTTTTATAAATATTTATAAAATAACGGAAAAATTTATATATTAAAACTAAAAAATTATAAACCATTTTTATTATATTAATTATTTATTTAAATAAACGATCGAATAAACGATTTATTTAAATTAAATTATAATTAAATTATTAAAATAAAATAAACGATAACGAATTATTTAATCGAAATTTAAATTTTATTTTTTATTTTAATTTATATTATATATTTATTTTCCGGATTTTATAAAAATCGTATAATAAAATAATAAAATTCTATTTATATATTATCGGATTAAAATATAAAGAAAAAAAATAAACCGAATTAAATAAATAAATAATCGAATAATACGTTATTTAACGTATTATTTTAATATAATATAATATAATATTTAATTAATTAAATAATTAGTTAAATATTATATAAAAGTTTATTTTTTATAAATATTTATAAAATAACGAAAAGAATTATATATTAAAATTAAAAAGTTATAAATCGTAATTTTTTTAATTATAAATCGTTTTTATTATATTATCGAATATAAATATAAATACGAATATAAATATTAAATAAATTTATCGATTTTAATTAATTATTAATTCGAATAAATTTTGAAAAATCTTAATCGATTAAATAAAAAAAATATTATTATAAATAATATACGATATAACTTATTATTTTAATATAATATAATATAATATTTAAATAAATAAATAAATATTATATTATATTATATATTAATAAAATTATATATAATTAATGATATTTATAAAAAACATTAATATAAAACGTATTAAATAATATAATAGGAACGGTTTATAACTAAGAAAATCACGGTTTATAATCCTTTAATTTTAATATATAATTCTCTTTATTATTCTATAAATATCTATAAAAAGTAAACTTTTATATAATATTTAATTAACCATTTATTTAACTAAATACCATATTATACCATATTAGAATGATATGTTATATCGCGTATTATTTATGGTAACATTTTTCTTTATTCGATCGACTAAGATTTTTCGAAATTTATTCGAACTAATAGTTAATAACTAATTAAAATCGTTAGATTTACTTAATATTCGCACTTATATCCGTATTCGTATCCGATTATTTACTTATTTAATTCGTTCTATTTTTCCCTTTCCTTATATCTTAACCTAATAATATATAAATAAAACTTTATAATTTTATCGTACGATTTCTAAAAGATCTAAAAAATAAATATATAACATAAGTTAAAATAAAAGATAAAATTCGGGTTTCGATCGAATAATTCGTTACCGTTTATTTTATCCTAATTATTTAATTATAATTTAATTTAAGTAAACTATTTATTCGATCGTTTATTTAAATAAATAACGAAAATCTTAAACTATATCCTATCGAATAAAAAATAAATAAACATAGTTTTATTTTTTATTTAAAAAAATCTTTAATTTATATAAATAAATTCTCGCAAATTAAAACGTAACGAAAAACGATCGAAAGAATTTAATAAAAAGTAACAAAAAAAATAAAAAGTTATAAAAAACCAGTTATATTTTCCTTAAATATATTTTCTAATTAATCCTCGATATTTTTTACTTAATTTACTTTAACTTATTTTTCGTTAAACCGTTAATTTATAAATTTCTAATAAACGTTATAAAGATTTTAATAAATATTATTATTTCGAATAAAGTAACTATTATTTAACGTTTTATAACCGAAAATATTTAACGTATTAAAAAGGAAAGAATTTTCCCGATTTATAATCTTATAATTAAATATTTTCCCATTAATTAAATATTTAATTATTCTAAACTTATATTTTCTTTAAAACGTATTAAATTTATAAATTTTCCCCGTATAAAATAAGTAACTTTTATTCGGAAAAATATTCCTTAAAAGAAATTAAAATTTATAAACTAATTAACCGTAACCTTTTTAACTAAAACGGCTTATTTAAGATCCCTTAGAATTTTTTCCTATATAAGAAAAAAAAAAGTTTTTCCTATTAAAAGAAAAGTCTTTCCCGTTAGAAAAGTCTTTCTTATTAAAAGAAAAGTCTTTCCCGTTAGAAAAGTTTTTCCCGTTAAAAGAAAAATCTTTCCCGTTATTTAATTAGATCGTATCTAATTAAATTATATCCATTTAAATTATATCCATTTAAATCGCATTTATTTAAACTAATAAATCCACCTAAATTAACGTCGAAATATCGAATTAAACTATTTTCTAAATCTTATATTTCGGTTAAAATAAAGGTATATAAATAATAAACGAAAATAACGGAAATAATAACGATATTAACAACGTTAATAACGATAATATTAGCGATAATAACGGCGATAATATTAGTAATAATAATAACGATAACGGAAACTTATCCGTTATAAACTTATAAAAAAGTTTATTAAATGTTAAATTATTACGTAATTTATTAAATAATGTTTTATCGATTTTCTAAGCTTAATAAAAGTTATAATAATGTTAATCGATAATTCGAAAATAAAAACTCGTTTAAATCGATTATATAAATCTAAAAACAAATATAATTTATAACGAAAATAACTTTATATAAATTAAATAAGATATATATTAGTAAAACGTATATTTTTTTATAAATAATATAAATAAATATTCGTTTAATATTTTTTATAAGGAAATTATATAAAGGGATTTTTTATAATTATTATAAAGAACGATATAAAATTAATAAAAATTTAAATTATTTCCGAATATATAATATTACTTTAATAATAATCTAAATATTACTTTAAAGGTAATAATTAAACGATTTAAAATATTAATAACGGAAATATTAAAAACCTTTAAAGATTTAAGCTTAATATTCGATCCGAAATATATCTAAGTTAAAATAATCCGAATATAAGTAAAATAAACGATTAGATTATATAAAATAATAAAAAGAAATATAACGATATAATAAATGTTAGAAATATATAATTTAATATATTTTCCTTTATAATAATTAATAATATAATTAGATAATATTCCTTTTTTACGTTTAGAAAATTAACTAAATTATTTAAAAGAAAAAATAATGGTTTATAAAAATATATTAAAAGTATATAACGTTATAAATTAGTTAGTTTATTTAACGTTATCGATTAATTAAATATTAATAAATCGTTAAATATTAATTATAACGTTAATATTATTTTAAACCTTATTATTAACTTTATAAAAATTAACGTTATTTATATTAGGAATTTTATATAATATTAATAAAATAAAATAAATTTTAATTAAAAAAGCAATTTATTTTAATAAATAATATTAACGCGGAAATTTTATATTAGTAAATAACGATTATAATAATCGCGAAAATAATTATAATAACGGTTATTATAACGGTTATAATAATCGTAACGGTAATTTTAATAGCGGTTATTACGGATATTATTATAATAGAAATTTTAATAAAGGTTATTGCGGCGAAAATCGCGGAAACTTTAATCGTTTCGGTAATTATAACGGAAATCGTAACGGAAATTGCGGAAATTTCCATAGCTTTTATAATAAATAATAATGGAATAAATAAGTTAAAATAAGATTAAAAGGAAATGTTTTATAGTTTAATAATGAAATATTAATAATAAAAGATAATAAAGAAAAAACGTAAAAGGAATAATATTTTTAAAATAATGGTTATTTTTTATTTGAATATATCTTAGATAATAAAGATAATAATTATAACGTAAAAAAATAAATAAATAATAATAATAATTCTACGTATATTATTGGTTTCGTGACATAGCAGGAACGGCCTATGGCCAGGGAAGCCACGGCTTATGGCCCTTTAGCTCTAGTATATAATTCTCTTCGCTATTCTATAGATATCCATAGAAAGTAAGCTTCTACACAATACTTGATTGACCACTTGCTTGACCAAGTACCATACCATACCATACCAGAATGGTACGCCATATCGCGTATCATTTCGTTAATGTTAAAATCGATAAATTTAGAACGAAATATCGTAAATATAATAAAGATTTCTTTTTTAGAAATAAATTAATAATTTACGTTATAATAAATAATTATTAACCCGTAAAAAAAAATAAACGAAAAATAACCTTTATAAAAGAAATAATAATTATTCTAAGTTTAATTTTTAAAAAATAAATATTAAAAGAAATATAATATATAAATATTTACGAATAATATACGAATAAAAAGAAATTATATAAAACCTTAATAAATTATATATATCTAATAAATAAATATAATAAAGTATTTATTAAAAATAATGAGATATTTTTTATAAATTTATTACGTATAAAAAAGTTACGAATGATTTAAATATAATCGGATAAAATAAAAGTTTAATATCGATATATTTATTTATATTTTTTAATGAGGTTTTATAAACGTAAAAAAGTTTATTTAATATATATTAACATAGGAATATCCGATATAATAATTAATAATAATTAATAAATATTTTATTATAATGATTATAAGATATTAAAACTTAAGAAAACTTATAAAATTAAAGGAATTATAAGGTTTATAATTTTAAGAAATTAAATAGAGTTTTATATAATAATACTTATATATATAAACGAAAAAAACGTTAAGTTATTAATTAAAGTAAAAGTTTAGGTTTATAATAACTTAAAACCAAAGATATTCTTAGGAAATAATTAATTCGTTTTATATAGAATAATAATTAATTATTCTAATTAAATTATAAACTTTAAAACGTATAAAAACGTTATAATCCCGGTTTAGGTTTTACGTTAAATTAAAATTATTAATAGAAAGATAATAGCAAATTAGAATTTAACGATTTAATCGAATTTAAAAAGTTATTTACAAATCGAATATAAAGAAATCCTAAAATAAAACGATTATAGAAATTTAAAAAACTATTTTTTCTTTATTAATATCTTAAACGTTATAAATACCTTAATTTCGGTAACGATATCAAAAATGATATTAGTGGTAAATAATATTAAAAACGTAATAAAATTTCGGCGAAACTAAAAAATTAAAAAGATTTAAAATATAAATAATAACGGATATTTCTAAATTAACATTAAAAACGTTTTCGCAATATTAACTAACTTATTTATTAAATTTAATTTTTCGAATAATATATATTATATATTTCTAAGTATATTGCTAGAATCGGAAAGGATTAAATTATAAAAAAAGGTTATAATATTATTAAAATCTTAATTAAATTTAGAACTATCGTAAACCTTTTTCGAAAATATAAATATAAAGTTATCGTAATTATAAGATATATTATAAATTTAGATAAAAGATAAAATATACGTATAAAATATTAACTATTTATATATAAAGAAAGTAAAATATATCTTAGAAAAGTTTAATATATAAAAAAGCTATAAAATTATTTAAATACTAAAGGAAAATAAGATATAAATGGATTTAATAAACGATTAATAATAATATAAATTCCGTATTTAAACGTATAAATTAAAAATAGAAAATAAAATATTTTTAAATAAAACGTTTGCCGAAATATATAAATATAGAAAAATGGATTAAATAAAAAGATTAATCCCGTTTAAAAGTTTAATCTTTATCGTATAAAAAACGATAAATAGAATACGAAAAGGAAAAATAATGATAAATTTACAAACATTAAACGATATAATAATTCCGGATATATATCCTTTATCGATATAAGAAAATATTATCGTCGATATTAAAAAAAAGATTAAAATTATAATTATTAACGGGAAAAGTTTCTTTTATTAATTATTATTATATAATTCTTATAAAAATAAAATATTTGTTATTTTATTTAAAAGATTAGAAATATCTAATATAATATTAATAAGGTTTAAAAATAATTCATTATATATATAGAAATTTATAAATTAATATTTAGAATTATATAAATATTTTTATAAGGCTTATATAAATAATATAATTATTTTTAATAATTTCTTAGAAAAATATTTTTAATATTTAAATATAATCTTAAATTTCTTTTAGAAAATCGGAATTATTTTAACGTTAAAGAAATTATTCGCGACGTATAATTCGATTAGATTATTAGGCTTTCTAATTAACGGTTTCGGAATATTAATTACGAAAAATCGCGTAAAAGTAATAAAGAAAATTAAATTCTTATAAAACCTAAAAAACCTAGAAATATATATCGGATTTATTATATAATTAAGAAAATATATACTATGGTATTAATAAAAGATTTTACCTTTATAAAAGTAGAAAATATTAATATTAACGGAAAAAAAAACCATTGGAAAACTATCGTTTAAAAATAAAACGACGAAAAAAACGTAAATTTTTAAACGTAAATTTATATCGATAAAAAAAAAAGTCAAATCATTTTAACTTATATAATATAACTTCGTTACTAAGATATATTTTACGTATTAAAACCTAAATCGTATAGTTTTTATTAAGTTAAACGTTATAAAGGAATGTAAATATAGAATTATAATATTTTATATCGAAAAAAATTAAAATAAAATAAATATTTATTTTAATATTATTTAGCCTATTTAATTTTTAAGTAAGATATTAATAAAGGTAAAAAAGAAATACTAAATAACGAAATTAGAAATATTTTATTTAATATAAATATATTATTATTTACGTTTATAGATTTAATTTAATAAATAAGATATAATTATTTTTATAAATTACGTTATAATCGGAAATATTATAAAATAAAAGAACTTAATAATAATAAATATTATGAAAAATAATCCGCGTTTAACTTTAATATTAACGTATTTAAACTAATATAAATTAAACGTTAAATATATTTCCGAACGTTTAAATTTAATATCGAACGTATTATTACGTTTATTTATTACGAATAACGATAAAAACTAAACTAAACGAAATAACGAAACTAAAAGTAAATTAAACGATTTAATAGATTTTTTCGCTTACGTAATAATAATAATAAAACTAAACGAAAACTTTAAATCCATTTTAATCGATAGTTATAAAATCGACTAAAAATATGGAAAAATCTTGGAAAATTTATAAAAAAAACCGGATAAAAAGAATTATCGATTTAAATTAACGAACGGCTTATTATATTATATTATCGGTCGATAATAAAAGAAATTAATTATCTTAATATTTTACGTTAAAAAAATATTCGAAATTATTTATAATAAAAAATATTATTTCGATTTCTAAAAGATAATAATAAAGATATAAGACTTTATTATAAATAAATTTATAAAGAAATTATATAATTATTTCGATTATTATTCCGAATATATCGTAAATCGTACGAATTAAAAAAAGTAATTCGGCGAATTAAAACCGATCGTAAATAATCTTATATTATATTATATCGTTATTATAAACTTTATTATTAATTTATTATAAATCGAATCGAAAAATATATTCTAAAAGATATCCGAACACGATTATTATAATTCGCTAATAACGTATATATATAAATTTTCCAAAAAAACGATATTTATATTTGGAAATATAAAATATAAAACATTAAAATAAGTCGAAATTTATTTACGATATTTAATGTTTTACGATTAAAATATACCTAAACGTATAATATTTAATAAAAATAATAAATTCGTATTTAAATTTTAATAAACATTATTTATACGTTCTAATATAACGTTAAACTATTTAATAATATAATATCCGTAATTAAATAAATAAAATAAAAAACGAAATTAAAATATAAAAATAAATATACGCTTTTATATTTCGGCGTTAAATAAATTATAAATAGTAATTTTATTATTATTATAATATAATATAAATAATATATTATCGATAATCTTAATACGCGATATAATATATTATTTTAATATAATATAATATAATATTTAGTTAAATAAATGGTTAATTAAATATTATATAAAAACTTACTTTTTATAAATATCTATAAAATAACGAAAAGAATTATATATTAAAGTTAAAAGGTTATAAGCCGTAATTTCTTTAATTATAAACCGTTCTTATTATATAAAATCTTAAAAAAATCGTTAAATAAAGTAATTTTAAGTTTTAAATTTACGATATTTCTCTTTATATTATAAGTATTATATAACGTAATAAACTTCGAAATATTAAAAAAAACGTATTAATAAAAGGCCGAAATAACGATCGATTTCGCGGTAATAATAAATAAAATTAAATACGATAAAAAATATATATTAAGGGAATTTAACGTTAATAAAAAGATTTATCTAAAGTTTTATAAAGGATATTATTTACCGAATTAATTATTACGTAAATACTTAAATTAAAAAACGAACCTAATAATAATAATCTTTAAAATAAAAAACCTAACTTATAAATTAAACTTTTTATAATATTATAAAATTTATAAAATAATATCGATAATATATTTAGAATTAATATTATCCGATAAAGATATATTTTCGAAAAAGAAATTATAACTTAGTTAAATCTAAGTAAATAGGGATAATAAGGAATAGAAATCTTTTAAAATTAAGAAACTTTTCTAACGTTAAGTTTTTAAAGTAAGCGATAAATTATTATTAAAATATTTAATAAAATGGAAAGATTATAAAGCTATATATAACTAATGATATTTACGAGAAATATTAATATAAAACGTATTAAAACTTATTCGAACCTTTAATTAAAAGAATAAATTATCGTTAAAAAAACTAAAAAAGAAAAAAAAAAAGAAATAACGTTTTAAATATTATTAAACGACTTAATTAAAATAATACGAACTATCCCGAAAATAAACATTAAAGTATAAATACTAAATAAATGAATTATTATAACTTTTTAAGCTTTTAAAAACGTAAACGTTTTAGTTTTTTAAAAAGGAAAAAAGCAAATAATATAATAAAAACGGCTTATAACTAAAGAAATCATAATTTATAACTTTTTAACTTTAATATATAATTCTTTTTATTATTTTATAAATATTTATAAAAAATAAACTTTTATATAATATTTAATTAACTATTTATTTAACTAAATATTATATTATATTATATTAAAATAGTACGTTATATCGCGTATTATTAAAACTTATTCGAACTTTTAATTAAAAAAATAAATTATCGTTAAAAAAAAAAAAAAAAAAAACGAAATAACGTTTTAAATATTACTAAATAATTTTAATTTAATTAAAATAATATAAATTATTTCGAAAATAAACATTAAAATATAAATATTAAATAAACGAATTATTATAATTTTTTTATTTAAAATCGTTATTTAAAAACGTAAACATTTTAATTTTAAAAAAAAAAAAATTTAAATAATATAAAAGAAATATTATAATTAAAAAAATTATAAAATTATATAAATTTAAAATATAATTTTAAACGATTTAATAATTAATTAATAATATAAGATTAAATTTTATAAAATCGATAATAATATAAAAATTTAAGAAATTTTAAATAAAAATTACGTAATTAAATTTTAAATATTAAAAAAAAAAGTTATAAAAACGTTATAAATAACGATAATTTCCTTTTTTTTAATAAATTTTAATTTTAAATAAAAATTATTATTAATTTAATTTTTATTTAGTTTTTTAATTTTTTTATTATAAAAATTATAATTTATAATTTTTTAATTAATTAAATATTATATTATATTATATTATATTAAAATAATACGTTATATAATATATTATATAACGTATTATTTAATTTTTATTAATTAATTAATTAAAATTAAATAAATAAATAAATAAATAAATAAATAAATAAATAAATAAATAAATAAATAAATAAATAAATAAATAAATAAATAAATATTATATAAAAGTTTATTTTTTATAAATAAAATAAAATATCGAAATTATTTTATTTTAAAATTAAAAATTAAACATAATATCTTTTATATTTAAACTTTTAATTATACGTTTTAATTATATTTAAATTTAGTTTCGGATATAATAACGGATATAAATATCGGAATTAATCTAGATATAAGCTTTTCATTTTCTAGTTTTTATCTAATCGCACAGCCGGGCTATTCTGTACAAAATTTAAGTCCACTTTATGACCTAGTAACTCGCGGATATTCGAGATTCCGTATTTAATCATTGTCGGCCGTTCTAATGAAAGCCCCCAGCCGTACACACGCATGTCCGGTCTGCTATATAGGTTAGCATTGCTTTAAATATGGTAGGAGCTACACGTACGGGAACCCCATTGATTCGAGCATTTCTGGTCGGAACATTCCGCTGTTTCCTATTTCAATGAGCTTCCCGAGGCCCTTGTCTGTCGTCATGAGTTAGAATGGACCCAGAAGTGGCATGAATAGAGCGAAATTGGGAAAGTACGCACGGTACGAGAAGATCTCCATGCTAGGTTCGGTGTCTAGTGACTGTTAGCATTTCCTCGAGCGCATAAAAGAGGAAGAGCTATGAAAACGTCTCTAGAGTCTTGGTATGCAAAAGGGCGAGGTGGTAATGATACAAGGGAGTACACACAGGGGTTGTAAGCTGGCTTGTACTTGAGGTCGGTAATGCCCATCTTGCCGAAGAAAATGTCCATGAACTAAGAGTTGGTTAGTGGTTGATTCGCATGCCGAGGTCGACAAGAGGTAAAGTAGGCGATTCTCACTTCCATGAGACCACCAAGAGTCAGATTCGTATCAGCAATGACACCCTCCACCTGATGGAACTCGGCAAGATGCGTTGCATCAACGCTCTCGTTGCGGAACACTCGGTCGATGGAGAAGTAGCGCGCCGGAGGCGGCCGGCCATCGGGTCCCCTCTTACCTGCTAGCTTATGGAGCATGTTCGCACTAATGGCAGTTGTGTGAGTACGCAGCACGAGCCGGAGCGACTCGTCTCCCGACCAAGGGTATCGGTAACCGATCGAGCCATATTTCCCATCCTAGCTCCCACACGCGTTAGCATGCCATCCTGTGTATATATGTACTAGAGGTGGCACGTTGAGAATATTCCCTCAGACTTATCATCTAGAGTTGGTAAAGAAAAAGAATAATGACAAGACGCGCACCTGGTGGACCGCCTTCACGTTCTCCCAATAAGCGCCGTAGTCCTTCTCGTCTTCGGGCGACGTTTTTCGCGGCTTGTCGGCGGCTTGGGGATCAGAGATGTAGAACTATCACATGAGAAACATTAGAAGCCACGACAGTAGAGCAGGCGGAGCAAGGAGACAGGTGAGACGAGTCCCAGGAATTCCTGGCGGGTGGTCTCTCGTACGAGATGGCAGAAGTAACATACGGTGTCTTGTAAGTCACGCGCCGGGTGCTGCTGCGGCACGAAGAGGACATCGAAGTTCCAGAATCCGGACTCGACGAACCTGGAGAAGAGGCTAGCGTTAGCTGAGGCTCTGACAGTTTATATGTCGTTGTAGTAAACCTACTTGTCGGTGGGCATCTCCTCGAAACCCATCTCGAAGAAAATCTGCCTAAATTCTGCCCGAACTTTATTGAGCGGATGCAAGGCGCCCGAGCGCTGGTCAGCTCCTGAAGCCCTGAAGTTGTACGGCTTGAACGTGGCCGTCTTCCACGAGCCCGTGGTGAGCATGTCGGCAGTTAAGTCGGTAGCTTCTTCGGGAATCTTGAGTGCGAACTTGGGGCCTTTATGGATCCGGAAGCTGATGATTTTCTGCATCCTGATAAGTTTGCGCTTCTTCAAATCGGCAAGTAGCTTGGCGTCAGGATATGTCCGCGTCGTCTGGATGGTCTGCATCTGCTCCTTGGTGACGTCCCGTATCGAATCTACCGCGGCCGTAAACTTGCCGTCTGCGAGAATGTTAGTTGGTTCAGTATATATGCTGGCTTTCCCGCAGCAGAAAGGTTGTCGCGCACGCACCCTTGGTCTTGGATATCCACTTCTCCCTGAAGGCCCTCCCTTGTCCAATCTTGACCACGTTCTTGTCACCAATGGTTTTTTCCAAGTCCTGCACGGAAAGACCGTCGATGGCTAAGCGCAAAGCGTCGAATACGCGGGCCTCGTGGCTACCACTAGCAGCGATCTGCTCGCCTTCGGGTTCTAGTATGGCCTCCTCCCGTTCTATGGTGTCGTAGCTGACCATATCACGCGAGGCTAACCGATCTAGGGCGGCCTTGACCTCGACGAAGCCGGCGGTTGGGAAGGCTTCGGCAGAGAGGAGCGGCGAGGACTTGTCGAGGGAGTGAAGAATGTCCGAGGTGAGGTCCCCAGCGGGGGAGGGGTTCGTTGTTGAGGACACCATGCTCGCTCAGTTGAAAGAGATCTGCTATATAACTTTCATGTGGTGTTCTGGTGCGGCGTGATGTGGGAAGGGAGGCTTAAGAACATTGAGGTTTGCAATGCTTGTAAACGGCTGTGTGGCACAAGCTTTGAGTCACAGTTGAGTTGACAATTTGGGTTTTGAATTTTGACGGACCCCCCTTCCCTCTTCCCCCTCCCCCACCAAAGAAAAGCAAGGGTCTGCACTCCACTCCTAGGTATATGTACATACTGCCCATCCGTACCTGACGTATTAAGGCATGAATATCTTACCGCCTTCCTAGAACAGACAATCAGTGGTGGGGTTCCGTAAACTACGATGTACATAGACGGACCGCCTTCTCTACCTGCTAGCTGCAACCAGCATCTCATTTTTCTGGCTCCCATCGAGAACCAATAACCCGCACGCGCAATGGCTAGCGGTAACAATGAAACCAGTACGTCTCTTGTTTGCCAAGAGCATCGTCATCTGCTCCTAACAGACTGACTGACTGACTCTTCCATCTCTGTGTCGACAGTCAACCTCGACACCTTGAGCGCCCAGCAGCTTAGCCAGGTGAAGAAGCAACTCGACGAGGAACTCGAGCATCTCACATCCTCCTTCGCCCAGTTACATGCCGCCCAGTCCAAGTTCCGAGAATGTCTGCGCTGTATCCAAGATAAGGACAAGTCGCCCGCTCTTCGAGGTCCGTCTTTTACTCGGCTTGGTGCCCTCCAGGACCCTCTCCCGGGCTAATTCCATGCAGAGAACAACTCTATCCTCGTCCCGCTCACCAATTCCCTCTATGTGCGCGGCACTCTCTCGAGCGCGTCTCATGTTGTAGTTGATATCGGCACTGGCTTCTACGTCGAGAAGGTAACAATCACACACGACACTGACATGGGAAGCGTTAACTTGGACGCGCAGAAAATCAAATCAGCAGCAGACTTTTACGAGAATAAGGTGGGCGAAGTTGGAACTAGTATTAAGGATCTCGAAGCAATCGTGCAGGCCAAAACGAACAACGTTCGTGTTGTTGAGGAAGGTATAGCAAATCCTTATTAGCCATTGCTCAGTATTGCCGCTAATCTAATTGTGCTACTAGTTCTGAGACAGAAGATGGTCACAGGGACCTAGTAGCAGAGACCGACGTCGTAGAAGGCGGATTGTGTAAGTTAGCCTTGGCAGCCAGCTCCTGGCTATATCAATACTAACCCCCAAGACTCGGCTCTCGTGAAACCGGCGCTGCTCTGGATATCACCCGAAGTGCTCTTTAGGCTCAATTTGAGATACCCGCCCTAGAATAGGTGCTCAAAGGCATCACGAACATCTCGTACCGTGTGTATGAAATTGCCAACCCTGTCGATGCCTTTAGCCGTCGTACTGCCATCCTTGCTTTCCAGTAGAAGTTGCAACTCGTCGCCCCAGATGTTGCCCGCGGCATCATCCTCGGAATCCCAGTACTCTCCAAAGATGCTGATATCGAAGTCAACAGTCGGTGTCTTCGAAGCTCTTATGGCGGCAATGTTATCCCATTGATGGTTGATCGCAATCTGGACAACATACGAACTAGCTTTCCACCTGAAGTTGTACATTGTCTTCACTGCGACGTCCTTGAGTTTATCGGATGTTATGTGAGGCTCGAATTGCATACGTGGGTAGACGTCAAGGTCGTGCGGCCGATTCGAGTTTCTCAATTCGGCCTTAGCTGATCTCAAGTACTGAACAACGTCTGGGAATGTCTTTGCGCCTCTCTCTTCATTGACTGCCTCCAGCTTCCAGTCGAGGTGCCTGCCATCACGGTTAGACCATGTCTCTACCGCCACATTTCCTGGTCTTAACTTACTTTCCAACGCTTAGGTTCACAATGTCGAGCTCGGCAAAGTTGGCGTCTGCTCCTTGTGCTGTCACGCGGTACAGGTGACAAGCGTCCCCGCCTCTTGCGTTTGCACCCGTCCTTTTCTTGACTGGAATGCTGAACTTGGCCCGCTGAGATCGTGCCTCGAAAGCATATGTTGGCAAGACATCTGCCGCTGACTCTGTCTGGTTGCCAGTAGGTAGAAACGGGCTGCCGACGCCATTTCTGGTGAAGTCCAGTACTCTCCTGGCTAGCGCCTCGTCACCAATTCTACTCGACAGTCAGCTATGCCGAATTAACTTCACCAACTTGGGGTACCTAGGGGCTGACCTGGTCTCCAACCGTCCAGAAGCGCGAGGATTCTTCACCATGGCGTGGAAATCATTGTATCCATAGGCCTCCTTTCCTCGCGGGTACCTTTGAAACATAAAATGGCCTAGGCGGACTCGTAATGTCAAGGACAAAGGGAGGCGACCAGCTTTTTTCAGTCCCCAGTAGACACTCGTCTCCAGCCTCGTCGAGTATTCTTGGAAATCCTCTGGGAATTTCAAGCCATCCACGGAGTCCTTTGTTTGTTGCAACATTGGTCGCACGCCGCCCTTCGGGGCGTTGATGTCCAAAACAACCTGAAAGGCGCTCTCAACTCCCGTTGGAGGCTCTTGGAAAATGCCTGGCTGCTGGATGGGCTCGTCGGAGATTAGATCCTCGGCTACATCCTGCGTTACGCCGATGAGTTCTGCGATGTTTCTCGCAGGTGCAGCGATTCTCAGGTACGAGCCTTGGCCGGTCTGGCGAAGCTCGATTTGAGATGCGCTGTTTCCTCGAGACAGCTCTTTATGGACAGCCTCGACTACACCAGCAGCTGCGTCTGGTGCGTGTGAGATGATGAAGTTTGCCTAAAGAGTAGACGTAGGGGTCAGCTAATATAACTTAGATATAACTGATGGTGGGGATGATATACTTTGACCTGCTTACTAGCACGAACGCTGCCGTGCGTGATTCGTACTACATTTCGTATAAGGGTGGCCGGTTGTAAGCCTGGAAGCTCTAAGGGTGCAGGCGCGGGCCTGTGTGCGGTTACGGGTGCGGGCTGGGCCGCTGTTTCGGCACCTGCCAACTGCGTGCCTGGGGAGTTAGGATTCATACGCATGTTATTCACCTTGCGAGAAGTAGGCGTGGGTGTGGATGTGGCATATGAGCTACCTGCATTGCCTGCTTTCAAGGGGCCTTCCGCTGCGTCGGACACGACTGGTGTGATAGGTGAACCATAGGCGCCAGTAGCCATAACAGGGCAGCTTCGAAGCGCATCTTCACCATTATCCGACCCGTCGAGGAGAAGATCCGCCGCCGAGGTAGCGGTATGGGCGCGGTGGCCATTGTCCGAGGGCGGGGAGTCACTAGAAAGGAGTAAGCTACGGGCTAGGTCCGATCATGCAAGAAGTCGGGAGAGTGACGAACATGTCTATCAAGGTTTCCATCATGATGACCAGTTGTGCGAGTGTAGTTATGTGTACGTAAGGTGGTGTGAGAAGAGCGGTTGACGGGGATGGTGTGTGTCAAGTTCGGTTGAGGGTGGGTAGGTAGAGAGAATGAGAGAGGAGAGTGGAAGAGAGTGTTCAAACGGTCCTACCGTTTCCTTCCTAAACACTAAACACTGTAGGCGAACAACCTCATGTTTCAAACTGTCACTAAGTCTGTAGGTACCGGTCACCTTTCATGTACCTAACCTTAACCTTGGAAGTCAACTGGGCAAGCTGAGGGTTCTGGAGCACGTAGTTGCCTCCCTAAGGCGAATCTAGGTTTGCATATCTAGGTATCCTACCTACCTAGGTTTGTATAACTGGTAGGTATGCATGTATACATGATGTAATTACACTAGATATGTACCATTATTATTCCACATGTTGGCACCTCTTCTTGCCATGTTATATAGCATATTATGTAAGCCGTGTAATGCAATGACCCGCTTGATTAACTGATTAATCAAATCACGTGAACTCGTGAAATGTCATTACGCGCCCGTTCCGCGTCGTGCTACGCCAAGACCCTACCTAACTAGGTAATCTCTAACCCGGGTGTCTACTAACTAGGCGATACTAAGCTCGTGAGGACCTTGGATGCAATTCTGCTTGATCAGATACCTTTGGAAGGCCTAGGCTTTTCTCATACAGGACTATTACTGCCCCGTACAACTTCGATCATCAACGAGTCCAGATGGTTCGCCGTTCGTCGACCGTCGTCACTGGAGTTGCCAGAGATGATTCGGACGATGAGCTTGGCATCGATGACCATCCTTGGGAGTGGATCTATCGACAAACCCAGCCTTCTGCCTCGGCTACTAAGAGAAAGAGAAGTGCCCACCACGATATCGTTGGCGCCCGTATGGGCAGCTTCGAATGCTATGCCGGCGATTGTGTACTATTAAAAGCCGAAGGCTCCAATGAAGCGTGGGTTGCCATCGTCGCCGAATTTTACGAAGCCGACGAGGATGGGGACAAGGCCGCTAATTTCCTGTGGTTTTCCACCGAGAAGGAGGTTCGGAATAGTGATAGGAAAAGGAACGACTTCCTCCCGGTTGGTCCTTGATATCCGCCTGTGCCATCCTCCTTCGCCTTGCTAATTATCCCGGCTCTAGAATGAACTATATCTTACCTCGTCTTTTGACGTCAACCCGCTGGCTTCCATCAACGGCAAAGCCGTCGTCATGTCGCACCAGCAATTCCTGCACGAGCATCCCACTGGTAAGGTGTCTCGTAGCTCGCCGGGCTATAACAAGACATTTGTCTGCAGGAGAGGATGTAATACGAGAACTTCGACCTACACGGAAGAGTTCGTATGGGAGGAGGTCTACCACGGCAAGGAGGAGGATATAAGCGGCCTCCTGGAATTGGTGCGAAGCGGGACAAGGTCAACGAGAAAGCCACGTAATCAAGACATATCGACTTTAGAATCCGACTACGCCGCAGCCCAACAAGAGCAAGACGACGAGTATGCCTCCGATGGTGCCGTACGTAAAGCAGTAACTACGCCACGAAAGAGGCAGAAGACGACACGAGTCGTAACGCCTTCGAACCGCAGGTAAGTCCTCATATACCTCGGCGTCGTCACGGCCCATTGTTGCTAAATTAGAGTGCTAGAGTCGTCCTGAAGAAGGCGCTGGAATTTACCCCCCTTGCCACGCGCACTCTTTCTCCGAGTCATCATCAGTCTTCTCCCTTTCAAATCGCAAGGGCGCAGTTGCATGTTGCATCCGTGCCGGCTAGCTTGCCTTGCAGAGAGTCCGAGTTCTCCTTGGTGTACTCGCACCTCGAGGCCGCTATTACCGATGGGTCTGGCGCATGCATCTACATATCCGGCACCCCAGGAACTGGGAAAACTGCTACTGTGCGAGAGGTAGTCTCGAAACTAGACGAGGCGGTGAGGTCTGACGAGCTGGATGACTTCATCTTTGTCGAAATCAACGGTATGAAGATAACTGATCCGCACCAATCTTACTCTCTGCTGTGGGAGGCTCTGAGGGGCCAACGGGTCAGCCCGAGCCAGGCGCTGGACCTTCTCGAGCGCGAGTTCAATAATCCAAGCCCTCGCAGGGTGCCCTGTGTCGTCTTGATGGACGAGCTCGACCAGCTCGTCACCAAGAACCAGAGCGTCATGTATAACTTCTTCAACTGGCCTGGACTGAGGCACTCGCGACTTATTGTCCTAGCGGTGGCGAACACAATGGACTTGCCGGAGAGGACGCTCAGCAACAAAATCAGCAGTCGCCTGGGGCTGACACGCATCACATTCCCGGGGTACAACCACGAACAGCTTATGAAAATAATCCAGTCAAGGCTCGAGGGAGTGCCGGGGAACATTGTCGACCCAGATGCCGTCCAGTTCGCGAGCCGCAAAGTCGCTGCTGTGAGTGGCGATGCGCGACGCGCTCTCGATATCTGCCGGCGAGCGGTAGAGCTGGCCGAAGCCGAAGCTAGAACTTCAGAGCCTGACCCTGCGACCCCGAGCAAGAGAGCTAAAGCAAAATCAAGCGAAACAGACAGGACCAAAAATTATAGGGGCAAAGTCACCATAGCGACGGTGAAGCGAGCGATCAATGAAGCAACCACGAGTCCGTTACAGCAATACCTGCGTGCTCTTCCGTTTGCTTCTAAATTAATTCTCGCATCCCTCCTCGTGAGGAACGAGCGGACAGGCTTGTCCGATAGTACGTACGGTGAGGTGATGGGGGAGATGGACCGGGCCCTTATATTGGACAAGGGGAGCCGCCGGGTCAAGCTGCTCAATGATACGGAGAATGAGAACTCTAGAGCGGATGCAACTGCGGGAAGGCGGGAAGCCAGGCTAGCAGGAATTAGCACCGCAGCTGTTGACTTGACCGGTGCTGGAATCATCATTCTAGAAGGTCAGAGAGCCGAGCGGCCAAGTAAAATTAGGCTCGCCGTGGGCGATGAAGAGATTAAGCTCGCATTCCGAGATGACCCTGAGATTAGGGCGGTGGGTATAGCATTATAATTTACAGATGATACCAATATTGGGGGTTTTATGTTGATACTTCTCCCTGTCGTCTTTATTCCCCCCCTCCCTACGAAACTCGAGACCCTCTTTTCTGAATTTCCACCCTGTCGACGCTCCTTTCACCTAATACTTTTGTCTCCCCAGAGCTGGCTTCCACTCGAGCGGGTGGGTCTCAGGCGTTGCCTTCTCGTCCGGCTTCCATATTTTGATGGTCTTGTCCGCCTCGCCGACGATGAGCCGCAGCCCCGTACGGTCGAAGGTGGAGCTCATGATGCCGGCCTCGGCATCGAGAGATCCCGGCTGTGCAATGGAATCTAGAGCCTGGAACCGGTGACCTGACTTCCAGTCCCAGAAGCTCATGGACCCGTTGTCTCCTCCGGAGAACAGGACGTCCTCGTTGGCGGCCAAAGAATTGATGATGGCGTTGTGACCCTCGAAGTTGCCCATGAAGGCACCCTCGGGGCATTTCCACTGCTTGATACTACCCGTGCTGCCGGTGGCGAAGGTGAACTCGGAAGGGTGGAGGGCAAGGGCACGGACGCCCTTTTTGTGATGGGTGAGGACGCCCATGGTTTTGCCGGCGGCGAGGTCCCATAGCCTTACGGTGGAGTCTAGGGAGGCGCTGATGACTTGGGGGTCGGCTTCTTGGCACTTGACGTCGGCGACGGTCCCCTTGTGGCCGGATAGGACGTGGATGTTGCTGCGCGTTCGCATGTCCCAGACTCTGGCAACGCCGTCTCTCCCTCCTGTGACGAGAACGTCAAGCGTAGGATGGAGCGACAGGGTATAAACGCCGCTCAGGTGGCCGTGATAATGCCTGATGACCTTGTTCGTCTCCAGGTCCCAGCACTTGACCATCTTGTCCTCGCCGCAGGAGAATAGGTAGGGATGCCGAGGAGATACGGCGAGGCCGCGGACGGTAGATATGTGGCCAGTGAGGGTTAACCTAAGGTTGCCGGTGGCCAGGTCCCAGATCTTGATGGTTCGATCGCCGGCGCCGCTGGCAAACCATTGGTTTTCGGGCTCGACAGCAAGACTCCGAACCCAGCCCAGATGGCCGGAAATAACCCTCATGAGCTTCCACGGCGGATGCCAGTCGGGCTTAACCTGATGCGTCGCCTGAGCACGCGCAACGCTTAACTGTTGGGGTGTCGCGTTATCAGGGGTGTGTGAGGCGGCTGGCGGTCTGGGTATCTGGACCAGAGCATTGGATGTTTGCGGGATGCCTTGGATCAACTTCTGGGTCTTCTGGTCTTCCTGGGACGCGGACGCGGACGCGGCTAGAGGTACGTTCGCAGCGGGCCTCTTCCCCTTCTTCCTAGAGCTCATAGCAGTTGCTTGCTTCATGGCAAGCGCGGGAGGTAATTCGCGGACATGTTGATATTCAGCATGAAGACGAAGTGACAGGGCGTCTTTTTCACGTTGCGGTTCGATCGTGTCGGGGCTTAGCTTGAGCTTCTTCCGCGCCGACTCACTCGAGGAGCCGGTGAAGAGTAATTTGGAACGTCGAGCATTTTCTAGCATGAGATTTTTTAGATCTGGCTGGGCGATATCCATCGTGTCAACGGCATCTACGCGGGTCGGGTCGAGTCGAGTCGAATTGAGTAGTGGTCGCAAGTTTCGTCTAAGGTCGCAGGTCGCGGGTCGCGGGTCGCGGGTCGCAAAAGGGAAGAATGGATTGGATGTTGAAGATTTAGGTGTTAGGACTCCTCTAGCATTATCGATAAAATTAGTACTCCTAGGTGAAAGTACGTACGTCCCCTGCACATGTACCTAAAGTGGATATATACTCTATAGTTGCATATGTTTCCAAGGTTTAAATATCTCGCTTTCTACCTACTTAGGAGGTACCTACCCACTTGCCTCTTCTGGAGCTTCGTCGCAACATCTTATAAGCTGCAACTGCAAAGGTACAATTCTTCGGACATAACGTCTCGATATTTCACAACAGTCTGTAGGCACCATGTCGTCCGACCAGTCAAAGTATGCCATACATGCCGCAGCTCGAGAAGGCAGAGGTAGACGAATCCTCCGTCCCTAGCACTTCTACCCAAGACAGCTCTACTGACATTTCCTAGTCACCGTTGTTGAGTCTTTACTGAATGTAAGCTCGAGATTTCGCCTCATCATGGGGGTTCGGCGTCGCTCAGGAGCTATATAGGCAGACCCCAAATTATCTCGTCTCAAGGATGACGACGGCCGTCTTCCTATACACTGGGCTGCATCTTCAAACCAACATGCCATCGCTTTGATATTAGCCCAGCAGAAGGGCTTCGACCCAGACGCCGAGGTGAGTCGCGTCGCTTCACCATCGCCGCCTACTTAGCTTCGCCTAGCTAATGGCGGGCGTAAAGGACGATAGTGGCTGGTCCCCGTTGATGATTGCCGCGAGCGTCAAGGATGGCGAGGCCGTCGTCGATCTGCTTCTTTCCAGGGGCGCCGAAGTGAACCAGAAGAGTGAGGACCAGCACCGATCCCGGATTTGAACTATCAGAAGACTAACGTCACTGGTAACAGATAATAACGGGCAGGTGCGTTGTCAAGCCAGTCTTGGGGGTCTACGCAGGTGGTTGACGGCAACATAGACGGCGCTTCACTTTGTCGCCTCTAAGAACAATCTAGAAATAGCCCGCAAGCTCTTGGACCATAAGCCGCCGGCCTCCGCTAGAGTCAGGGACAAGCGCGGTCAATACCCGCTGCATCGAGCCTCTGCTGTCGGCTCCGTCCCTATGGTCAACTTGCTGCTGCAGAATCGAAGTCCCCTTAATGCAACCGACAACGCAGGCTACACAGCCCTGCATCATGCTGTCGCCGAGGGCCACGGTCCGTCTTCGAAACCCCGTAGATGCCCTGGCGTCTGACAAATTCGCTGACAAAGGCACTAGGAGACACGGCCGTCGCGTTGCTTAAGGCGGGCGCCGAGATAGACAAACGTGACTTGGATGGATATCTAGCTCTGGAGCTTGCGCCAGACAAGGAGGTTCGCAGATACATCGAGCGGGAGGCTGAAAACGAGGGAATTGACCTCTGATCTAGTGCCACGGGTCTGGACTGGTACTACCTGGTGACTACGGCGCACTGCCCATAGTATTGTTGTTGGGCCCGTACCTAAAAGTCTAGGTAGAATAATGCCTGGCTGAGGCGTTGCTAAGCTCCTCCCTATTTGATCGTGCGTTCTACGAGGTCCCTGTACATGGCTTTGACATCATCAACGTCCGCACGCAGCTCCTCTACCAGCTCGCTCTTCTCCCCGAGCATCTCCAGCGTGGTCTGGTATCTTTCGTTGATCGCTACCACTTCCTTCTCTAATTCGTCAACCTTCATCCTAGCCCCCTTTCCTGCCTCCACCTCCTTCATCAACACCACGATCTCTCCACGCGCTTCGTCTCGCTGGCTCGAAATCCTGGCGAGTTCCTCCTTCGCTGCTACTTTCTCGCTTTCTAATCGCCGAATCGCCGAACTCATCCTCTCAACTAGTTGTACCGACGGTCCCGCTGTCATGGTCGACACCGACACCATATCCTGCAAAATGTTCTGTGGAGAAGCTGGAGTCTCTAGGTTCTCGAAAACGTCGTCCCTATCGATGGGGTGAGTCGAGGGCGAGGCTAGCATCTCCAAGCCGCTGGGCAGCGATGGCGGCGTGCCCGACTGTACCGATGTCATGGGAAACATGGGAGACCGGATGGGAGGCTGTCCCGACGGACGCCGCGAGAACGACGGCCGGTCGCCTGGACTCGGCTCGCCGTTACTAGACGGTGCCGAGGTCTTGCGAAGCCTCGTTGGGTAACTCTGTAATCCAAGGAACTCGCCGCTGAAAGTCCTCTGCGGCGCCGACAGCAGAGGAGATTCCGGGCGGCTGATGTTGCGAAAAGCGGTGGTGGGGACGTCTTCCAACCAGTTACGCCGGTCCTGCTCCGTCCGCTCGGCTTTTTCTTCTTTCCAGGCTGACCGCTGCCGCTCCAAGTCGGATTTCGCTTCAGCTAGAGAAGCTTCGGCTTCCTCGGCTCGCCTGCGCAGCGATTCGAGTTGCGATTGATATGAGGACAAATCTCTTTGGACGTTGGGAAGCTGGTTCCTTGCCTCTTCTAATTCCTCTTCTTGACGTTTGGCTCGAGAAGCCTGACCCTAGTGTTAGTGTTGTTTGTATCCGTATCGAGGAATGCTACTGGCCTACCGTCTCTCGGGCTTTCCGCCTCATCTCTGATTCGCGACGCAGTGCTTCGTCCTTCTCCTTCTCTAGGGCCGCGGCCTTGGCAATCAGAGATGCTTCTATGCCCTGCCAGTTCTCGCTGGCGATGGAATATTGTGTTTGAAGAGTCTCTATCTGGCGTAGCAATTTAGCTTGCGCATCTCCGACAGCGCCCGACGATGCTTCTTCCGCTCGAACGCGAAGGGCTTCCAGTTTGCTCTCGAGTATCTGAACCTCTCCCTTGAGCTCCAACTCGACAGCATGAAAACGTTCCGCGGCCCTGTCGGCCTTTTCCTGTAGTTCTACCGCCTGTATCTTGGCACGGTCTGCTATCAAGCCTTTCTCTACTTCTATCGCTGCAACCGCATCTTCTAGCTCTTTCACGCGCTGCTGCCCGGCTTCTCGTAGTTGATCGTTTACCCTGGCGGCCACGGACTTGGCTCGCTCCGACTCCTCCTGGAGCCGACCCTTGAGCTCGGATATTGTGTGGTCTTTTGATGCCACTTCAGCCCTTAGACTTTCCAGTTCTCTCTTTAGCTGGCTTATTAATTTCTGCGATTCATCGTTTGCCTTCTCGAGATCGCCTTGCTCGTTTAATCGTTTCCGTAGCACATGAAGCTCATTTTCCGTCTTGTGACGCCAGAGTTTGTATTCATTGACCTCCTTCTCACCCACCGCAAGCTCGCCCCTCAGTTTCTTGATAATACTTCGGTGTTTTTGCTCCGTGTTTGCGAGCTTCTGCCCCTCTTCCATCAGCTGGGCAATTTGCTGGTCCTTCTCGGCAATCTTTCTCTCTAGGCTGCCAGCCGGGGCAGAGATGGCGGTACTTCTCGCAGCCTCCGAAGCCTGTCGAGCCAGATACTGTAGCTTAGCCTGCAGAGCGTCGACCCTTTCGACATGGCTGTGTAGTTCTTCCTGGTGCTGCGCATGGGTCCTCTCCAAAGATTTCTCTAGATCCGCAATGCGCTGCTCGTAGAGGATGGTCGGTGATGAAGTAGTTTCAATCCGCGCGAGTGCCACTTCCGGTTCGGCGCTAGGTGTCTGGGGCCGTTCTTCAGCTCGGCTTTCGCGGTTACTCTGTAGCGAGAGACGGGGCCCATCATCAGTAGACTCTCGCTGCCATTCAGAGGCCGGAGTCGAGAACCTCGCCGCATCATCCTTCGCAATGTCCATCCCCTCGGCGCTTGGCCGAGGCCTTGACGGTGCGGAAGAGGCATCGGAACTGAGACGGGGAGGGATCTCGGTACTCGATCTCGCGGGTGAGGAATCGGCCTTCTGGGCGGCGGCATTCTTTGCTGCGACGGCTCGAGCCAATCGCTCCTGTAGTCTATCATTAGGTGGCCTAGACGGGGTGGTGGACCGGGGCGTCGCGCTGGCGGCAGATACGGGCGCAGATGAGGTAGATGGGGATCGCGTCGGTCGCTGTGGCGCTCCCTGCTTTGCGGATTCTTCTTCAGCAAGGATGTTGTCAAGGCGAGCCTCGACACCGGCAACGGCTTGGGACAGAAAGGAACCCCATCTGGAAGACTTCTGAGGAGCCGACATATCTGGGGCTCGCGAGCCGGCACGAGATAATAGCGGAATGGATGGTTTTTAGCGGGTGGCTATGGCCGTGAGCAAATCGAATCTTCTGGGCGGTTCCGAGGATGGAGTTGGCGCATTGTATACAAGGTATTCGCCAAACTGCTGACTGCTGACGTGTCACGGCTATGAGGCCATGAGGGAGGCAAAGAAAGCCACGATCGTCCGACCCAATCGTCCTACCAGCAGTATAATTCGATTTGTTTTCGCATCTGTGCTTTCGTATCGGGTTAAAAGAGCTGGTTGCCTCGGTATGCTACCTCTTAAGATGGTAGGAGGTTGCGATGTTGCCGTACACGAGAGAGAGAGAGGCTTATGTCGTTGCTTGCTGAACTCTTAGGCGCCAAGACTCTACAGCTTATACGAGTGAAGCTTGGTGGCAATGGGATCGGAGGCGACCAAGTGAAAGAGCTCTTTATTTCTAACACGGCGAGAAACGAGAATGGTAGCAGCTTATGGGAAGAAGATGACCAGACGTCGTTAATTAAACATGATGAATCCGATACGCTGTGACGCTAGAGCCTAGACTTGACTTTATTATTAGCTTCAAGGGAGTATCCTTGTTATTTGCATAGCGTGATAGCCTACTATGTACATGGAGTACAGTGTACTTAAGGTGGATATACCTACATTATAAGCGCAAAACTACATACATATAATGTATACTAGGTAGGTAGTATGTCATGCATATACAATTATAACTACTGATTAAGGCGTTTGTTATATGGGCAAATTTTTAAAATACATGTAGTCATAAAGAAAGAAAAAGGACTAACTAGACTGTTATATACTACCTTACGTGGAGATATTAGGTACATATACATATACATAATACGTAAGGTAGGCCAATATGTATGGAGCTAAACGTATAGGTACCCTGCCTGACCTCACATTACCTTGACACTTACCGGAGTGCCGGAGCACTTATTATTGTTGTTAAACATTGCACCTTGCTCAGCTTACCCAAACATTTACTACCTGTCTTCTCTCCAGTCTCTGCTGCTCGGACAAGGTCGACTAGGTAAGACACCTCCATTTCTACATATACAGCAGGGCCGACTACCTAGGTATACTTGAGGTATACTTCAACTATGTTCGCGCAGAGCCTCCTAGAAGCCTTGAGCTTCCCATACCACGAACCTCGGCGTGGCTTCTGGGGTGAGAAAACTTCTACTCTGAACTTTTGTGAAGAGGTAAGCAAATCTGAGCTTGCCAACCGCCTCCAAGACGCGAGACTAAACGTTGCTAAATGTACATAGGACTATGTTATGAGTTATTACTGCGCCGAAGTCTGCAATGTAAGCTTCGCCTTTCTTCTCCCCTCTCCTCCCAAGCTCTTTTCCCGAGAGCCTCTGTCGTAAGATACTACGTGCAAGCTGCGCTCAGAGACTGATTCGTTTTGCGCCGCTTCCTACTTCTAGACTCTCACCAATGCCCTCTTCGTATGGCTAGGCTGTAAGGGCATCCGGGGCTGCATCAAGTACTCACACCCTCCCATCTTCGTTGTGGCTTTCGTCGGGTACATCGTCGTCGGGCTAGGGTCTACTTTCTTTCACGCCTCTCTCAAGTGTAAGCCCGCACGCGGCTGACGAATGCCATTCCCGACTCTGCTGGTGCAGATTTCCCCAAGTGTCCAGAGACCACGGTAGCCTAACGTCGGGGGTTAGATCCGATGCAACTCGTCGACGAGCTTGCCATGATTTACACGACCTGCTTCATGTGCTTCGCCACATTTTCGTACGCCAGGTCTACCCGTTTCTCCCTCTGCCTCGGCATCGGCCTTCTCAGCCTTGCCTGGTTCATTACGGTTCGTCCGAGTCTTCGCCGCCATCTACCGCGCGTGCTGACAGTGAAGGCGTTAGGCAAGGTATTACCACACCAAGGACCCCCAATTCCACCAGGACGCTTATGCGGTCCTGACCGCCACTGTGGTCCTGTCCAACCTGTGGATAATGGAGCGGATACTCAGGCCGGCTCTAAAGAAGAGGGAAGAAAGTCGACGAGCAGCTCGCGCTCCGAGGATGCCGACGACCAATGAGATGGTGAAGCAGATGTGGGTCATGGTTGCGACAGGTAAGCAACCAACGCTGGTCTTGATTGACGGTCATGATGCTGACAAGTCGATTCCTTCGCAGGCCTCAGTACATTCCTGGGCGGTTATCTCATCTGGAACTTGGATAACATGTATTGCGGGACGATTCGCGAGTGGCGGCACCAACTCGGGCTTCCCTGGGCCGTCGTACTTGAAGGTCATGCTTGGTGGCACCTCAGTATGTTATGGCCTCCCATTCTTAGCCGGAGGCGATTGCTAATGCTGGATACCCGCCCGCAGTGACTGGAATAGGTGGTAAGTGATCATGATCGTGATTGTGACCGTGACCCCAATGCTGGTCCGTGGCATTATAGGCGCCTGGCGGCATTGCGACTAACATGAGCGCTTCGTTAGCATACTTTTACATTATATGGCGCATCTGGATTCACCGCTGCCTAGACGGCGACGAAGATAAGTTCCGGCTTGACTGGCCTTCGATAATGAGAATGCCGGACGTGGTCGCCATAGACGATGCGCGGGATAAGAAAAAGCAATAGATAGAGGTGTTTAGTATGGCGCATGTACACCTCGGCGGGCATTGTTCGCATTGTTCGCACATATTTCGCGCGGCAAAGCGCCCTTTCAGCAGCGATGCTATTAGGGTAGGGAACTAGATGATATATTATATTCGTGCTTGCGTCGTTGCGACTGGTTGGAAGCTATTATTAGATAGACTTAATAGAGAGCCGCCAGCGTTGCTTTTTTCTTGTTTCATTAAGAGAAGTCCCAAGCTGGCGGGACCTTGGCTTAAACATGTACATCGTACCTGCTGTATGTATGTAGGTAGTATTAGTTGAATTAGTCAGGAAGGTTGACGTTCAATGTTGTACCTATGTACCCGAGAAGTTAAAGTACCTAGGTATCTAAGGTTTATGCGGGAAGCCCCACCACCGGACCGAACCACTTTAAGGCTCAAAGCTCTGACGTTCGTTCTGAGGCGCTCGCTGCTAATTATTTTAACACAGGTACCTAACACGACATATGTTGACATAGAACATTTCCCAACATCTAGAAGGGCAATTCCAAGGACAATGTCAATCTCGAATGAAGCACTGCAGAAGGTACGCCCTCTAACTATTTATCAGGAGTAGAGTCGGCTGACGACGATTCCGAATTCTAGTTGCTGCGGGAGGTCGAGACGCAGGCGATCGCCGCGCAACAGCAGATCTCGCTCGTCCGGACCCAGCAGTCTTCGAAGCAGCGCGAGTTGCGCATGGCGCAGTTGACGCGCACCGAGATATCTTCGCTGCCGCCTGACACTAACGTTTACGAGGGCGTTGGCAAGATGTTAGGATGTTCCCTATTATTGTCTCTGTCCGAAGCTGAAGCTAATTGTCGGTTGCCGACCTTAGGTTTGTCGCCCTCCCCGTTTCCGACATGAAGAGCAAACTAGACACGCAGGTCAAGGAGGTGGAGGGCGAGGTGGACGGGCTGGGAAAGCGACTACACTACCTCGAGGTTTCGCAGAAGAATAGCAAGGATCAGATAGATCGCATGCTAAGGGGCGGCGTTGGCGCATCTTAGGCTTGGTCAGCTCGGGTCGGGTCGGGAGGGCCTCGCTACACAAGACGACGTAGTTCATCACACGACACAATCCGTCGGCGCTATACAACTGTTACGTGTCAACAGTAGCGAAAAACAAACGGCCACAGTCCTGTTCATCGCCCCGTTCGTCATATAGTCGAGGTTCCCTTTACCAGAGACTTCTTTGCGAATCGACGACTTATCAGCACCTGCTTGCCTCGCACGCTCGGAACTTCGAAGAGAAGGCTGCTCGTGGAACACGGCTTTGCACAAACAAAGCCAGATGAGGGACACGGCCATATGCCGTGGATATAACTATGACTAATCTCTACGTGCAGTCCAGGCCAGGCTATTCCGTGCGTACAACGTATGAAAATCTGGAACGTACGTACGTAATCGTTGTAACCACGTCGAGATTATATGATATCGTATGTATAGCTTGCAAGTGCATAAATTGCCTCTGAGGAATTAAAGACAATAAAGGCTTCGATATGTCCAAGTACCTAGGTACATACATGGTATATGCATTAATATGAATGTTAGGTATCGTACCTACATACCTAAGCTGAATATGGACGTCCAGCAAGAGCGTCAGGAGGAGGGGTAGGTACGGTGAGCCCCTCATTTTTGGCCATGACTCCACTCTTCAGCCCTTTCGACAAGGGACTAAAACATCTCATTAGCTGGCGGTATAACGTCCCACGTATCAACGGATGCGCTTCAATCTCCAGTTTTGGCCCCCAAGATGGATCTAATCCATCTTGGTACCTACACCACTACTGAAAGTCCCTCTTTGCTGGGTATCGCTTGCTTAATCCTAGGTAAGCCGCGACCACTGAACCAAGTATACATGAGCGTGTCCATTGTAGTCTCGGTACAAGATTTTAAGCGCACTCGCTAACAAATTGTAGCCGGAGTCGACATTCCTCACCGCGCTGGGCTAGGTATATCTGTTTGTAGAAACGGTACCCGCTATTGGGATTCTTGACTACTACCTATTATTATATTAGGACTGGCGCCAGATATGACCCAATATAGAGTCTAACATGAATAAATGAAGACGTTTCCCCCGCCTTGGTTATGCTGGCGTAAGCACCGCTCATTTCCTCTTACACACACACACACGCACACACACGCACACACCTACTTTCTCCGTCTCTCATCTTCCTTCTCTTTTACTCCATTTCGTATACTTGCCGTATACTCATAATCATTTCTCCAGTCGCATAAGTACCCTCACGTAGACCGAACGTTGAGATAGCTGGAAATATTCTCTGTCTTCAGCAGCCACCCTTTCCCGCTTGACGGTCCCAAGATGAGTAGGTACACTTCGTACTCCGACGACGACTCGGACCTCGACATCCGTGTCAAGCATCGTCATGCCTCTCCCCGCCCTTCCGCACCCCCTATTGCCCATTACGTCGAGGCCCGCTCGTCGCGACCTCGCTATTATGAGGCTGGTCCGCGCGCCGAGGACCGTTATCTAGTCCCGACGAACGAGCGCACCATCGTAACCACTCGGCGCTCTCGCTCGCGCGACCGCCGTTCCGTATCCCCGGGCCCCAGTGCGCCTGCCGCGCCTGCTCCCGTCATCATCAACAATCGCATCTACAACCATTCCGACTCGGAGTCGGTCACCGACTCTGATTCCGAGCGCGAGCTCAAGGTTACTCGATCTCGTCGTCGCGCCCACTCGCGTGCCTCCTCGGGCTACTCGCGCGACCGTGACCATAACCGTGACCGGCTTGCCCTAGAGCACGTGCGCCAAGACTACGAGAAGGAGATGGAGAGCAAACACCGCGAGTACGAGCTCGAGCACGCCCGGAGGGAGCTCCAAGAACTTAAGTTAGCCGCTCAGATAGAGCAGGATGAGAAGCGCCGGAACCGGACAGCCCAGGAGGAGCGCGAGTTGCGCGACGCTAAGAAGGAGCTCGAAGAGATCAGGCGAGCTAAGGAGCGCGACGAGTACGAGCGCCGCGTCAAGCAGAAGCTCGAGCTCGAGCGACTAAAGGAGGAGGAGGCCGCCCTCGAGGAGAAGAAGCGTCGCGACAAGGAGACTAAGGACGCCATCGAGAAATACAAGAGGGAAGAATCCGAGAGGAAGCTCAAGGAGAAACAGGAGGCCGAGGTGGCCATCGAGAAGTATAAGAGGGCCGAGGCCGAACGAAAGCTCAAGGAGAAGCAAGAGGCCGAGGCCAAGGAGAAGGAGTACAAGGCCAAGATGCAAGAGCAGCTCCTCAAGTCTGGCCTCAACGAGAAGGAAATCAACGCCATCCTTGCCGGTGAGAAGATCCGAAAGGAAGAAAGGGAGAGGCAGGAGAGGGAAAACCAGAAACAGATCGAAGACCGGCCAATCTACACACGCATGGCTAGACGGCATCTCTCGATCGAGACCTTGAGGGCCTACAATATTGACTTCCAACTCGATCCCGTGAGTAGATATCGCTCCGCACTTCTCCATATGTACCCTCTAACTCTGCGCACTAGGATCCTGACTACATACTGATCAAGAGGTGGGTGGCGGAGCCGGAGCAGGACATGCTCTGGAGACACACCAAAATCCTCCGAGAGAAGCGGTCCGGGAAGCTCGTCAGTGAGTATTATCCAAACGCGCTCTTCCGCCCTTTTTACATCCACATCCCAAAACCCCAAATGTTAGCGGACGCTGATACGAGGATGGCTATAGTGACCATCGAAGAAAAGGACCGGAGAAAGCATCACCATCTCGAACCCGAGTTCGAATGGGTCCGCAAGAAGGAGCGCAGACGGAGCCGCTCCCCTTCCTTGTTGATGTACCTGGCGGGAGCAAAGCCGGCATAACGTGGTGAATGCGCTCGGCGTAGGAGGAAACGGCCGCTGCGACTCGCAGTTGATGAACACGAACGACTACGTTATTTCTCTGCTCTCAAGGTGACAGGAAGAATATAGCCATAGGCAAGTATTAATACCCTTGTAAATAGAGCGGTTCATGTGAGAATTCTCAATAAACAACGTTTTTCTAATGACGAGCGTTTTTTTTTTTGTCTTGATGGGAGTGGGGTTCAATGGTTGAGTTGGTAATCATACATGCCCCCTCGCATCACCTCGATGCAGCGCAGTCTCCGCTCTCCGAACCAGTTCTTCATACAGCATCCAAGCCAACGCGGAGCTCATCGCCTTGCGCGTCATGCGTAGCGCGAGCCCGTCGTAGAGAGAGCGCACGCCTTCCTCCGTAACCATCTTACGGCAAGCCTGGATCATATTCCGATACTCGCGTGGCTGTAACTGAATGCGCGTCTTGACAGCGTCGAACGGGTTCGAGATGAAGGAACACGTCGCGCCAGCAAGTGCCCCGGAGCTGAAATTGATGGTGGCGGATAACGAACTCCCCATACCTGCACCGGACTTGCCCTGAGAAACGGGCGAGCTCGGGAAATGCCAGGAGCTCAGTCGCTTCTTGAATTGTTCGTATGAGACAACGTAGAGTCCGGCGTAGGGAGCATCACGGATGGCGGTTGCGCCAAAGCCGGCGAAGAACCCTGGTATGCGTTCCGTCTTGTATATGTCCCTGGCAGCGCCGGCGATGGACTTGTAGGAATACAGATTAGACTCGTACCGGACCTTGATAACGGTCAGCGGCATCAGGATGAAGCCCGCAAAAGCCCGAGCAAACGCCCCGGCCACAAGATTGGCGGTATTGGAAAGTTTCGGAAGAGAGGAGGAGGAGTGGCGCGGGTCGGTGACGGGCACCGTAGCAAAGGAGAGGGCCGTGGCACGCTGGCGGATAACGTTTAGAGTGGTGAAGTAGATGGCCGATCCAACCCCCGTCCGTAGGGCTGACGGGATGGTGCCCCTCCAAAAGGCGGCCAATGCATTTGGGGACTTTGCAATGTCTCTGACAGCGGCTCTGATCGAGTGGGAACCCGACTGTTGAACACGCGTCTTCAGCAGGTCGAACGGTTGTAGGAGCACAGCGCCAAATGTGCCCGAACCGAGACCAGCGAGGAAATGGAAGGCTGTGTCCAAGGGAACAGACATACTTGGTTAGCATTTTCCCGTGTAGGCCTAACCGAAGGGAGCAGCCGTGTTTGCTTACTCGACGAGGACCTGCTTGAGCCCATCTTCTGCGACATGGCGGTGCAAAGTGAACAAATACTGCCGAGGCAGAGACCTAACCTTGTTGCAGACCCATTTGCTTGATATTTCTATTTCTCCCTTCCTGCTCGATCCAACCTTTGAATGCCCGCATGGCAGGCACAAGGGGGCGCACTGGGGAATAGGAAGCGGGAGGTGGGAAGTGAGAGAGGAAGAGGGAGTAGGAGAGGGACTGGGTCCGCGAGAGGCCGAAGCTTTCAGCAAAGGGTTATTTTATTAGCTCTTTCGTCCTTAGACGACCCGGAGTCTTCGTCGAATCAATTGCAGGGACCCGCTTCACCCTCACGTCATCTTTGTCAGCATATACACGTATGTACCTAGGGGTAGGTAAGGATATTTATGATGTTTACAAGCATAATCCTCACACATGCATAGGTTCCTGAATTAACACCACAAGCCTCGTATCCCTTATGCCGCTACGTACCCGCGGAGGATACCAGAATAAAGGGAGGCCTGCATTGGGCGAAGGCTTTGATCCGCTCTATGGCGCCGGGGGAATGAGTTCTATGGGGAAATCCCTCTTTGGGAGACCCGTTGGAAGACGGCATTTGCTTCATAGTCGGCTAGGTCCCTTTCGCGCGTCAACTTCAAGCACTTTGGAAAAGGGAGAGCCTCCGTGCCCCTAGCTATCCGGTATCGTAGTTACCAGCGTCGAGATGCCGAATCCGGCAGGCCTAGTTCCGGTAGGTAGACGCCTACGTCTTGACTAAGTCTGGTGTGCTTTTGTCTTTGCCTCCGATAATTGACTCAAGTCGGCCAGCATAAGCCGGTGCCTCTTCACTACCTCGACCCATTCATCCTCTGCCTCATCCCCAACATCGAGAGTAGCCAAGAGGATCCCAAAGTCCCCACCGAGGCGCCCAAGGCTCCCAGCGCAGTAAAGAACCTGCGTCAAGAGGCTGTCGCGGGATGGCTGGTCCTTGACAGTTGGGAGGTAGGTCCTCAACGTCTCCATCAACATTTCGACCAAGTGAAATGGGAACGTTGACATCGCGGACGGTATAGGCTGTAGGGGGTCTTGATTACCGGTTCTCGAAGACGCTTCGTTCACCGGTACGGGGAATATGCTTCTGAACATGGAAACGATTGCAAAACTCTGTTCCCTGAAGATCTCCACGTACCGCTTGAGGTATCGCTCAGTCTGCTGGCCACCCGACCATGCACTCCCGGTCGGGTTCTGCTGCTGCCGAATCCTTTCTTGTTCCGCCAGCTCACGAAGCGGTTCCAAGGCGGCAAGCATGTTAATCAGCGTCGATAGGCGACACACGAGGAATAAAGCCCCTAGGCCTCCGCCGTTACCAGCTGCACCGGCTGAGTCCAAGTCCGGTACCACCCTTCGAAGCCAACTAATCGTCCTGAGGGCAGATGCCAGCTTCAGGCCAGGCGCGCGTAGACTCGTTACCAAATTCTTGGCCATGGCCTGCATGGCCACGTCGGCCTGGGCGGATACAGACGTCACGAGGGGCGAGTCGGCATATAGGCCGTGCAGTCGGCGGATGTGGCCGTTCAAGTCCAGCGCGGATGCATAGTTGGCGGCCGGAGATGATGAGCCGGTAGTGATGGCAGTAGAAAGCAAGGTGGGAAGGTCAAGTACATCAACTAGCCGCCCGACGTTCTTGGATAACAGCAGAGCTCGCTTTCGAGCGTTAAGCATCTCATTATCTCCGGACTTGTGATAGGTGGTGGAGAAATGAAGGGCCTCGTGATCTAGCTTAGGTATGGCGCTCGTCAGGTCAGCAGCCGAGGATGCTAAAATAGGAAGCGTAGTACGGAGGTGAGAATGGTTTGCTGCGGAGCTGATGATAGATTTGTGGGAGCGTTTAGAAAGGGCCTGTAGAGATAGTAGCAACGAATGGGAAGACTGGGCCAGGGACTGTTGTTCAGAGCTCTCCAGCTGGGAGAGAGGCATAGAAGCCAGAGTGGAAAGATAACCAAGGGCTACGGGGTCGGGACGAGTATTATTGTCATTAGGACGATGATCCGCCGGGCTAGGCGGATTTAGCATCTCGTGAAACAAATCTGCCATGTTTCTTGGGACGAATTAGTATATACCTGAGTGTCGACTTTGAGGTTGAAGAGTGAGTTCAGTCCGGGGTACAAAGCGAATTGGGACATCTACTAAGATTCAATTAAGCAGTTCAATGTTGGCAGCTTGTCGCATTAGGTAAGCTCCAGCTTGTACCTTGTAGGTACGTGGATTTACATGTACAGGTGACGAGGGTAGGTACCTCCTGCGTGCATACCCAACGGCCCCGAACTCTGCATGTGCAGGTGGTCTGTTGCCTATTAGGTACGCTAGGGAGTGGGTCTTAAGTACTAATATCTGTTGGGGTGCCTACTACAGTACTTCACCTGAGGTATTAGACTTAAAGTACACCTAAAGAACCCTGAGAGTTCGCGTCCGATCCGGGCCATCGATGTAACTAATACGCCAAACCTTCCTACGCTCCTCATCTTTAACATCAACATCAACATCGTAGCCTTCGAAAAAATCATTAAATACTTAGGTACCTTACCGTCACGCACCCGCCCGTACGTCCGAACCTTGCAAGTGCCATATACGGGTACCATGTAGGTGCGCGAGCTGTCATATGCACCTTGGGTACCTTGCGGAGGTAGGTCATTCAGCTTCTGACTGGTAAAACCACCCGCCAGCTGACTGGCTGCTATTGTCTTCCTCGGCCGCAGCGACAGACTTATATATTCTTTCGCTGCTTCGTCATCCGCCTTTCTGCAGTCTGATTACCTGTTCCCGTTCAGACCTCCCGATCCTCGACCTACGCTACTGTAGTGACCTTCGAACGCGTTTATAGTACACCAAGACTACCAGAGATAAATCAAGGGAGAGGACAGAAGCGATGAGGGATCCTTTCCCTATCCCGCCTATTCCCGCCCTGAGCAAGGCCGTCCAGCCATGGGCCGATTATCTCCATCTGCCCACGCTCCCGCTGCATATTCACGAGGTGGTCTTGATGGCCGCCTTCTATCACGTCGTCGGAAGCGTCATCTCCCCCATCCTGTCGAGACGTTTCTTTCCTACCCACTACTCGGCCCTCTCCCGAAGCAGGAAGCTGAACTGGGACGTCCACGTCGTGTCCCTGGTCCAGAGCACCACAATCAACGCTCTGGCCTTATGGGTCATGTTTGTCGACGACGAGCGTAGGAATATGGACTGGCAAGAACGCATCTGGGGCTACACCGGTGCCGCCGCCATGATCCAAGCCCTCGCTGCCGGCTATTTCCTCTGGGACCTCATCATGACCGCTACCCATATAAACATCTTCGGCCTTGGCATGCTCGCACATGCCGTCAGTGCCCTACTAGTCTATTCCTTTGGCTTCGTAAGTCTGCACTATCCTAGTACGATGTTTGAACCGTGCCGCTGACTTCTGCCGCAGCGGCCTTTTGTCAACTACTACAGCTGTAATTTCATCTTATGGGAGCTGTCCTCGCCCTTCCTCAATATCCACTGGTTCTTTGACAAGCTGGGCATGACCGGGTCGCGGGCGCAGCTGTATAACGGGCTGATGCTCATCTTTACCTTTTTCTCCTGCCGCCTCGTATGGGGCACATACCAGTCCTTCTTAGTGGCTCGCGACTTGTGGACGGGCTTGTACTCGACACCCGCCGTTCTGGCAACCACGGCGCCTGAGGACGTCCTCAACGCCACTTTTCCATCCCAGTACGCAAACACTATGAAATTCGTGTCCGAGTCGACCAATATCCCGCTGTGGATCGCTGCCATTTACATTGGTGCCAACTTGACTCTGAATTCCTTAAACTTCTACTGGTTCTTCAAGATGATCGACGCCGTCCGCAAGCGGTTTGATCCCAAGGAGAAGGATGCCAAAGTTGCAGGAAAGGCCGAGCAAGATCAGGCCGTGACCACCGGGGCGCAAGCTGACAGCGCCGGCTTGAAGACTCGCCCACGTCGAGGCACTTTACTGGATGGAGAAGAGGCCGACGAACCCCCGCCGATCTAGATGTTCCCGACAGGAAAACAGCACCGGTTCCCCGGAAGGGCCCATCACGTTGCAGTATCTAACCGTGACGTGCTGTGCTGATACATTACATTACCCCTGATAATACCAAGTATTCCTACAATGAACAGACGATAAATATACGTTATTAAAAAAACAAAATACCGAGACGCAGATAGCTCCGAATGTCCTACTATACTATGCGTAAGAAGCTACTGGCAGGGAAGATGGGGACTTGACGTAAAACTAAAGCACCTATGTACAAACCATGTACAAAGCGATCGCAAGGTCAAGATCGCTTGAGGGATTTCAATAAATCTCAGGATAACTATCGGGAACAAGGTAGTCCTCAATATAGGGGGCTCTTTCTTGCTTATGGGATAAACAGGAGTAGACAATCCCGTAGCTCTAGAACTTAGTCCTATATAGCAACCCGCTACGCTATCAAGTTTCCATTTTTCAGACTCAGAATCTTGGAAGGGCAATTTGACTTAATTAGTATGGTATGTGTAGAATTAGTTACGTTGGTCGGCAGGATACAGGCGCCCGCTCCGCGTAGGTAGGAGGGCTACATGTGTGTATATATAGTGGCCATGCATTCTAATAAGTGACCGTGTGTCCAACCAGCCTCGACTTCCCGGATCCCAGTACAATGACCCTTTCTTCCCGGCTCTTCAATGCGCCGTTGATCAACACGTGCCGTGACTTTCAGGGACGATCCGTCTCAAAGATTAGTTAGTTTCGAACTGCTCGAGGTAGATACATTTCGGACGATGCAGGAGCGGCGGCGACACAGGTATCGTACAGAGCATAGAGACTAGCATCATGCCCTAACCCATAGATCCCACTACCCGTGTCCAACTTGAGATGAGGTAACGAACGCCCACCTGATGCCGAGGCCTACTCGACTGGAGAATTCTGTAGGGTGCCTTAAAAGCCAAATGGATTCTGGGGGGCTGTAACGTGTCAGGTGAGAAAGGCGACTGTGAAGCGCAGAGGCGGAGCAGGGAGTACTTACTTGCTTGTGCAAGGTTTGCACGACGTCCAGTTGGCTGAGGAACAATCCTATCCGCAACACCGAAACGTACGGGGGGTGCGGGTCCCGTTTTCTGAGGTTGAAGAGGAGCCGGCGGCGCTTGTTGAGTGGCGGCATTGCTCACGCCGGGGTTGAAGCCCTGACCAAAGCCGCCAAAGCCGGTAGGCTGCTGTTGCAATTGCGGCTGCATCGGTGGCATGCCCGTTCGCTGAGGCTCTAGCGCCGGGGGTAAGAACGAGTTGATCCCACCCTGCTGTGGAAATTGCTGGGTTGGTGGGAAGCCTCCTGGGTATCCGGTGGGCTGTGTTTGAACCGGTGAGAATTGCTGGGCGCGAGGATCGGAAAATGGTATCTGCGTCTGTGAAATTCCGGTCATCTGGGGTAGCATGAATTGACCAGGTCCGAATCCCGGTTGAGGCTGCATGCCAGCACCCGTATTGAACGGTATCATGCCTTGGCCTGTCGGTTGCGGCTGGAATGACCCTAAATACTGTTGCGGCATCCGCTGTTGACTGAGGTCGTTCAGGCTTTGTCCTGGGGGCGTAATGCCCGTCATCTGAGGTTGCAGAGGGGGAGGCGCAAATCCGCTGGGCTGTACGGTTTGTGGCGCAGACAACGGTCGTGAGGGCGGCGGTGGCGGCATCAAGGCGCCCTGGTTCCCGGTTACCTGCGGTGGAAGAGGTCGTTGCCGGTTGCCGAGACCAAGGTTTAGAGGTTGAGCTGGTGCAGGTGATCCAGTCACCGCGGGCAGGATGCCGGTCTGCTGCGGCGCAATACCTGTGAAGAAAGACGGCGTCGCACCCTGAGGCTGAGGTGGTTGTATCTGCTGTGGTTGCTGTGGTTGCTGTTGCGGCGGCGGCGGCGGCGGCGGTTGAGGTATTGAAGGTGCTACAGTGGCAGCGGTAGTTGGTTGTGTCTGGGTTGGCTCAAGCGGAGCCGTTAGGAGAGAAAGATCTTGCATGGCTTGTGTTGGCGGTCGCTGAAGTTGAGCAGACGTTGTTGATTTCGGCTCCGGAGCCGGTGCTTGTTTCACTTCAGGCTCCGGCTGCCTTGTCGGCTTTACATCCCAGGCGTCATCATCGAATCCACTGTTGCTCTTCTCGGGAGCTTTAGGACGTGCCGCAGCAGGCGAAGACGGTTCTGAACTTTGTGCGGAATTATCCTTTTGTTGGGCGAACGCTTTGGGATCTATGTTGTCGTTTGTCTGAACAGCCGGAGCAGGGCGGCCTTTTCGAGTGTTGTTTCGTAGTGTCCCCCCTGGTCCTGAAAAGAGGCCGCCGGAAGAACCATCCCCCTCCTCATCCCCTGCAAAGCTCACATTTCTCTTCTTACCGTCGCGGCCGAATTTCTTGTCCAAGTAGCGCATGACCTTGATAATATCACCCTCCCGAAGGCCAAGGTTGCGGAGGACACTTGCGTCCACGTCGGGTAGAACGCTCTCGTCCATGGAATCCTTAGCGAAGGCTTGGGCATAGCGCTCACAAAGGCCAACAGCAACGTCGCAAGATAGGAAGAATTGGAACCAATCGTAGTCAGGCTTCGCCGGTTCAACAGATGCGCCGACCTTGCTCGCTGACGATTCTCGGGCCAAGTTGGCCTTTGCTGACTTCGCGCGCTTGACTTCTGACAGTGGCTTGTCCTCGTCTAGAGAAACTCCCATGACACGCTCGACATACTCGATATCCTCGATCGACATTTTGGCTACGGGGACAGCGATCTTGACACCGTTCATCTTGTGTAGATTGATCTTTCCATCTTTGAGCCCGAGGAATTGAGCCTCGACACTGAAGGATTTTGACCGGTCTGTCCAAGTCCGTACCTTGGACGGATCTGGCTCTGAAGTCGTCGGTTAGGACATCCCGCAAGATATATTCGGTTCCGGATGACTTACTGGGTTTGGACGAGCCGGAGCGGCTGCCTTCGGCTCGGCCGCTTTCACGTCTGCTTCGCTGTTGCCCAAAAGTGTTACCATTGTCCCTTGCTGATAAACTACTATTTCTCTCGGGCAAACGCATTCCAGGTCCTACCTCTGCAGCCCTTTGGTCCTTCTTAATCGCTTCTTTAGTCAAGCGCTCCTCTTCCAGCCGATTTTGCGCCACGGTAGACCTGCCGGCATTGACACCTGCTGTCGTCGGCGACGTGATCGTCTCGGTGATTTCGACGTAGCTGCTTGGAACGACGCCTTCCTTTCCGTTCTTAAGACGCCGGACCTGCCACCATTCTTCGCTCTTGGTGTCGTCGATAATTATAACTTCGTCTCCCACGGCGACCGTGACCTCGTCTTCCCCTTGAGCCATGAAGTCGTAGAGAACCTGCCCCCTTTTCTGTGCGCTCTGGCCGGTTCCAGCCATGATTACCTCCCGAAGACCTTCCGCTTTTACAGCCCCGGACAGCTCGCCGAGGGCGCTGACAATCTCTTCGGCGGTATCCTTGGCGCCTGCGTGAAAATCTATGCTCTTGCTCGGCCGGACGAGCTCTAGAAATACGTGCTTGCCCTCACGAGAGTAATGGGTCATCTTATCTGCAGTCCATTCCTGAGTTGGGCCATCCTGAGCACGCTCGGGAGCAATTAGGATAACCCCCGTCTTCAAATTCACGCCCAGCGTGGTGGGCATCTTCTTCTTCTTGCCCATCACGGACACCATCTCGTTGATATTGTACATGTGAAAACCGCCCGGCGCGATACGGCTCGACTGGGGTGGGTCGGACTCGTCGTCGTAATCACGACGGCTGGAAGTACGCTGCGGAGGTGCCGCCGTGACAGGCTGACCATTCGATGGAGTAGATTGGGATCGTGGGCGCACGGGCAGAACGGGGCTTGGCTCACCGTCGGATTCTTCAGACAAGTACTGCTGGCGAGGCGGTAATGTGACCGGCGGAGGCGTCGCCGCAGGAACAGTAGAACCCCTGCCTTGCATTACACTAGCGAAGGCAGCGGCTGGGTCTGTGGGCGTTGCCGAGGCTGCCGCAGATCGTACCGACGGACTCCTATCCGGAAGAGGCGGACTCTGGGGTGGTTCTAGTTCGACCGGCGCAGAAGGTCGTGCAGGTAGCGAGGGAGGCGCAGGTACGCGTACGGGCGGAGGCAGAGGCAGAGGCGAGGCTCCAGGATCGAGGTTGGCTTCGCCGTCGACCTTGTGGTCGGTAGCGGCGGCGGTGCCCGTCTCGATATAGTTCGCCGGGACAAACCCATAATCGCCTTCAAACCCAACGAGAATCCAATCCGGGTCAGACACATCAAATACTTGCAGTTGAGCATCTTCGGGAAATGACAACTCTTCATCGGTTTGCCGAGTATATTCGTACAGGGCACGGGCGTGGCCCACGGGTTTCGCCTATGAGAACTTAGCAGTTTCTCCTTGCTAGCGGCCGACGATGCCGCTCGCAGTTGTCATTACGAACCTCTTCTACATAGTTGTTAGGTACCAGGCCAACCGGTTCATCTTCTTCGTCAGCGCTGGCCTTCTTCTTGGCCTTCCACCAATCATCCTCTTCGCTTTTTTCTAGGACATATAGGATGTCGCCTTCGCTTATGGAAAGCTCCCCTTCCGACTGTGGCGCATAATCATATATGGCCTTGCAGACACCTAGGAATCCCATGGCAAGATATAGGAGGATATTGGTAGATGGGTTACAAGGGCGGAGGGTCTAGTATGCTGAACGCACCATACGGGTCGGGACAAGTGCGAGGGCGGTAGGCGATTATGCGGCAGACGAAGGGAGTCGGAGAAGAGTCTAAAGTCAATCAAGACGGGATAGAGCGCGTCGAGTTCTCACAATAGGAAGAGTGAAAAACAGTCGGAACCAGATGTTGATTAGAATACAGCCGGGCGAACACAGCGGGATGCGCAATGACGATAGGAGGTTCCCAGGGGACTTGTTATCACCGTTGCGAGATCGCCATACGCAAACATGTTACGGGAATCCCGAGACCGTGTTGCTCCAGCCGCGACGGGGAGCTTAGTAGGGCGTCTCTAAGTCGAGAGAGATATTTAAGAGTAGTTGGCGCCGAGTATCCCGCGAAGCACTTGCCAGGACGCACGACGATTGTAATCGGACTGAGGCGGAATGGGGATTGTTTAAAGCAGGTTAAGGTAGAGAAGGTATGTAGAGCCAGAACCAGAACTGCATGTACCTGATGTAGAACTTAGAATTAGAACTAGAACTCCCTAAACCAAAATTACTAAACGCGCTAAATAGATTTTAATGTACCTGGGTACGTGTGCACGCATGTACTTATTGAGCCACGCCGCTTTTAGCCTGAGGCCGAGCCTGAGCTATGCATACCTAGGTACATAAGCACTAGCATAAAGCTTGCATAACATAACGTTACACCATCCCGTTAATTATGCTAAGTCCATACATCATATCTTGGCGGTACCACTCAAAATGGCATTTGACCTCATGATTGGCTTTATCATTATCAGATCGCGGGAAAAGATCTGATAACATTAAAGCCAATCATAACGTTAGGCCCTACTAGCTACTATTTACCTTTTAAGATTCGATAGCTTTTCTTATTGGAAACCACTTGAGCTTTTTACTGATTTAAAATGGGCTTTGTCTCCCGAGTCACAGCTCTGACGAATCTCCTCCTCGCTACACACAATTTTTATTAACTTGGCTTTACTAATACCTAGCAATCTAGGTGCCATGTCTCTATTCGATGAATTTCCATGGCCTCCGCAGGAGTTACAAGATATTATCTGGGAGTTCACGGTTCAAAATGAACCTAGCCTCCATTTCTTCCGACTTGCGGCTTCTTTAGGGCAGTTAACGCTCGAAGCACCGCGGTACAAACAACAAGATTAACCATCGTGGACAATCAATAATTCTTCTTACTACTCTCATTTTCGAGCCCTTTGGAATGCCTGTCGCGCGTCAAGAAAAGCCGTTGAGAGATACAAACAAAACCCTATGGTGGTCGTCTTATCTGCCGCGCCACCTTACGTTCTCTGGAATAGGGAACGAGACATTGTGTGCCTATAACCATTGGCTTATAAGTCAAACGGTCTTCCAAAATTTGAAGACTTGATATTTGATGATCCAAACAGCCTTTCAGACGCCATTGAATGCATACCACAATTATGTCAATATCCCCCCTTTGGGAAAGACGATGGAATATACTTTGATATGCATCTAGCCATCGAATATTATCCTTTGTGGTGGGAAGATCGTGGATGTGGATCGCATTGTTTCAACCTAGAGGTCTGTGACTGGGCTCAAGGCATTGTCACTACTATCGAAAATAAAGCTAGGCGAAATCCTACCCTTTATGTTATAGATACCCTGAGAAGGCCACGGTTGGATGGCTGTCTTGATATATGCTCTCGTCAACTGGCCTTTGAAAGTGTAACTCATTACTACTTTGAGGCTAAAGAGTTTAACGATGAGTTGTTTGAAGAAACCACCCAAACGGTTTATTGGTTTGCTACGGAATTACACGAAAGAAGAATAGAAAACGAAAAACATTATAAATCTATAGGTACCTAGCTCTGGCTTATATTATACTGAGATTTCTGTGGTAGCTGCAATTACAAAAGGGTGAGGAAAAGGTCGACAGATTGCCTTCAGGTAAACACGCCCTTTATACATATAGCTTTTACCCGCCTAAACAGACTAAATCGAACCGTAACGTACCTAAGCAAGCCAAGTCGTTTTGTGATTATGTCGCTTCCGACTTCCTAGGAAGTCGCTCCTAGTCCCCTGAACCAACAGCCCTTCGCCAGCCTATCATCAGAAGCGACTTTCCAGGAAGCCGGAAGCGAGAACAAACCCACCTATTCTCTATTACCTCCTCATCTCTATTAACCCCTAGACCAACACTTTATCGACAAGCCGGCTACCGACTTTCCGGGAAGTCGTTCCTAATCTTTGGAAACTCTTCAAGTTACTACTAACATCTTTTAGCTAAAACTACCTACATTGTAAGTACTTTTTAGAAAGTTGCTCTTAGTCCTCGGCCCCTAACTTGTTTATATATATATATATATAATAATAATAACTAGTTATAGTTATATAAATATTATTAATTACTTAGGTAACTAATTACTTAATAAAGGATAAGGTGAGCCGAACATAAGTAAAAGCGGCGTCTACGCTAAGCCTGGTTCGTTTGTAACATAGGAAATAGATTTAATGTACCTGGGTACGTGTGCACGCATGTCTATGCGGGCAAGTACGTTGTAATCAGGTACGTCGCTGTGGCACCCCAAATTATGTATAACTAAGGTGTGAGCCTATTGATAATTACATGTATGCATATATCATGCATCTGAGTTAAGGTAGGAGGTATAGGTACCAACCACCTAGGTACCCCTAAGCAATGTTTACGAATATAAGCCAAATGAGACGCATTTCTACTCATCTACATTCTAGTATCTAGTATAGCCTTTGATGTAGAATCTAGTTTACAGTTGTGCTGGCTAGTAGATATACCGACCCCATTTATCAATTCTATTTTTCTTCTCTTGTAAAGAGGATTATACATATGGACAAGCGTCAGCCGTGGCCAAGCCAGATACATAAACAACCCGAGTTGACTAGCTTGGCTCATCTCTCCCATTGCTCCTCTTCGGACCACTACGCGAGGGGCCCGCTTCCTCGCCATCGGGTACGGAGCTGCGGTGCAGACTATCGCGCCTCGAGGCTCTTGTCACCATTCCCGGAATGTATCTAGGCTCGTGGCTGGACAGGTGCAGTTCACGGAGCCCTTCTGTGGGCCACGATTCCCGTTGCGTCATGCTGAGCGGAGACCCCGACGAGGGAAACAGTCCGCTAGCATGAGTATCAAGATAAGGACTAGTGCTGGCCTCGGCCTGCGATCCCGAACGTGGCAGCAGACTTTCCAAATTCGCCACGCTGAGGTAGGCCGGAGACTTGGAATCTGCCGTGGTGATTCCGCTAGCGAGTGTAGCCTCGACGGACGAAGTAGCAGATGCTGGGTTGAGGTCTGAGACAGCCGCTGGATGGTGCTCAAGGACTTCGTCGATTTCGGTCGAAGATGTATAAGTCGAGATCCTACCAATACATTAGCGTGGCGCGGGTGCGACCGAGGCCCACGTGCTACTCACATGCGATGCTCTTCAACCCAGGTATGATACCTAAAGTCTTCTCTTCGATCCGGCACATTGGTCTTCACCATGCTGTTTCCATCCTTCCCCGGCAGGTTGAACTTTTCTCCCAGCCACTGCTGCTTGATGGAATGCTCGTAGCCGCTCTGCCTTACTGAATTCTTGGCGAGCTCGCACATGTCTACCGGGCTTAGTTTGTAGATTTGCGCCGCAACAGCGTATTCCTCCATCAACGGTTCCTTGGTAAACGCAAATTGGAGGGGATCGTCGGTGGAGAGCGATACGTTCAAGCCGCGTCTAAAATACTGGTGGAACGGGTTCCTCTCGTAGGCCAAGAAGAGCGCGTTGTTGCTAAGTGGCGACATGGCGATACCGATTTGCTCAAGGTAGAAGATATACTGCAGGAGAGGTACCTTTCTCAGAAGCAGCCCGTGGCTGATGCTATGACTGCACAACAAAGCGACGGCCAAATGTTCACTGTCGCCTGCTTCCCCACAGTGTGGTCGAAGCAGAAATGTGTTGAAGCCGCGCTGACGACGCCAGAAGTTAAGCGAAGTCATGTTCGCGAAGAGATAATAGATCCAATAGCTGTACGGTGGGTTCTGTTTAGAATCCCACTCCCTCGGCACCGGGAACTTCTTGTAAAGCCGTCTCTCAACCTTGCTCTCGTCATCCACGCTGTCGAAGCCAATCACCCGCTGTAAGAAGACATGAAGCTTCGGGTGGCTCTCTGGGTCCTTGGTGACTTCGAAAAGTGGCTGAAAGACGTTCTTGACCACTTGTTCGAAAGATTCCATCAATTTAGTAGCTTTGAAGACGTCGTATAGCCGCGGGATCTGTATGAGCCAACGGACGTTGTGCGAAAACAGCTTGTTATCAACCACCCACGCAGCCAGCTTATCCCATTCATCCAGAGACCTTCCGTAGATCGAGATTCGCCACTCCACCATTTGATACTTGCTAGATTCCAGATCGGAGATGACTTCCTTGGTGATTTCCGCTAGATATCGACCTTGGATGAAGTTGTCCGTCTTAAGGAAAATAGTTCGCAGTCGTGATTCCCCGATGGGATTGTACTTGAGATTGAACTTGTCAAATCGATGGAACGAGTCAGTGTGTGCCTAGATTAGAGTCAATCTTCCTATTTCCTGTCTGGGAGAGACGACCGAGTAAGAGAGAGTCTAGGCTTACATGCATGTCCAGAGTATCGATACTTAGATCGTACGCGGTCAAGTTGATACTTTCGAAGACTTCCCTAAGAGTGAGGTTCTTACCATCCCTAAAGAGGACATATTCGTCTGGACATTTCTTCATCTTGCTCTTGATGAATCGCAAGAGGTGCTTCTGGTTCATGCAGGCCGAATGATGCACATGCGTATCGACCTTCCTCACGTTGTAGAAATCTCGATGCGGAACCTTCTTAGTATCTGCTGTCTCTTGGTACTCGTTCAACAGGACATAGAGATTGAACTTGCCCTCTAAATACTGAAGCCGCCTAAACGCGAAGCTCTTGCTCGGCCCGTCGGAAGAGATGGATAGGATTTCTTCAAGATCCATATAGAAATCCTTGATGGTGGGAACGCCCACTACCGGTGTATTGGCTTTGTCCGCGGCGTCGTTCTCAAACACTTGGTAGACGCCGTTCTCATCGAGCCGAAAGGCGAACTCGCTTCCCTGGGGAAGAGGTAAGACATCGGCCATGTCAAAATCCTCTCCGATGTCATGGCCGGGTTTGCGCCTTCTAGGCATTCTCCTATGTTCGGCATCCGTAGTCGCGGTTCCGGGGTCACCAGGACGCTGCGCGCCAAATTGGGCGGGCAGGACGGTGCTATTACTCATGCTATTGCTTCCGGTATTCGCACCATGGCTATCATGGTTGATATTGGGTCCGACCCAAGCAGGTTCCGGCGGTGGGGGGTAGATATCCCAGCTCGGATCATCCTTGGGATTGTCGCCGTCTCTCTGCAAAGACAGGCGGATATATTTGTGGCGAATATCTAAAATCTTCTGTATGTTTTGGAAAATGGTGCTCAGTTCTGCCGTGATGTGTGGGTCGCTGCTGCCGACAGCGCTAGCAATGCTGGAAGATGCCCCCTCGGGAAGCCCCATATCAGGCTGCAGGCTCATCACGGGATGCTCCTGAGAAGTATCACCGCGCGGGTGACTAGTGGGTCGGGAACCAAGGTACTCTCCTAGGGAAGGCCGGGTAGCTGTACGGGGAGTTGGGTCAAGGGCCCGTGAGTGAGTGGAGGAACCGGCAATATGGGGGAAATTGTAGCTCTGCGGAGCTGGAAGAGGCAGAGGCGCCGGGATTGGATCGGCACCCGAGTTGGAATGAGGGTGAGCAGCTGAAGCCTCGTTGGCTGGCTTCGCGGGCATTATGCCAACTGAAGCTACGGGGCTGCCGTGAGGAGTGGCCTGGGACTGGCTCCAGCTGCTTCCCTCCGTTTTCAACTGGTCTAGCTGACTTCTTTGGTAGAAGAGTTTGGCGTCGGCCTGAGTCAGTTGTCGCTCAGCTACGGCATCGTGGAATGTGGTCTTTCTGGGGCGATCCCGCGGCAGCATGCCATCTTCTGGCGTGGGCGGGCATGCCTCTCTTATATGGCCTTGTGCGTCTGCCCCGACGCCGTTGTTCCGCCGGTGCTGTTCCGCGCTGTCAGGCTCGGAGTCACTGTCTATAGCATGCGCAGCAGCATCAGAGCTGTCCGAGTCGAATTCGAGCGCCTGACGAGCAGCCGAAATCTTGGGCGACGTTTGATGGAAAGCTGCCGTGTGTCAGCATCGTTAGCTAGCGGCATAAGACGGGATACCGCATAACACAGCAACCCGTACATTCAGGTAAGAGGGATCATAGACTGACAAGACATGTCGAATACGTGATCGGAATGTGTGGCGATCTCAGTGCAGCTTTGAGCATTGGGTAGTTTCGTGACGTCTAGAGGTTGAAGACCAGATATGTAGGTGAAGTAGGAGCAAATTTTATGGCTTCTAGCAGCCCCTCTCTCTGTAGGCCGTGCAACTGACGACGAATATGAAAATGCCTACGTACGATACTCTCATATCTGACATAGAAAAGAAACTAGATTGGTGTAAGAGACGTATTATTACGGTTTGTATATTTATTTTCGCGATTCAAGCTACCGTCGATACACAGGTACCTACCCTACCTATGATGGAAGGGTCCGTGGAGCTATGAATTAGGTTTCCCCCCAAAGCACGTACCCTTATATGTACCATACCTATATGTACCTAGGTAGGTAGGTACATACGTACATTACCTAAGGTAAGTACCACCGGTTTAGGTGCGTGCATTACATGTATGTATGTCCAGTAGTGTTCGTCCAATTAAACATTACATTTTAGGTGTAGGTTATCAATACTCAGGTAGGTACATAAAGCTTGGCATAGCCTACATGTATGCACCTCCCAGGTATAAGAACAAAGGCAACATTGAACCTTCACATGTATTTTGAAGTTGATATCGAAGACATTTAGAATAGGGGACCGATATATACATGTACCTATGCTTTGTCTGTTACTTTGTGTAGACACGTATATATGAACATAATATATGAAGATGGATCTCGCGATTAGGTATGTAGGCAAACTAGTATTCCTAGGTCCCTGATGGCTGAGTTGACTGTCAAACTGTCAACCATTAGATACCTACCTACCTAGGTACCTACTTTGATATAATACCATCTCACTATGGCATCGCCAGTCACTTCCGGGCTTCACGTCACATGGCTAATACAGACGAACAGGATAATACGGCTTGGTCAATCGTCACACTATTTCATATTGATAATTACGTGGAATGAACTAGACAAAGCCTGGCGCATCCACGCATGCTAGCAAGCTATCCTGCTTTGCCGCCACCCGTCTTCGTCTTCGAAGCTGATTTCTTCTTGGAGTCTAGCGAATATAGGCCTCCGGCAGAAAAAACCACGATGGCCCCGATCAGAGTCCCAGTGGCCAGCCTATTCCCGAAAAGCCATATACTTAACAGTAGGCTAACCAGTTTGCGAATGTTAAGCACAATCGTGACCGTGAGCGCGGAAGATGCCGCAGCTAGGAGGTTGACGCCGCGGATGCAGGCATATTGTGTAAAAACATTGAGGGTTAGGTAAGCCACCTGGCTAGGAATATAGATTCCCTCGATCCTTTGGCGCACCGTGGCTGGTATGGTCGAGAGGTTTGCCTGTTCGGCCAGTAATGGGAGCGCAAGTGGCCTGCTGTTGGCCAAACGCATGAATTGACTGGTCAAGGATCGCGAGAAGGGCAGGAAGAGCGGCAACGATAGTAAATGGGAATAGAACAGGTTCTCTTTCCAGTGCGGGCCGTACTGCCTGTATGTCTCCTCGGTATACAATCCCATAATGGCCGATAGGACCTGGGCGATCAGGAGGACCGCGAGACCGGTGCTAAATCTGGGAGCAGATCCCCGAGAATCGTCGGAGGCCGTTCCCTAGCTACGCGTGAGTTACCGGCGGTCCGGAAAGGTTGGAGAGGATTTTCTTACCTTGGACTGGGCGTCCGACCACGCGGCCGTGACAACGCCAACCGTCAGGAGGAGAACGGCGACAACCTGGATGCGAGAATATCGCTTCCCGTACAAGCTGCCGGCAATCATCGTCGTAATACTACCTCCAGACCGCAGAATGATGTGAACCGGCACGGAGATGTCGTAGCTGAACGCATGGTTGTTCAATACATTAATGCTGAAGAAAAGCAGGATGTTGATGAGCCAGCGACGGATCGGTACCCGGTTTGGCTTGATGAAGAACGGAGGGCGGGATAGATCGAACTGCGAGATGTATCCAGTAACGGCAACGAAGAGGAATTGCACAAAAGTAAGAAGCGTTCCTAGCGACGGGGATCGTAAGCCATTTGTTTGGGTTCTATGTGCACGGAGTTTCTAGTATCAAGTATAATTGCCATACCACTCGCTGGTTCGACCCTGACGACATGAATATATTAGCTAGGAGCGCAGGCGAGAATCCCAACGTAAACTCGCAGGAGCTTACTTGATTATGGCCTCGAGAGCAAAAACCTGCACGGCTCGGTATATATTAGTTGCCCGTTCCAGTGTCAAGTTGGGTGGGACTCGTTCGGTCTCACGTTAGAGCAACAGCCGCCAAATATCAGGCCGAGCATGGCACCTACGGCCAGCCATTGCGGGATGGTCTCGATGAATATGCGGCCGGCAAGCCCCATGAGCTTAGAGAAGGTCGGTCGTTGGTCGTCGATGCCGTACAGTTCAGCCTTCTCGAGGGACGGGCCGGCGTTGATAACTTTGGGCGTCATGGCGACTCCATTTCGCGAAGCGGCGTGCGATTCTCGCAGGGTCTGGCGTCTCCGTGGCGCCGATCGGCTCGTCATCGAGTTTGAGGACGTGGACAGGAGAAGACGGAATTGTATATTTGTTAATGTGCTGTTTCTAAGCTTACGGCGCGATCTGTCTGTCAGTCGCCGGCTATTTCAGATGCAGATTGCTCGATACTGCATGTGTTTTACAAGGGAGAAAGACCGTACCAAGAGCGGGATACGTTATCCGCTACTATGGCGATTTGTTGCATTTATTTGACAGTCTGGTTGCCGTGGGAAGAAGGCAGACATGAGTTTGAGTTGCCGGGGTACACGATTGTCCAATCGATTATCCTAAGGCAAGGCCAAGGCAAAACAAGGCAGTTGGCGACGTTGGACTTGACAGATATTTGTAGGTTTCCAGTCGCAATCCGTCCGTCTGACAGAGGCTCGTACCTTACCGATCTACTTAAGGTACCTAATAAGCTTTTTAAGCCGGCGACTTGTCCGAACTAGGCAAATACGAGACCCGCTCGCTAGGTACATAAGGAGGTACCTAACCTTACATACATCCATGGATAACTGCCTGCACAGTGCAGCTAACTAACCTAGGTACGTACCTAGAGGTACCCTAGAACACTCAACGCATGTGGGAATACCTACCTAAATGACAGATACACTTCAAGAAATTCGAGAGACAACGTAACTTGGAACTTACATAGTAATGAATACATACATTTGGTTCGGCATCTAAGAAATACGCCATGTTTAGATGCTCGGCCCGCTAGTTACGGAGGGTTGGTTCCGCATTTTGCTAACAGAGTCCCGCTGGCACCCCTAGGACCTTGTTGCGTAGTTGGGCTCAATGACGAGGTAATTCTTTTCCTGCCACAAGTTTCATGGTCTCTAAGCAGGTCGGAGTCCTTCTAGGCTTAAAATATTCATATAATCTTGTAGAGTAACGAGTAATCCAGCAGAAATCCACCAGAGACGCCAACCAGCCAAGGTGTGCTCCGTTGGTTATCAAAGCCCGCCCCCTCCCCCCGTGTCTTCTTAGGGTATCGACTGAGTGGAATTTAACTTGGCGTACCAGGCTTTCACAATTAGCATAGTGACTATACGTGCTTCAGATCTCATTCGTCTTCTGCCCTTTCTTGGGGTCTTTGGTCTGCATTGTAGAGTGAGTCTATGCCATGATATTGGGCCCTGCGCCTACCGACTCGGAAGCAACTGGTTCCTCGTGAGGACTCCAGTGCTGAATGATCCATGCTTCTAGTCCTCCCATCATCATGTCTTACTTACAAAGCCGACATCCCGGGGACGGCAGGCCTAGGATAAAATCAACCTCCCGTATGCATCTTTTGTGTCGCAATCCCAACCTTTTCTCATTTGCAAGCCGCCCATTTCAGTTGAGTAAGCCAGCGGTCCTGGCCACAAGCATTACGAATAGTAACCTACGTCCAAGAGGACCACGCAACTATCAGAGAGACCGCTGGCTGCGTGACGCACACTTCTACCCGGATCCGAGTAGGGGGCCCTTCCGCAGATCTCGAGTGCCGGCTGCGAAATGTCCGGCCGCTGCCGGAGAGCGCCGCTACACGCCTAGAGGGCCGAGAAGACGAACAACTACAAAACTTGTAAGCTACCGTAGACAGCCTGGGAATCCGGAGACATTGAACTTACGTTATTCGTCGCGGCAATCGCAATGCTGTCTTCAAACGGATGCCAACTCATGTGCAGGATCTTCTTGTTAAAGTCGATCTGGTCTGCATCCGTCTCCTTCCGCATGCGTTGACCTTGGCCTGCTCCAGCCGCCGGACTACCCGCACGCGATCCGCCTTTCTTACCGCCGTTGGTCGCTGTGGGGCTTGTTGACGAATTGATAGGCGTCGGGATGCCGACCTTCTTGGCTTTAAAGGCCGACTTGTCTGCTTGTAAGACGACCTCGATCTCCTTGTCGGGATCTGATGGGTAAATCATGAAGTTATTGTTGTAACTTCCCGTCATGACATTCTTGGCGTCGCCCGAGAAAACGACTTCAAACTTGTCGAAGATGCTGTCATTCTCATAGGTGTCACAGAGCCGCGGCCTAAGGTGCTCGTGAATAGGTATGGTCTTGACCGGCTGGCGCTCCATATTGACATCCCAAATCTTGACCGTGAGATAGTCTCGGGACAAGATGTATCTACCGTCGTACGAGAAACGTACATCCGAAATGGACGAGATGATCTCCGAAAAGAACGACCTTGATGACGGGTCCTCTTCTTGCTCGAACACTATATAGCACCGTTAGCTTAGAAGGCCATTCCTCGTATACCAGGGGTCAACGGGGAGTCGTACGCTTCGCGTGCTGGTCACATAGGGCACTCTCTCGCATATCTGCCAGTTTGATGGTGCCCTTCGAGCTCGCATACATAAACCAGTTGCAGCTGATGGGGTGGAACTCGGCAGCCGTAATAACCTCAGTCAACTCCTCCATATTTGCGGGTTTGATGTCTACGATGTTGAAGCTTTGGTCTTGAATATTCAAGTTCCAGAGGTTGATTCGCAGATCATCACTACTTATGAAAGTCTCTCCATCGCTGTTGACCGAGATGCTGTTGATGTGGTAGGCGTGCGCGTTCGCGTACGTGCGCCGAGGGACAGCAGCGACAACAGTATCGTGGTGCGTCAGTCGTGGTAGCTTCAACTCTGCGGTGTTTTTGAAGTGCGACGGGGGAAGAGGCCTCGGCGCGCCTCCTCCCACACCAGTTATGTTGCCCGGAGTGAGGTCGTGTGACAGGTTGTTCTCAGCTACCACCTTCAACGATTTCTCGAAGACCTTCCATAACTTGATCGTCTTGTCGTTGGTCGAGAGGAGATAATGAGAAGCGTTCTGGCGACGGCACCATTTAATCTTGTTGATCTTCTCTTCGATCTCTAGAGATTTGAGGTAGTCAAACTCGGGCTCGTGTGACTGGAATTCGGTGTGAAATTTATATTCACAGGTTTTTTTCTGTAAGCCAGATTAGACCAAGCTGCTTCCCTAGCAGCGGGACTATCCAAAACTAACCGTCTCGTTCCTCTCAAACAAAACGACGCGACCGCCTTTGTCTCCCGTGGCTAAGTAGTTGCCAGTGTGATCAAACTCGACGGTTGATATAATATCGGCTATGATATTCATGTAAGCAAGCAGGAAATCATCCAAGCCTCGCCTCGATCCACAAGAGGGATTATGAGGGGATAAGGGACTGAAGGCTTGGGCAAGTCCACCAGAGCTTGGCGGGTGGGATTAAGAGACGGAAGGGCCATACCTTCTGTGATATCCTCAACATCTCCCTTGTCACCGAAGCACCTAAAAGCAGGCAGCAAGAGTCAGCAAGGCTGTTATTGGATATATAGGTGACTGGCATAAATAAAACGCTAGAGTGCTGCCCTACTCCTAGCAACATGTTTCATGGAGTGACAGGAAGGGTTGCGATTTGGAGAGGGAGGACGGTGGCGAGTTCTTTGTAAAGACGTACTGTGTGAACTTCCAGGTGGGAGAGTTTGAGTCTCCTTCGACCATGTTTGTGATGGACGTCGGGGGTGAAGCTACCTAGGTAAGCTCCGGCCCGTCTTTCAGTCTGAGGAAATAAGTGTGTGGTTGATAGTTAGGTTGACGGATCACGATCGCGACCAGCAGAGGGCTCGGTGATGGCGGGGTGGTACGCGACGAGTTGAGAATGGGTCGGTAACCAGTCCGAGGTCAGTTGTGACGTGATAGTCGGAAATACGCAGGATGCTAAAAGAGGACTGGAGGCGAGAAGTATGAAGAGGTGGTTGAAGGGTGTAGTCGGGAGGCGGCAGGGTGTTGTAAATATTTACGGGGTGATGGTGGTGGTGGTGGTTGTGGTGCTAGACGGATCCCGAGGGCTTAGGCCGATAGTGCACTCACTCCCAACGACTTTTGCGGTCGGCTAGATGACGAAGGGATGGGTGAGCTGAGGATGGACGATATGGCCAGGCAATCAAGACGCCATGCACTCGCTGGAAGTCGTCGGAAGCAGCCGCAAACTACCAAGAGGGGGAGGATGGGGGGAAAAAAGAATACAACACGAGCAGCTGCAAAATGACGGCGAGGCGTAGTGGTAGTGGTAGTCGGAGGTTGTGGTTGTGGTTGTGGTTGAGTGATGTGATGCGAGTTATGGTAATGGTAGGTCCTAAGCAGCAGTAGTACAAGGGTCTGGGGTCAGATTTGGGGAGAGGTGGGAAGGTTGATTGAAGGTCGTCGATGCGTGGTTAGTTTATGTCAGTGCGGGCTTGCCGGTTTTGGCCTGTACTATACGGCCGCTGACTGGGTACCCAGGTACCTACAAAGCTAAATTTACCTCCTTATTACCTTATATACCTTATTCTCCCACTATGTATATAACGGGTAAGTAGAGTATGTACTTTAGGTAGGTAAGATAGTAAAAAGGCCACACGTCTTTCAATTCTTACCCGTAGATAATATGTAACTCTCGAACTAGGTAGGTACATAATGAAACAATACTGTCAAGTTAGCAGTCTCTTTTGATCTAAAGACGCATCAGCCTTTGAACTTTACCTGGACTGCGCAGCCAGATAGCTCCGTACTTAGGGGTATGTACAAGTACTGCATCATAATAGGTTTCCAGGGCAAGAACACCTAACCTACCTCCCACTTACAAGTACCGCATCTATTGTACCTCTATGTCATGTACATCCTTATCTCCACGTCGACAAATCATCTGTAATTACAAAGACCCTCGAGAAGCTCGAAAATTGCGTATCAGAAGCAAACAATGGTCATGAGAGGAACCACAATGAAGGAGTTATATAATAAACCTATCTATATATGGCTATCTATATGTATGTAGACATGCAATTCCTACCTAATACCTAGGTACATGCGCATACATGCTAGATCGATCAAGGAGGGGCATTTCTAGTTGTCTACGTAGGAGGTGTTGTACATACGCAAATATCCATCCGACATTTTATATAATAACCTGCTAGCTTCTATATGTATGTATCTTCATGGCCGACAACATGAAATATTACAGCTCCTGTATGACTAAGTTAGGAAGTGTCACACGTGGCACGACTCACTTACACGCATGTATACGTATAATATTCTTCCTAAATGTATATACATAAGACACCTAGATACATATACCTGACGTAATTCAGGTTGGGCTTCAACTTCGGAACGTTGGGTACCTAGGTACATAATAATTAAAATAGGTCAGTTTACTGTGTGTATGTAGTCTGGTCCGTATGAATTCCGTGATTTGTAAGTCATCCGGTAAGATGGAGCTTGGCCTTCCAAGATATCTGCATGACAAGCAGGTGATGATTTACCTACATATTCTCTTGATATCAGGAGGACTTATAATAATCACATGTTAGGAGCACATAAGAGGCTAACGAGGTTATGTGGCAGTCTCAGGTGGATATGTGTGCATAGAATTTCAAGCTGCCTTATACCCATCCTCTCAGTTTGAAAGCCGAGCTTTGCCGACTTTTAGTATATCTCTGGTCGTGAAAGTCTGGCAAGACACACGACTCCAGCTCATCCCTTCAAGGTATCGCTTGTAGGCTTTCATCCTATCACGGCGGATTCGGACCCGTTGCTGTCCTTAATTATCGTTGGAAATGTGCTTTGTTCGAGTTTAATACTACAGCGGCGATTGACAAGTCGTACACGCAAGCGGAGACATACAACACAATGGACCAGGACAGTAGCAGGAAGACAATGCCCCAGGATGCGAAGGGTAAAGGCGTCGACCGGGGTAGCATGCCATCCCCGCTGGAGCACGATAGTCCCTCAGATTCGGCCGAGGGAGGGTCGAACACAATAAATTCAATTTCAATCTTGTCACGGCTAGGCGCATCGACGAGCAAGCTAGCTAACGATATGATCCTGAGGCACTCCGGCGGCGCCTATGTAGCCGATGGCCTGCCCTCTGACAAAGCAGGATCATCTAGGACGCGTGGAAGCCCAGGCGCGAACGAGGCGCCGACTTATAAGAATAACCCTGCTCAGGACATCTCTGATGGCACATTCTACTCTACACGGATACGGGAGCAACAGATGACGGGTGAATCAGACTTCTCTGCCTTCCTAGACAATATGAGCATGCCCGAGGCGGCGGAACCTAGGGATATGGAGAGATTTGGCGATGAGGAGAGCTACCAGCCCGAATGTAGGCAGGCATCGCATTCATCGCAAACAGCGGCAATTTCGGCGACTGATGGAATGGACGTGGTTCGTCTTCTCGATTCAGGATATGATGAGGTTGAGGAGACGGCTATGTTCTTGTCGGATAATGAGCGAATAGCATTGCGGCATCGCCTTTTCGACCAAGATGAAACACGAGGTCATCGTTCGCAGAGGGGTCAATGGGAAGACGCTCTGAATTTCTTTCCTAGCTCCAGAGCGAATAGCGACGGAATACAGGAATATGCCAACTTGCTCGGTGTATCCAACCTGAAAGAAGCCACAACCATCTGGATCGAACAATGGCAACAGGTTCTTTCAAGTTATACTGACCAAGTCTGGGGAGATCTCAGTCCTCTAGTAAGAGAGGCGCGGGAAGAGCTTGTAACCCTTTCGAATCCCCGTGGGGATGCTTCACCTTCACGGCCGAAAGCGCTGCGTAGACTTCAACAAATATTGTCCCATGTTCGCGGCAGCTAGAGCGCGAGGCCATCCACACTTGCGAGCTCAAACCATCATTCCCTCCGAGCTATTGGCAGTTCGGAGAAGGGATCGAGACACTAACTAGCCATCTTTGTAAATATAATAGTGTTTCTTGTCCTTCCGTGGTGAGAGAAGAAGCATAGAATCGTAAACATAATAGAAATCTCGTCTCATGCATAGCGGGAAGAAAGCATCATCCTGAAAAAGGGCTGCAGCGTGATCAGTGTTGAACATATCACCGTGACGTACAGATATGAAAAGATACCTAGGTACTTAAGATGTATGTATGGGACATAGAGCTGTCTCGATTCGGACGCGACGCTGGATTGCCTATCTGACCCAATGGGACCATAGCTGATTGGACGAAATTCCTGGTAAGACGGGGTGGAGAACTCTCGAGCTCTACTATTGTGTGTGTTATGTACCTTCGTACCTACATATAGGTAGGTGCCTTGGTATGTACATGTATCCACCTAAAAGGCACCTGCACGCATGAAATGCCAATAAGACGTCTGGTATGTATATGTACCTAAAAGTCGTTAGCATTTGAGTTTCCATAGTTTTCATACCTTAATTTTCCAACGCCTCGTCTTTGCACCCACTGGGCTGCGACGCATCAATAATCTTGTTTTTCTCATTGCAGTCCAGCCCTCTCTCTAACCTACCATAGCCACCGTAGTACGTCCTGCGATCCCCCCGTGCTTTCTCGGGCTAGAGCTCACCTTGCCGGTTGCGCCCGCGATCCTCCTTGGTCGCAGATAGGCTGGTCTCTAGCAACCCTCGTTGCCGGTGAGAGGAATCACGAGCAAAGAGGGAAGAGACCCGACTGCTGTCGAGCTTTCCATTCCAGAGGCCCGACGAGAGCTTACTAGCCATATATCATCACCATGGCCGCCTTGGGAGACGACCTGCTACGGGTCGTGAACCAGCTACAGGACCTGGTTTTTAATACCATTGGCACAGATTCCCTCGACCTTCCTCAAATCGTACGTCCACGCGCCTTCAAGACCTCCTGCTCCCCTTGATTCTGGTTCCGTACACGCACCGCTGCTTACACTTGTCGCCTCCTTAGGTTGTCGTTGGCTCCCAATCTGCTGGCAAGTCCTCGGTGCTCGAGAACATTGTCGGCCGCGATTTCTTACCCCGAGGAAGTGGCATCGTCACCCGTCGACCCCTAATTCTACAATTAATCAATGTTGAGGAGGATCCCGCCGAGCCAGATCTGCGCGCTGCCTACAGTAATCCTACTCAGGCACGCCGTTCCGAATGGGCGGAGTTCCATCATATACCTGGTCGGAGGTTTATTGATTTCGGAGACGTCAAGCGCGAAATCGAGAACGAGACCTCTCGTGTTGCCGGTAATAACAAGGGCATCAATAGACAGCCTATTAACCTAAAAATCTACTCTCCCCATGTCCTTAACTTAACTCTAGTTGACTTACCGGGGCTGACCAAGGTATTGCTCGCTTGGCTGAGAAAATGGCCCGCCTGGTGGCTGACTTGCGTGTTGTAGGTTCCCATCGGCGATCAGCCAGCCGATATCGAGAAGCAGACTCGAACGCTCATCTCAGAATACATCGCCAAGCCCAACAGCATCATTCTCGCCGTCTCCCCTGCCAACGTGGATATCGTCAACTCCGAGGCTCTTAAGCTTGCCAGACATGTTGACCCTCTTGGCCGACGAACCATTGGAGTTCTTACTAAGGTGGACTTGATGGATCACGGTACCAATGCGTTGGACATCCTCTCCGGCCGAGTCTACCCGTTAAAGCTAGGCTTTATTGGAGTGGTCAATCGGTCTCAGCAAGATATTCAGGGTAACCGGCCGATGGATGAGGCTCTCAAGGCAGAGGCAGAGTTTTTCCGACATCATCCAGCCTACCGAAACATTTCGATGCGCTGCGGGACTCAATACCTAGCTAAGACCCTGAATCAGACTCTTATGGCGCACATTCGGGAGCGTCTGCCCGATATCAAGGCGCGTCTCAACACATTGATGGGGCAGACACAGCAGGAGCTCGCTAGCTATGGCGATATGCACTTTAGTGGGAAAGAGCACCGAGGATCTATGATTCTGCAGCTCATGACTCGATTCGCCACGTCTTTTATCTCGTCCATTGACGGGACCTCGACCGAGATATCAACTAAAGAGCTCTCCGGAGGTGCGCGGATCTACTATATTTTCAATTCGGTGTTTGGGAGCGCACTGGAGTCGATCGATCCTACTTCCAATCTCTCTGCTCTTGACATCAGGACTGCCATTCGCAACTCGACCGGTCCCCGTCCCAGCCTATTCGTTCCAGAAATGGCCTTTGACCTGCTGGTCAAGCCGCAAATTAAGCTCCTCGAGATCCCCAGCCAACGATGCGTTGAGTTGGTGTACGAGGAGCTGATTAAGATATGCCACACGTGCGGTTCGACAGAGCTTTCCCGGTTTCCGAGACTCCAAGCCAAGCTCATAGAGGTTGTTTCCGACCTCTTGAGAGAACGGCTCGGTCCGGCATCGTCTTACGTCGAGTCTCTCATCGCTATCCAGCGAGCATACATCAATACAAACCATCCCAATTTCCTAGGAGCTGCCGCTGCCATGAGCCACGTGGTCAGTAACAAGCAAGATCGTGAAAGGAAAAGGTTGATTCAGGAAGAGCGGGATCGACGAGAAAGGAAGCGGCTGAAAGAGCATGGTGCGAACGGGACCGAGACCCCAGAAGACGAGGAAGAACTCGACAAAAACGATCTTCAATCACGGAAACAAGGTCCAAAAGGTTCTCGGAGCATGTCACCCGCCGTACGTGAAAATGGAACCGCAAGCATTGCCGCCACCATGAACGGCGCACGTTCGAATTCGCCCGGTCGATTCAATCCCCAAGCCATTGGGACTGCTCGGGATTCGTTCTTGAATTACTTCTTCGGCAAAGATGGCGCGGCGCAGGTTTCAGGGGCTGGGGTACCGTCTTCGCTTCCGCGCCACGTCAGCCAAGGCGTAGAACCTACTTTCAGTCAAAGCATTCGGCGAAGCGAAGACAAGTTGACTCACCGCCCAGCGCTATCCTCATCATTAATACGTGAGGAGGAGAGCCCCAAAGCTGCTGGCTTTGGCTTTGGCCCGCATTCGGTAAGCTGTTCCTTTCAAATCCTACTTTCTTACTCCGACTGACATTGGATTTGCAGGGTGATAACATGGAACCGGCTTTAAGCGACCGAGAGGCCATGGAAACCGAGCTTATCCGGGCACTTATATCCTCGTATTTCAACATTGTTCGCGAATCCATCGCTGATCAAGTACCCAAGGCGGTCATGCACCTTCTCGTCAACCACTGCAAGGACGTCGTGCAGAACAGGCTTGTCAGCGAGCTCTACAAAGAGGCCCTCTTCGAAGAGCTTCTCTACGAAGACGATGGCGTCAAGAAGGAGCGCGAAAAATGCGAGAAGTTACTACAGACGTACCGGGAAGCGGCTAAAATCATCGGCGAAGTGTTATAATAGGCGCTCTCGCAACTCACCCTGTACTTGAAATCGAGAGCTATCTTATACACGGGAAAGGACTGGTTTTTTACGTAGAGAGATTGCGGTATCTGACTTGTTATCTGTACAATTAGATAGAGTAGCTTGCCAAAATGCCGGCCTCGCCCATGTTCTGGAGGGTTGCTAGTCGCCTCTGCTAGATCAGTCTCAGCTTGAGCGGACGAGGCCGAGTTGGTACACTCGAAAGCACACATATTGTACATATAGCGCAATTATGATAGCCACTCCTCATGTCTAGTATATTCACTAGCAACGCTCTGAAATGACTTTGATCTACTGTTCTTCATACCAAGGCACATCAGTCTTGTTACTGCGTCTACGCGATACTCATTAAGTGTAGATATGCCCTACGTGATAATGTGAATATTTATTTACCTACCTACCTAGGTAGGTAGGTACCTAGTCAGTAGGTAGGGCGCGCGAAGATAATATCAGTAAAGTTACGTGTCTCCTATTATTTATGCATCTTAAACGACTGGTGATTCAACCGGCCGGTACTGCATGGCTTTATACACAGTATCAACCTCGCCATCTCGCCTTGGAGTAAAATGGACTATTTCCTTAGAGGTCGGGTATCATCGTTTCCATTCTCCATCCGAGCCTCAGGAGACTCCATCGTGTATCAGATCTAGCGAACTGTGGCCTTGGACTTGGTTGCTTAGATCTCAGTCTGTGCCAGTTTCTTTGCTAGCGCATCAACCTCGTCATCCTTGAGTTGAACCGTAGGTTCCTCTTGAGCCTCTTCGGCCTCCTTCACTAATTTCTCAGCCTTCTCTTCAGGCGAAACCTCCTCCTCCTCCTCCTCCTCTTCCTCCTCTTCCTCCTCTTCCTCGTCCGAGTCGAGCTCCTCGAGATCGCTCAAGCCGTCAACACCCCAGGAATCTTCGTCAATAACGTCACCACCATGTTTCTCCTTTCGCTCGTCCAGTAGCTCCTGGAGGGCAAGGATCGATTCGTCATCCTCGGAGAACTTATTGCCGTTGAGCTCAATCCTCTTGAGGGCCGGCAGGCCGTCCTTTACGGCGGATGCGAAACCTTTGACTCCGACGGAGGTGATATCGTTGTATTGTAAGCGAAGTGTCTCCAACTTTTGATTCTGACCCTTTGCGAGGGCGTCGGCGAGGATGACACCGCCTTTGGCGCCAAGCAGCGAGTCGCCAATCCCGAGCTCTTGGATACCTGACCAAAGAGGGACAACCTTTGCCAGCGCTCTCGCCCCTTTGATAGTGAAGGTATTATCCTGCAAATCCAGTACCTTTAACTCAGTGGCGTGGTTGAGGCCTGCCGTGAGCAACTGCTCGATTCCTTCCTGTCTAATACCATTCTGGACCATCTTTACTTCCTTGACCTTACTGTGAAGGCTGAAGGCTTTGGCCCAAGCGAGCATACTGCCATTCTCTAATCGGTTTCGGCCACAGATGACTGTCTCGAGATAGGGTACGTCCTGATCTGTCTTTCTGGCCTCCTCCTTCTTCGCGTGGAGCTCGGAGAGCGCGTCGGCAATAAGGATGCCGGCATGGGGTCCCAATCCGTTGTTGTTTAGGTATAAGTGCTGGAGTGGGATGTGGCTCGATAAGAAAGCCACTAGAGGTGCCTGGGTGTTGAGACCGAAGGCATTGTCGTTCAAGTTGATAGTTCGGAGGTTGGGCAGGTTGAGAATAGAGGTGAGCAGGGAGGACAAGGCCTCGGGGATCTCGTTCAGCAGACGGCCCGTAAATATGTCCGCCAGGTTTGCGACCTAAATAGGCGGGAAAGGAGACACGACATGTTAGCAGAGTCTTCCCCTCTTTCCTGATCTTAACAGCGGCGTACGGGATTACCATGATCATACCTTTAGGGACTTCTTGGTAGCTAGGACCTCTCCAAGGAGCTTACAGGCCTCGACACCCAAGGTATTTCCTAGAATGCGCACCTCCTCGACGTCGTCCATAGCTCGCAGCGGGCCGATGTGGGCTTCTAAGTCCTGAGCAGTGTCTAGCTTCAGGACTCTCCCTTCGAGGGAGAAGACTTTATCGGGCGCGACCATCTTGTGACAAAAAGTCTAACGCGCAGCAAAAGCGACGAAATCTATAACCTCAACTCTGATGCAGTTAATACTTTGTTTAAGAAGCCGAAAGAAAAAGAAAACAAAATGTCAACCCTGAATGGTGGGGGAGGGGCGTTTACGTTAGGTTGAACGGGATAGGCACACACCTACGTAGGTAGTTTCCTCGTCGCTCGTCCTACATAGGTAGTATGTACTACCTTACTTAAGTACCTACATGTACTTGCGTAGCGGTACCTGAACGGACCCATAAAATATGCACGTGCAAAGTACCCAGCCGAGCTCGGAATTCTATTGGGACGTGAACTTAACTCGTACGCGTTTCCACTGTGATTCCCTCTACTCGTTCAACTCACGCTCTTCTAACATTCATCGGATTTTCTTAAGAAACCCCAATCCTTCCTTTTCTATTTTCCAAGACTCTCCTCGGATGCGTTTGCTCTCATTTGCTTAGCAAGCGAGCAACCCTGGACGGCATCTCTCGGCAACGTCCTAACGTGTTACTAAATTGCCGACTCTTCTCAACTCTTCATCCTCAGCGTAGTTACGGTTGAGGTCTCAATAGTCCTGCCTTCTCCTGCCAAGCTGGTTTCTCTTATGGATTGGCGGCGTATATTCTCTTGTCCTTCGCATTCTGTCTTTATATGACTCTGAAGGAGCCACATTTTCGCTCGAAAGTGTGACGAGCCTTGAGAGTACACATAGTCAATGGATAATTGCTCTCAACTATTCCTCGACAAGTGTTCATTGATCTCTTCACAATCTGCTATTCGATACACCAGCTTGATTCTCGCGGTACCACTGATATTAACTACCCCAGGTGCTGACGTTCCCTTACGATAGCTATCCCACCGGTCAGTCGCCTTAGCCTAAGGGATGGACCTCGCCTGCAGTAGAGGATCGGATACTCCCACTGATCCCTCGACTAACCTACGGACGGGCACGGGTCGCCATGGCCCAGCCCCTCTGCCTGCCGAAGATGACGAGATCCCTCTCGGCTCTAGTAGCGAGGAATCGCAATCTTCTTCCGACGTTTCCATGTCCGATTCGGACGATGAGGGTGGGCTCAGCCAACTAATTTCAACTGGAAACGAACACATCCCGACCAAATCCCCTTTGTTAGTTCCTGTAGCGGCTGCTGTCCTCGCAACCCATCAAAATCAGGGCTTGTCTAGAAAGAGGAAGTCTCCTGAGCCTGCGGATCCTAGTCCTTCTATGGCCTTTTCAATCAAAAAAGTGAAGCTAGATGGGAAGGGTCGTGATGAGCCGCCATCTGCAGCTGCTCTTCTATCAGACATACCTCTTCTCCCTGCCGAAATCTGGCATCACATCTTTACTTTCACCCCACCGGGTACGCTGGGTAATTTGTTGCGCACCAACAAACTGTTCAACGCGTATCTTGATCCCTCGTCTCGCTACCAGTGTAAATACCCGCCGTCCCCTTCACGAACCTCTCTTTCACTGTTGAAGCCTGATACTATATGGCAACTTTCAAGAAGACGTTTCTGGCACAGGATGCCAGCTCCCCTGCAACACAATACTGAACTTGACATGTGGCGCCTTGCTTGTGGTATAAAGTGTCAGTTTTGTGGCAAGGCAAATCCGGTGTCACCAACATCTCCTGGTGATCAGCGCCGTCATGCGGCTCATCCTGTTTGGGCTTTTGCGCTTCGAAGTTGTGGCCCCTGTCTTGTAAAAAACACCATCAAGGTATGTACTTATCGATTTCGAACCGAAAGGAGAGTATCTCACTATCTAACAAGGAAATTGACTTGCTACTTTCTTCCTCGGTACCCTCCTTATTGATGTCAGCTCTGCCCTTCGCACTAATCACCAGCGAAATGCATACGATCTCACCGGATGCGCTCCAGAGAGGCCTGGTCCAACCAGACTTGCAAGTCACTAAGATATACCTCTCTGAGCATGTCGAGAAGCTTAAAGAAGAGTTCCTCTCGGTCAAGTCGATGGGCGGAGCAACTGCTGAGGAGTGGTTGAAGGGCCTGGAGACTCGAGGAAAGGAGCTACTCAACGATACAATGCGGTGGGAGAAGTGGGCATCGACTGGCGGAGTTGCCCAGATGCAAGCTCAACTGTCTCCGCCTAATGCTCCAGGCGTGACTTTCTCGAGTTGCAAGGGTCTAGTCTCAGCGGACATATCTTCGTTAGCTCCCAGACCACAGTCGAGTCTAAGTAGTGTCGCTGGACAAGGTACGTGCGAATCGAGCCATATTACCCCTTCCATAGCCACATCATGCCCTAGACGCTTTCCTGCCGTCACTTGCAAGCGTAAGTGGCTATAGTTCAGTCTCCCCCCTTATTCGTGGCTAACCTGAATTATCAGAAAATGATCCTACAAGTCGGATTTCCTTGTCGCAGCATAACGCCCAACCCAACGCGCCTCGAACTCGGACCCGCGAGGAGGCTCTGGAACTGAAGGCTGCCCGGCGCGCGGAGATTGAAAGACGTGCGATGGAACTCGACCCACCACTACCAGCACATGTTTTAGCACACATTCCGTCCTTTCAGGCAGCCATCCAAATCATTTCGCCTCTTGATGACAATGCGTGGGATTTACTCAAGCCCCGGTTGCTTGCACAGAGAGCAGATGCAGAGGAACGCGGACATGAAGTTTCTGTTCAGTCTCGTATAGCCCCAGCTGAGGAACACCGCCAAACTGAAGAGAACAGCATCGCGGCTAAACAGCTTATAGACAAGGCTTGGGATGATGTCCAAGCACCTTTGCGTGCGCAAATATCTGCATATGCAGACGAAATCATCCGGGACAACTGGCGTGATGGGCGACGCGTTGATGCGGAGAATAGTCCGCAGTTCGCAGCGGAAGTCCTTCTTTCTGTCCGCAAAAGATTCTACGCGGAAATTGCGAAGCAGTCTGCAGCTGCACGCGCTGCTGGCCGAGAACCAGTCGAGGATCCGCCGGAAGGGCCGTTCACGCGAAGGCTCACTCTCGAGAACATGAAATGGCTTTTCGATGTAAAGATAAAACCACACACGGAGCCATGCCGAAAAGACCTCTTCTTCTGCAACGGCTGCGATGCCAACTTTAAGGCATTCGGATTCGAAGGGGTTATCCAGCATTATGCAGCTAAACACACAAATGCGCTTAGCCTTGGTAGCGTTGTGGTCCATTGGCGGACTGAATGGCCAGAGACGCCACCATTTGAATCCGACCCTCGCGTTGCGAAGACGAAGCACCAGCCGGCCGCGTCGTCATATGAGGCCGCATACCCCCAGAATAACGCTGGCCCTCATTATCACAATCCCAACGCCTATCCCCCAACTTCAAATCCAGCATCGTTCCAGCCATCTCCGTACTTTACTATAACCCCCCCTGATTACGGGCATTCAAGATTCGGGCCGACGACGCATTATCCGGCTCCATACGGACAGGGGAACCCCTATGGCCCGGGGCAGCATGGCTTCGGGCCGCCGTATTCAGCATATCCATCGCCATACACTACCCATAACCCTCTGGGAGCCACTTACCCTGGCTCACAATTACCTTTTTCTACTCGACTCCTCGCTGTGCCTCCGGCATATCCTCTTGCTACTGGTGTCTTATATAATCACAATTCTAATGCCCATCAGAACAATGCTCAATTCAATTTCCAAAGCTCCCAAGATAGCTCTCTCGATAGCAAATACCACACACAGCTCGAATACTTGGCACGAACGTCACGCGAGCTATGGACTTCCACGGCCAGCCTAAAAGAACTCCCGGGGACCATCAGAGTGCGCGTGGTCCTTCATCATCTTGTTCAAAGATTTCGGTCTCGGTTCTCTGAGAGCCCGCCATTGAGTATGTTCATCGACGGCCTCTCGAACAACAAGGAAATGCGTCCAGTACGCAATGTCAACGGCCTCATATGTAAAGCGTGCCACCTTAACCTTAGCAACGGAATGCCGACCGATCAAGAACGCAGAACATTCTCCTTGCCACAACTTGTCAACCATTTTCAACAAAGGCACGTGGATCAATTGCAAGCAACAGGTTCACCCTTTCCCAACTGGACCGTGGACATGGTACATGTACCGGACTTGTCCGTCATATCTAGCCTCCATAGTTTAGAGAATATGGATAGTCAAAAGTTCTCGCTCATCTCTGACGCTTTCCCTCCTTCCGAGGATCCTAGTGGCCACTCTTATATTACCCAACAACCGAGCTACAGCGCACAGGTTTCGCAGTCTATTTCTCGCTATGGCCTATCACTGCTGCCTCCCATGGCTGAACATGACCCAGTCACGACCAGTATTAAGGAGCCGGTACAACCAGCCATGTTAAGCCAGAGGATAGATCTTGATAAATCTACTATGATAGGCACCCCTTCTTCAATAACTCGTCAGAAATTACAGCAGGGCGACTCTAGCCGGGCATCCTCGGAAATGTGGCCTGGCTCTAATGGATCAAAGTCGAAAAAGCAGAAGGGAATTCCTACCAAAGACCGGACTGTACTGGGCCAGGATCTCAAAGGCCGTAAGGGTGGGGGAGGAGCTTCGCTAACTACAATCAAATCACAAAAGACTAATGAAGAGGATTTAATTACGGAAGAAGAGCGCCGCCGGGAAGAGGATATCCGAGCAATGTGGGCTGCAGAGCGTAGAGAGGCAGGCCGGTTTACTTCGAAAAGTCAGCCTACTATTGACACGAAACGTAACATGTCAAAGTCAACGCCGGGGGTAGACCAGTCAAGAAGCCGTTATGGTCAGGCGACTCAAATCCAAGGTCACCAGCAGCCTGTCGCTGTCGGGGAATACGCGGAAGATGATTTGATGGCTGGTCTGGAATCTCAACTAGATCGGCAGCAGGCATCATCTGGGCATTCCGGCTATCGCATCAACCATAGCGGCAATGCCAGCCACGAAAAGCAGCCGTTCTTAGGACAAGACTTGGGTTCTACACAGAATACGTATCTTGGCCAGGGATATTCTCACGGCGAAGTCCGCCCGGGATCTCCAGTATATGTCCGGCACGAACCCGGACCTCGTTTTGGCCAATATGGGAAGGATAGTCACAGCTCCCGTGGCGTCGGTTCGACCCATGAATCCACACGGGCTGAAGTAACTCGGGATGACATATTACACGACCAACCTCCTCGTCTAGACTATCATGAAATGTATACCGACGGCTCTCGAGCGAAGCGGCCTACCTCTCAATATGCAGAGGCTTATGAACTCGTGCGGGTCCAGGATTCTCGAGGCGAGTATTTTATTAGGCGACCTGTCAGACTTGAGCAGGAGTCCCAGTCCGTCACGTTCCGTGACGGGCGTGCTTACTATCGAGATGCTCAGCACCAATATAGGTCGTACGAGAGTGATGAGTACTCTCATAGCCGACTTGGATATAGTACCATCTCAAGAACAGAGGCTCCTTTACGACAATCTATGTACGAAGTTGGCGTCAACCCCATAGCCAATGGATCTGTATACGAACCACTTTCAAGAGACGACTGTACCACCTACGAAGACTATGATCCAAGATACCCGGCAGGTCCACCGAATCCAAGCATCGCGCGGCAGATCCGATACGAGTAGCCGTAGTTTAAAAAGGGGAGGTAGATGTCATTTGTAGTTTCAGGATTCCTAGTGCTGCATGTACTATACTTGACGCACACGCGGCCGGTATCGTATATGACGAGAGAAACGGTCAGGAAGGTACCGTTATTAGTATCTAGCATGCCAGGTCATTCACCTAGGACTTCAATATATGTTACATGAGATGCGTGTAAGAGCACCAACATTTAGAAACGTAATTCCACAAGCCAAATCTCCTCACGTCAAACAAATTGCTAAAAGGCGATACGAACGTCGATGACTGGGGGCTTCACATTTCCCAGTAGTTTACCTCGTGCCAGATCTAGATGTAATCGCTACACTTCGGGGTATTTAGCATGACTTGATCAAGTAATATCCCCTCTATCTGTCCTTATCTCAGAGACCATCGTATAGACCGTGTTCCCAATGTCGGCTTGATCCAGCCTTTCGCCTAAATAACGCCGTATTCCATCCCAGTCGGATCGCTCTCCATTAAAGCATCCATAGCCTGAATCCCATCCGGAACGCCAAGCCAAGCGCAGAGGTTTCGGCCTGCCTCGAGGACCTGCCAGAGCGCCTCCTCGTCGGCCAACCTCCACTCGTCGTAATCGCCCAGGGCAACCGTTTCCGCCCAGCACAGGAGGTGGCTCATGTTGTCGACCGCCATGCGCTCGACGTTGAGAACGTCCAGTCTGTCTCGCTGCGAGACCGTCCAGAGCATGTTGCAGACGCTACTGACGTTCTTGAGTAGCGAATTTGTCGAGGGAGGGATCGGGCTGCAGTCCTCGCATTTGCCCTTGCCACCATTGCTACTGTTGCTGCAACTGCTGCCGGCACCGTCCATGCAACCGGTAGATCTGCTTGCTAGCGATGACAGATTGCTTGCCCTCGCTCGGTGGTTTGCGAGGTGTGTCTCGAGGTACGTCTTCGACGACTGTAGGCAGATATCATGTACAGCGTGCACGGCAGCGCAGAGTTGGCGTATACTCTCTGCGCTGTTGCTCGGGATGCTGATGGTCCGGCTGTCGGTGCTTGAGGCGGCTGCCGAGGAGTGCTGGTCTGAAGGGGGCGTGAAATGATGTACAGATGTAAGAGGCGAGGCCAGACCTTCGAACACTGGGTGAGGTAGGCGATCAGAAGATGTGTCGGTGGCATACTGGGAATTCGTGTTGTTCGAAGGAAGATATGCAGACTCGAGTCGGAGATGGCCCGTCGCGATTTCCCGGGGACATCCGATGGAGGTAGCGTTCAACGGCTCAGTCTTGTGATGGCAAGCCGGGCAAAGGGGATGTATGTCTACTGAAGAGCCGTGATTTTCATATGGAAACCCTGGTGGTAATCTACTCTTGTCCTCCTGTATGAACTGGCCGTTTTGGCATGTGGCTTGCTGACCTGTCTGGCCAGGGCTATGTAATCCACGTTCAGCTGTCTCCCGGGGAGCATGAGTAGACATCAAGGGTTCATGCTGTTGACAAGTGTCAAGCGCAATCGAGTTTCTTGGTTCCATAGCCGGCTCGTCCAGGGTGGTCAAGTTGTAAGATGAACGTCGGGTCCTTCGATAGATGAAATCACTTGGGGACGTGACTGAATTTGGCATGATCAAGCTGCAGGGACTAGCAAACCAGGGGGGATAGGGAAGGTTATATGGGTTTTAACGACACGGCAAGAATGTGAACCAGCGGCGAGGGTAAACTGTAGGCTTCCAGCGCCTCATACAACTAAGAAGAAAACAAGCCGGACTTTTCGGGTAGAAGCAAGAATAGAAGTCAGGAGAAGCGTTGGGAACAGTAGATAAAAGGCAACCAGTGCTTCGAAACACCTCGATTTGACTCTGATATAATTTGTCTGCAAGTCTAAGTGTGCCAGATGACAATCCTACCGTCAACGCCGCTTGCTTTATGTCTCATTAGCCTTTCGACACAATACAAACCTGAAAGCTCGAAGTAGGAAGAAAGACTTACTGCTAAATTTGGTCACAGATCCACCGTTGGACTCGTACACTCGCACTGTCGAGATGGTGTTCTGATGGACAGTCTTTAACTGGGTGTCATCTTTGACCTTGCCTTTCAGGTCCATTTGCCGGAACATGTTCAAGGCAGACTCTTCTCGAGTGTCCCCCAAGCCAGGCCTTCCCTTGGATTCCAACGTGCCGCTCAACTGCCATCCAGTTGGGCCACCTCTAAATCTGAAGGCCTCGCAATCATATCCGGCTGCGATGATCTCGCTCTCTCCGTTCCATATCAGGCTCATAAAAGGCAGAAGCTGAGTGTTGACGCTAATTACAGCTCTTGGGGGCTGCTCAGGAGCAGTAGGATAGACGATGGTGATGCTGCTATCGTGGGCGGTAAAAGCAAGGGCGTCACCGCTCGGCGAGAAGCAGACAGAATGGACCCATCCGGCCGAATTGTTAAGAAACTCGCCGCAGACGGTGTTGAAAGGTAGACGCTCACCCCAGACGCTAGGCTCAGGACGAGCATCGATGCCCTTAATGAAGCTCGAGAAGACTCTCGCATGGGCGTCGGTAGAACCGGCGGCGAGCAGGACGGAGTTGGGGTGCCAGTTAACGGTGGTGATGGTGCTCCGAATGGGCTTCTTTAAATGCTTGGAAACCCACCAGTCATTTTCCTCTTCAAAGTAGCAGATGGCAATAACCCTGTCGCCCGACCCGACAGCGAACTTCGTCTCGGACGGAGACCAGCGGACAAAGGTGGCGGCGCGAGCAATTCTAAGAAGTACAAGGGTGGGCTTGTAGCCAGAAGGAGAAGGCTCCCAGACCAAAGCATTGCGGTCTATACAGCTATGTTAGAACAGAGCCATGCTACGATTTAGACCACAAGGGTAGATAAACCTTGAGAGCATGTGACAATTCGTCCACTACCCGGAGCGATATCGACACTGGTGATGGTTTTATCATGGCCTTTCAACTCATCCTTCAACTTGAAAGCGTTGCCAACCTTGCCGTATAGCTCGATAGTAGTATCCTTGGCCACAGCCAGCGTCTTGCGATCGGCCGAGAAGGAGTGGTCGGCGATGGGGCGGTGGAAGAGATGATGGACTTCGGGAGCAGCCATAACGACGACAATGTCTTTTTCTCTCTCTCCTCTTCTCTTCTTCTTGTTGTTTTTCTTTCTTTCTCCTTTTGATTCCCTTGACAGAAGTGATAGGAGTATAGCTCTCTACTACCACATTAAGGCGGGTCGTAAGTTTGGTTTGGTACTGATTTGAGAACGGGGAAAGGAGTTGTAGATGATTGAGAATCGGAAGTGCAAAGGTGCGGGTGGAGTGGGCTGTGGATCCTAGGACCTAGGTACCTAACGTACGTCACTAATCAAGCCACAATATCCCACTTAGGTGTGGCGTGCATAAATTTTGATGTTCCACTCCTGCTAGGTACGCCGATCCTTGTGGCTTGCGTTGACTAGGTAGCCCACCTTCCTACTTCATAGGTACCTAGGTATATGTGGACATTACAACATTGAATTCTTAGCTACCACTTCAACCATCTAGAGCGTCACAATTACAAAAGGCCTTCGCTCGGTGAAAAGGAGAACGAAGAGCCCTAATGCGACGAGTGCGACATTAATCGATCGTTTCCTTATTTTCTCCTCGCCATGGCTGCGACTACTACCGCTATTGCTCTCAAAGGCCAGCCGCCCAGGGCTGGCGTTAAGATACCAAACCAGACGTATGTTATCACATCCTCGCACCTAATTTGCGTGATCCTAGCTCACACCGTAATCAGACTCTATGTTACGAGCTTACCTTCGAGTAAGATAAGCAAGGCCGACCTAAAGACGGCGCTCTATATGCTATTCTCAACCTACGGCCCTGTGCTTGACGTTGTTGCCATGAAGACTATGAAGATGCGTGGCCAAGCTCACGTTGTCTTTCGCGATGTCCAGGCGGCAACTCAAGCCATGAGATCCTTAGACGGATTCCAATTCTTGGGCGAGGAACTGGTACGTGGAACCCCTTAGCTTCCTACGTATATCTAAGTCAAGTTTCGCTAACTAATGCGAACCTCTAGCATGTCGAGTACGCCAAATCCAAATCGGATACGATCGCGAAGCTAGATGGGACATACAAACTTCCAGGCTCAGCCGCTGCCAACGTCGAGATGACCGAAGCTCAACAGAGCATCTTCAATGCTCCCGCTCCCGGCACTTCTACTGCCACCGGTACAGCAGCACCCACAGCAGCTCCCGCCCCTCACGGTCTCCCTGCGAAACCAACTCAAGCTTCAGATCATGTAATGACCGATGCCAAGAGCCCCAACACCCGCGGGCAAAAAAGACCTCGTGACGAGGAGGAGGAAGAGGAAGAAGAAGAGAGCGATGAGGATGTGGCAATGGAGGAGGACAGTGATGACGACTGAAGACCTTGCTAGCGTATTGCCTGCCGAATGGACGCTTTGAAATCAAGGCTGCCCCTCCCGATTATCAGGTTGTAGGCGTAAGCTCGTCCCGTTCCTATCTGGTCACGCAAACATTCAGCCTCCGCCGACGGTGGCCATCGGCTTAGGGACCCAGAGCCCAACGCATCCCCCCACCAAACCTAGCCATACCATAAGATAGTCTTCTTTAGGGCAGTCGAATCCAGCCATGGCTTCCCCGAGGACGCACGGGTGAACGAAGAACGAAGGGACTCCGGTGACGGGATGATGCTGTAGACGTCGCTTTTAGTCATGAGGTAGACACAATAAAACGCCTGGTATGAGAAACAAATGATTGACGCGTGAGACAGCGCAAGAGATTCACCTACATCGACTGAGATGCCACCCATAGGGCCCACTTGTCGAAGAGAGTCCTTGAACTGGTCAGGGACTAGGCGGCGGAAAACAGTTTCGATATCCAAGGCTGGCTCGTCGGCCGGCAGGTTGTGTAGGCTGAACCAGAGGCAGGGTGCGCGATACGTCGGGTGGAGGTGTATCTCGTACCTGACATGACCGGCTTGGAAGTTTGGCCGGGACAACGACTTTGGAAGGATTTCCTGCAGTGCATCAGTGATGAATGTTCGCTCCGCTTCGCGAGAAGTGTTGACGTGGTTCGACCGACCTTGTCCGAGTCTTCCATCTGAGCCATGACGTCGTCGGCGGCCACTGTCATTCTCGAGTCTTGATCCTCACCCAAGAAAACATTGTCAATCTTCGCTGTGATGACCGCAAGATCATGGTCAACAGTTGTTCCATCGTCCAGAGGCCGGGTGATCTGTAAGAAGGTAGTGCGCCCTGGACCAGGCGCATATGACAACTCCAGTGCCGTATGAACGTGGAGGCGCCATTGTCTTCGTAGAGGGCCCAGCGTAGCCCGATAGTATCTCCTGTCTAGGTAGTGGCACACTTCGGCGAACTCCTCCTTGGTAAGGTACGGATAATACTTATAGGTTGATCGGTGAAACCTGGAAGAATCCATGCCTCATCGAATAGCTAGCAAGCTGTAGCTGCTGTCGTAGCAGTGCTTCGCTACTTTGAAAATTATTTGTCTATGGTCAACGGCTATCACTGCGTGTAGATGAGAACTTACAACAAGTACATACAGGCCTAAACTTGGGGATGGGACGCCGATTTCAAGATTTAAGGAGTCGAATATGACTGATAAAAATATAGCTTACAACTTGCTCCTAGGAAGAAGTTACTTCGTATAAGGCGAGGGCGAGGACGTAGAGGCAATTATAAGTAGTTCCGGCGAGCTTGTAGAAGTTCACGATCGATAAGAATTGTATGTATTATTGTTCATGTGGATACATGTTTGTATGTACGATGCCTAAGCTACCTCTAGGATGTATTCTTGGGTATCGATGTATAATCTGAGTGGAGGAGTTACCTAAGTGTTTATATTACATAACTTCAGTGTTCCAAGGCTGTATGTACTTGTCGGATAGGCGGCAGTGCTCAGCCAGGGCGCGGCAATTAACGTTGGGTACAACATTAAAGTATAATAGAGAACCCTGCGCCTTACCGTATGCGGAAGTAGGTACACGTTGTAAGACTATATGTATGTACGTGTGTACATTGATGTGCATTGTGGCCGGGTGTCCTCAATACAAAAGGTACCTTCCTCTCGATGTACATATATTTGATGTAGCTGCGGAAATAAATCTCTTTCCAAGCCGACCAGGCAATTCTTCCTACGTGCCTCTTCCTCATTGATGGGTGACCTCTGAAGGAGGACCGCGGAGAGAAGACTGGCGATAGAAATAGAGGTGGTCTTGTCATTCTTCTATTCCCCCCAATCGATTTCTTAGATACCTTACGCCTTCGTACCGAGTGCGTTCCTATTCAACCATTCCTACGACGACGACGACGACGACGACGGAGACAAATACCCCGTGCCATTCTGTACGAGTCTCGCCCTCGACATTTTAAACCCCGATTCCTCATGGTTATGCTTTGTCGTTGCTCCGCTCTCTTGCTCCATGAACGTTCGCGACCCTTTCGGTCTCCATCGAAAGACTGCTCTCTCTATCCTTAGAACTACGGCATCTCGTGCTGCCGTCGACTTCACCGAGCGCGCCGTCGAGACTAGTCTTAATGTTATTGAGAAGAGCAAGCAAGCCGTTGACGACTTTGACATGTCATTTACCGTCCCCAAAAATGTGCCCTCGTTTGGAAACCCGCAGCGGATAGTGGAGGACCACGCCTGGGGCAGCACCGCAGTCACCGCGCGGGGGAAAGCTTCGTCGCATTCCAACAAGAATACCGGGATACTTGGAGGTGTGCAAGATCGCGTTGGTAGTCTCTTCGATGATCGAAACACTCTTCCCATGTACAAGGACAAGCCTTACGCATACCCGGCCTCCCAACGCGCCCGGCCCATCTGGCGGAGGAAGCGGATACTTGCCTTTGTTCTGCTGCTGATCTCCCTGCTGTACTACTTCGGCGCATTCGGTCGCCATCATGATACCGTTGTCTCCTCGACCCCTATGTGGGCTTGGCTCACCTCTGGTTCCGAGTCCGAAAAGAGCGCCGACTGGTCCAAGAGGAGGGAGCGCGTTGTCGAGGCTTTCACCTTAAGCTGGGATGCCTACGAACGATATGCCTGGGGTAAGGGGTTTCATTTCAAGGCGTTGGTCACGGCCCGTACTCGCATGTGCTTACTCGCTTCTAGGTTATGACGCGTTCCATCCGGTATCCAAGAAAGGTGAGCAGATGGCTCCGCAAGGAATGGGCTGGATCATTGTGGATGCGCTAGACACCATGATTCTGATGAATCTTACTTCCCGCGTTACCCACGCGAGGCAATGGATTTCAAATTCGTTATCATACGATCAAGATCAGGATGTCAGCACTTTCGAGACGACAATACGCATGCTGGGTGGCCTTCTCTCGGCTCACTATCTCTCTAACGAGTATCCCAGCATGGCGCCTCTGGCCGATGATGATCCGGGTGCCCCGGGAGAGGATCTCTATCTCGAGAAGGCTAAAGATCTGGCTGACCGACTTGTGTCTGCCTTCGACTCTCCGTCTGGCGTGCCCTATGCAAGCGTGAACCTCGGCAAATATGAAGGCCTGCCGGCCCATGACGAGGGCGGCGCGTCATCTACCGCCGAGACGACTACTTTGCAGCTTGAGTTCAAATACCTTGCCAAGTTGACCGGAGAGAAATACTTTTGGGACAAGGCCGAGAAGGTGATGGAAGTTGTTGACAACAACGGAGTGGAAGATGGCCTGGTGCCTATCTACATCTACGCCTTAGACGGTACTTTTAGAGGTCACAACATCCGATTAGGAAGCCGAGGCGACTCCTATTACGAGTATCTCATCAAGCAATACTTGCAAACCAACAAGCAGGAGCCCGTCTACTTGGAGATGTGGGACGAGTCCCTGCGGGGAGTCCGCAAGCATCTCGTCACGTATACGGAGCCCTCCGGATTCACCATCATCGGAGAGCGACCCGATGGTCTGAAAGGCTCCTTGTCGCCCAAGATGGACCACTTGGTCTGTTTCATGCCAGGCACCATTGCCCTTGCCGCCACTGGCGGGTTGACGGAAGCAGAAGCCAAGAAGCAGCTGACGTGGACGAAGAAGAATGAGGCGGACATGCAGTTGGCGAGGGAGTTGATGCAAACTTGCTGGGGCATGTACAAATGGATGGCTACCGGCCTAGCGGCCGAAATCACCTACTTCAACATCGCGGAACCCCCTCTCCCAGAATCTTCCCCCCACCATCCGCCAGCCGAGTTTGACGAGGACCCCAACGCGCAGTGGCGGAAGGACTTCACGGTTCACGGCTTGGATACTCACAATCTACAGCGACCGGAGACGGTGGAGAGTTTGTTCTACATGTGGAGAATCACTGGTGATACCAAGTACCGAGAATGGGGATGGGAGATGTTCAAGTCATTCATGAACCACACTGCCGTCCCAGACGGTGGAGGTTTTTCGAGTCTTACGAATGCGAACAGAGTGCCACCCGTGATTCGAGACAACATGGAGAGTTTCTGGCTAGTATGTCCTCCCCCTTCCCCCTCCTGACCAGCGGATGCATTTCTGACTAGACTGTCGTAGGCGGAGACGTTGAAATACTTTTACCTTCTCTTCTCGCCGAACGATTTCCTTCCATTGGATAAGGTGGTCATCAACACCGAGGCACACCCCATGCCCCGGTTCGACATGGGCCAGCTCTTTTCCACGGGATGGAAGCGGAAACCGAGGGATGCCGACGGTAAGATAATCAAATGATTGCGAGATCCTTAGCATGTGCATTACATATATCATCTCTACCTACTTCTACAAGCATGATTGGCGTAATGTAACTCTTTGGAAATTGGGATCGATTTGCTTGACGGCGTCTGCCCTATAGTATATATTGGCACACTCGAAAATGTACAAACTTCTTGTCGCTCTTCCATGATTCAGGTATCCGTCAGATACAGTGATGATATGGCTGTTGCTTGTAACAGTAAATCACTCTCGTGGGGGGTTTTCTATGTCATGGACGGTTGTTGGGCCTGTTCGGAGGCGCGTAATTACCTCCCAGGGTATATGTACCTACATACCTAAGGAGAGACCAGCTGAGGAAGTGGGCTATAGATAGTGGCTCGCTCATGCACGTTATCTATCCTACCTACTAGTAGGTGCTTACGCTAGCTGAGCAGGGGTATCCATACCATCACGCACCTAACCAGCCTATTTAGCTCGCGTGGCCGATAAGCTACCCTGAATCTGGATCAAGGTACATAGTAGCACAACGCCTAACTTTCGCACACCTACCCTAAACCTCATCGATCCCCCGCGGACCCTCTGCGACTCTTCTTGCTTCATGTTGTTGTCGTCGACAAACATCCAGCTATTCGACCATCTCGTAGCATATTCCCACCTCAGTGCTAGTAAATCACTTTACTCCTCGTCTCCAACCATTCTCCCTTTCCCTTTCCGATCGATTGATATCAAGTACCTTCCTCCCCGCCCTCGTGCTGGCGGCAGATTCTCGATGAACCATCATGCCATCGTCTAATCGCGACATCGAGATGAACATCTTCCCTATCAAAGAGGACTCCCTCGCGCAGGGGAGCAGCTATACGATGCGTGAGCCTCTATACGAAGAAATGGTGCCGCCCCGGTTCTTCGATCGCCTAGTCGACGGGTTCCGACGGGACCCCAACCAGCGCATCACCCCCGAAGACCCTTTAGACGAGATCCATACCGTCGAAACTACCCAGTTGCACAGGCCCATCCTGGCCCGGAGAGGCTCGCAATCGCATTACTACGATGTGCGGCTGGCCAACTTGCAGACCGCGCAGTCGCACCTCGCTAGGAAGTTGAAGGGCCGACATCTGCAAATGATTGCCATAGGCGGCTCCATAGGTACTTAAGCCTCCTTATCAGGCCGTCCCATACTGAAAGCCGAATAATGGCCAAGCTGACTCCAAGTGTCAACCGAAATAAAGGGACTGGCTTGTTTGTTGCTTCTGGCCGCGCGCTCGAAGTGGGTGGCCCGGCCTCGTTGCTCCTCGCCTACCTATTCATCGGGTGCATGTTGTATTGCACCGTCCAAGCCCTCGGCGAACTCGCCGTCTGCTTTCCAGTTGCAGGATCCTTCTCTGCCTATTCGACTCGCTTTTTGGATCCTTCGTGGGGATTCGCTATGGGCTGGAAGTATGTCCTCCTTATTCTTTCTCCTTTAGGCTTGCCCGTTTCCCCGTAGTAGAAACCTAGAGATGACTTACACCGTTGCTAGCTACGCCTTGCAGTGGTTAGTTGCACTGCCACTCGAAATCATCGCCGCATCTATAACCATAACATACTGGAAACCAGATCTAAACAAGGCCATTTTCGTGACCATCTTCTTGATCGCCGTCGTCGCTATCAACTTGTTTGGCGTCAAGGGCTATGGTGAGGCCGAATTCATCTTTGCTATCATCAAGGTTATTGCTGTTATCGGCTTTATGTAAGATAATCTCTACCGCCTCTATACCTAATGAAGCTGTACGTCTACTAACCTATCTCCCACTTCAAGTTTGCTGGGCATCGTCTTGAATATTGGGGGCGTCCCCGGTGGCGGTTATATAGGGGGTTTGTACTGGCGGGAACCAGGCGCTTTTCACAACGGCTTCAAAGGCCTCTGCAGCGTCTTCGTCACGGCTGCTTTTGCCTTCGCCGGTACAGAGCTGGTCGGCCTCGCCGCAGCTGAGACGGCGAACCCGCGGAAGTCCCTTCCAACAGCTATTAAGCAGGTGTTTTGGCGAATTACCTTGTTTTACATCGTAGCCTTATTTCTCATCGGGTTGCTCGTGCCGTACGACGATCCGCGTCTCCTCATTCCCGGTTCATCGGTGTTGGCGGCGTCGTCCCCCTTCGTCATTGCCATCGAGAATGCAGGCATCGAGGTCCTACCGTCGGTTATGAATGTCGTCATCTTGATCGCCGTTCTCTCTGTCGGCAACTCATCCGTCTTCGGTTCCTCGCGGACCCTTGCCGCCCTAGCTGACCAGAACCAGGCACCGAGAATCTTATCCTACGTCGACCGCCGTGGACGCCCCTTAGTCTCCATCATAATCGCATCTTCAATGGGCTTACTAGCATACCTTGCCGACTTAAAGGAGCAAAGCGTAGTCCTAGACTGGCTCGTCGCTATATCCGGATTATCGTCCATCTTCACCTGGGCGTCTATCTGCCTAGCACATATCCGGTTCCGCCGAGCCTGGGTGCAGCAGGGCCACAGTCTCCGCGAGCTGGCTTTCAAGTCTCAGTGCGGCGTGTTCGGCTCCTATCTAGGCTTCTTCTTTAACGCGCTGGTGCTGGTGGCCCAGTTCTGGGTTGGCGCGTGGCCCGTGGACTGGGAGTCGCAGCCACCCAGCGAGCTGGCCAAGAACTTCTTCGTGCAATATATGGCCGTCCCCGTCGTGATGGTCTTCTACGTGGCACACCGCTTCTGGGCCCGAACTTCCTTCATCAAGGTCGCCGAAATGGACATCGATACCGGACGTCGAGATTTCAACCTGCCAATCCTCCTCGCGCAAGAGGCCGAGGAGCGGAGAAGCTGGCCTAGGTGGAAAAGGGTCTATAAGTTTTTGTGCTAAATACCCTTTTCTGTTGTATTCCACGCCCCGTTACGACACCAGGGTCTTAAGCTCCTCGGTTTCTTTATTCAACGATGGCGTCTTGACTAGACGCCTCGGGTCGGGACATATTTTTGCTTTGAAACAGAGAGAGAGAAACGGAGGGAAGTATCTGGCTGGCTTGAGGCGGATTATCGGTATAAAATGTGCGATACTGCGGGAGCAAGGCGTCTGGTTTTTAGTATTGGTCGGGCCTCGGTTGTGTCCTGAGCATTCCCCTTTTCCACGTAAGGGATTAGTTTATATCCCTTGACTGACGGAAGACAGCCTCCACCCGGAAAACCGATAGACTATACATCGAGGCTCCTATAGAGCGGTCAGCGTGTATGATAGGTGGACAATGGAAGCTTTAGATGGTTAGCACTATATCATCGTATTTACGGGGCTCTCTCTAGGCCCCATGGTTACATAGAAATCGTATGGTCGTACTCAATCTTGAGTACGACTAAATAGAGATGTACCGTAAACCTATCCTACCAATAACGGGGTGTTTCATCGGGTGGAATGTTCCCGGATCATGAATTACGCTGTATTGGTTGCGATAGCTTGATACTCGTGTTGTTATGCACAGGCAAGGGGATAAAATTGAGCGACTATGCTAGAGCTGGCTATTCCTGTTGGCTCATTGCTTGCTATTCGGATTTTCAACATGAGATGTAAAGAAGGAATTATGTGCAGGCCGACAGAATGTACAAAGAGAACGAGCGATAGTACAGCCGGAATCGAGAAGAGAAAGAATGGGGACGTGAACCCATTCAGACGAACCTGATCGGTGTACCATTCACTCCGCCACTTGTTACAATGACTTCCACAACTGGATGCTATTGTCTGACTAGGCAAATCTAGACCGCACGGAAACAAAGACATGCTCGAACAGCGGGCGGCCAATTACCTCCGTCCAAAGCATACATATCCTACAACCCTCCCTGCCCGCGCGCACACCCGCATATATAAAATATATTGTTTTCTTGAAATTCGTCTCGTAATTCATGAGCGGCATCTAGGCATTTTCCTTCGTAATTAGTCGGAATGTTTGTGTTATCACGATCCGGTTCGGAACGTCTTCAGCGGCGAGGATCGTATTGGGTCGCCTAGAAATCCCAGTTGATGCCTCCCGAGTTTGCGGCAGTCGTAGCAGCCTTCCTCCTAGGCGTCGGCTTGGCAGGGCTCTCGTCCTCGTTACCGAATAACCAATCACGGTTGGTGCCCCTGCCGCCACCCATCCCGTCGCCACCAATATGAATACCTCGTTCACCGTCGATCCCAGAGCGGCCGGTCAGCCCGGCGGGTTTGTTCTCCTTTTGCACGGGTGACTTGTCGTAGGCTGACCAGTTTGCGTCCATCATCTTGACGGCTTTCTTCCTATCCTCGCCTACCGGAAGCTTAGATTGAGACTTCTGGGCCGGCGAATCGTCAGTCATATCCCAGTGGGCTTCAAAATCGCGTCCGCGGTCTTTCAGGTTCGTGATGGCACCCAGAGGCCGTGACGCGTCGGCAGAAGCTGGCCCGTCTCCGTCCTCGCTGTACAGGTTGTTCTTGTACAGGCCTAGCCCAGTGTTATGGGTGGCTCCACGCGGGCGCGTAGCACGAGGCTCGCCGTTCGGGGTCCCGTCGTCTACGAATTCAAAGTGTGTCTCGGCATCGCGACGAGGCTTCACAGGCGCAGCCTTACGCTCGGTGGTCTCCTGCCCCTGCTCCTCTTCGGTGCTCCAATGGCGGACATCCTGACTTCGCAAAACCTTTGACGGCTTGGCTTTGTGCGGAGTAACGAAATCGTCGAAAGACCATTGACTGGAATGCTTGGTCTTCTTGGGAGTTAGGTCATCTGGTCGAGGACCGTCTTCGGGCTCATCCGAGCCGTCACCAAAGTCGAAATGGCTGTACTTCTTGGGGTTGGGACGGATGAAACGACTCGGAGACGCGATGGCCTCAGGTGAATTGCTCTCGTCTAGAGCTCCATCATCCTCGAACAAACGGCTTGGCTGGAATTTTTTCTCCATGCCAGCTTTGGGAGCGACAGCCTTGCTGGGTGACTCGGATCGTTCGCGGCCGGGACCCTCAACCGGTTCGTCGCCCAAGATCTCGGTGAAATTGCGCTGACGCGGCCGCGCTCCGCCCCTGGGGGAGATAACGGCAGCTATGCTCTCGTCGGACTCCTCGCGAGGAGCGAACAAGGCGAGCGAAGCATGGGGGTCGCGTAGGGCGTTGGTTGAATTGCCACGAGAGCGGACGGGGAGGTCAGAGTCTTGGCCCGAAGTGACACCACTGGACGACTTGATGGATGTCTCGATCAACTTGATCTGCTCTTTACTATCGCGAATTGGCCAATTGAGACCCGACCTGCCAATAACGTCGAGTTGTTTTAGTAGAGAACCTTGATCCCAGGTCTGGCGAATCTGCAGGATCTTGCCGGCGTTGTCGAAAGCGACAATGTGCGTCTAAGTCGCATGTTAGTCAGCGCTCAGGTCAACATGGTAAGGGGAATTATGGCATACAATGGGAAGGTAGACGGTCCGGTCAGCCAGGAAGTTGTCGTCGAGGCCCGGCAGGTAAGGCCCGCCACCGGTGACAAACTCGAGGACGGTTTCAACCTCAGCAGCAATGGCATTCTGGCCCTCGACGGCAAAGAGAAACTCTTCCTTCTTCTTCCTGAGCTGCTTGGTCGAGGCGTTGAGGTGTTTGATTATGTCAGTAGGACCTCTGTAGGTGGTGGTTGTAGTGATGTAGTGGAGGGTGGCATCAGCAGCCAGCTGAGACGAGTTCGGCGTAGCGAGGAACTGCTTGTATACCACTGCTAGCGCCATGATGGGGAAACGACGTATGTCTGACTCGGACGCGTTTGCGCGATGCGTGTTTTGGTGTTAGACGTAGGCAGATAGACAGATTGGTAGACTGCAGGGCGAGTAGAAGAGACGAGACGAAGCAGAGGATGAAGATTCGCAAGGGAGGAGCGAGAAATGGGTGAGAAAGGCTCATATGCAGTTGATCGGCGAGTAGGTAGAGAGGTAGAGTAAATAGGGGTGGGAGGGAGGACGAAGAAAGAAATGCGGTCGCGACAGGAGCTTGTGAGAACCTTGGAAGTGCTTATTTAGGTACTTGCCTCCCCTACCTACCGAAAATTGAATAAATACATACATGTAGACCAGGAAGGAACCTGAGACAACTGTCGCCTTCTTCTGTTTACATCCACGAACCCTGTCGCACGTCTAGCCCCCTTCTGCCCCTTCCCCCCTGGTACCGCATTATTTACAACATACATATATTATAGGTCGGTATTATCCCAGTCTCTAATGAACGTACAAGCTCAAGATATAATACATACTATCTCGTTAAATATCCCCAAGTACGTATAGGTCCATTATAGACTATATCCAAACATAGGATCATAGACTAACAACTACATTAGTTGCTATCGCCTGTTCATGCCCGGAGATTTAATTAGTGGAGCGAGGGGTTCAGGAGTTCTAAACAAAGCCCCCCAGCCCCACGGTAGCTTTTTAATCTTGGTTGGGTAAGTGCTGGGCCCAGTACTTACAGGAAACCACTGATGTACTTGACTGACTCCATGCTAATACCATACATTATGTACCTATGGAGGCACTTATATGTACGCAATTCAGGAAATGTTTCAGTCTTGCAAGGGTTCTACTGGTTTCAAAACAAATAGGAGGGCAGTACTCTTACAGGCTGAATATAATATTGTAACTTCCACGATACACGGGCTATACCCCTATTATATCTAGGTAAGTATCTCTTTATACTAACTTCTACTTAGTAAGATATTCAAAGTAGTAAACATATGTTAAGTACGTTTACTACTTATCAATTTTGTTCCCGGCGCCTTAGTTCTATCACTTATTTATAAATCTATCCTTAACCATGTTTAACTATTACGTATCTCGCTTGTATTAGTAACGGCTTCTTTCATTGTAAGTCGTTGTATACCTACTAGACATGGTACGTACCTAGGTAATACTATGGATACCCACATGCAGTTAAATATTTACCTAAAAGTACTTCTGCTTACATGGGTACCTACATATGCAGGTATGGAGTTGAGCCACACATCACCTGCGACATGTGGCGAAGCGCCGAAGGAGCCGGGCTGCCCAGGTGGTAGGTGCCTGCCTGCCGCCACCTAGTGCTACGTGGACAGGTATTTGTACCAGTGTAATGCACCTACCAAAGCTCGCTACAACGTGGATCACTGAATTGTCCGCGCGGCACATTTAGAGAGCTGAGACCGAACTGTGTACTTCGACTTAACAACTAATGACACTTAATTCAATGATCAGTATTCGTCAATATTTTTGCTACTGAGAAAGCACACCGTCAATCATCCTTTTTCTTTTTTTTGTCTTTTCTTCTTTCTGGGAGGAAACGCCTCTAGAGCTCCATCTCTGTCTCGTTCGGTAATAATACCTACCTGTCCGTTCCAGCGCAACGAGCTCTCATCTGAATCCCTTCGTGTGTGCTCTTCGACATTCGCCCCCCTCCATCTCCTCGAGTCTGATCTCGACCCAGGAAACATAAGCTCTGTCATGACCTCCACGTTTACCCTAATCGTCACGCAACCATGAGGGCTAGGGGAGCTTCGGGGGCGACAGCCTCGGCATGGTCAGCTATCCTCTTTCTGACGACCCTTTTATGGACGGCTTCGGTCGTTCGCGCCGGCGACGGCCCAACCATAGTCGCTAGCGAATTCGCCAACCCTCCCTACAATCTAAACTACTTCAAGGGCACCAACGTAGTCTTGTTTCAAGAAGTGTACGGGCGAACTGTCTGGAGATCGGCCGATGGCGGCACAACCTGGTCAAAGGCTGAGGGTATCGACCATGAGAAGGCCGCCGCCCTGGTCATGCACGAATATGACGGGGATCGTGCCTATGTCCTAACTAGGGGCAACATCCACTGGAAAACGCATGATAGAGGGGAAACATGGCAGACCTTCTTTACCGACGCCTACACGAGTGAATTCGCCGATACCGCATTGATGATCTTCCATCCTGCCGATCCAGACAAGATTCTGTTCAATGGTATGGAATGCGAGGGTATCTGCGAAGAGCTCGTCATGTACACCAAGGATGGCTTCGAAACCGATGCTCTATTCTTACGTGGGCACACTCAGGGGTGCTGGTGGGCCAAGTCATCGCCGCTCTTCACTACGGGCCGGGAGGACTGGGACCGAGATAGAATACTGTGTATTATCAGGGACGGCATCTTTTCTCCTCAGGAAAATAATCGCCTCTTGATCTCGGACAATTACTTCAGCGCCAAGGGAGGAGATGGTGTTGTCCAAGAAGATGAGCCCAATCTGAACGGTAACGGCCCCGTCAAGGGCATTGTAAGCATAGTCGAAGTCAAGAAGTATCTCCTAGTGGCTGCCGCCTCGCGCAATACGGCTGAGCGGGCTCTCTTCGTCAGCGGCGACACCCATAAGTGGCACCGTGCCATTTTCCCTCAAGATCACCCTATCCTCGAAACTTCGTACACCGTGTTAGAAAGCACCAACTACAGCATTCAGATTGATGTCAAGACGAGCAGGCGCATATCTAAGCCGATGGGCACGTTGCTGACGAGCAATTCAAACGGCACGTATTTCACCAGAAACGTCGAGCATACAAACCGCAACTCGGGGTCTTGGGTCGACTTTGAAAAAGTCTCCAACATCCAAGGCATCTTCCTGGTCAACCAGGTGGACAACTGGAAAGAGGTGGAGGAAGGCGAAGAAGACAAAAAGATCCGGACCAGAATCACCTTTGATGATGGGAGGACTTTCGAGTCTGTCAAGACCGGCGACAAAGAAATTCATCTCCATTCCATCACCGAAATAAACAACGTTGGCCCTATCTTTTCAAGTCCCGCTCCCGGTCTCGTAATGGGGAATGGCAATCATGGTAGTTATTTAAAAGACTACTGGGAATCGCAGCTCTATATATCCGACGATGCCGGTAGGACGTGGATCGAGGGCCCCGAAGGCCCGCATAAATATGAGTTTGGTGATCAAGGGTCTATCCTCCTCGCCGTCAGAGATAACGAGGATGACGAGGTGAAAGAGATTAGATACTCCTTAGACCATGGAAAGAGCTGGGAGACGGCCAAATTACCAGACAACCTAAGCATTGCCCCTTGGACTCTGACAACCACTCGGGACTCGAGCAGCTTAAAATTCCTGCTCACTGCTCGGAAAGGGTTGAAGGAATCACCAACTGGGTTCTACGTCATTTCGGTTGACTTTGAAGGTCTGCATGAGAACAAGTGCAAGGAGAGCGACATGGAGGACTGGTTTGCACGCGTTGATGACGATGGCAATCCAAGCTGTGTGATGGGCCATACGCAGAAGTACCACAGGCGGAAGAAGGACGCCAAGTGCTTCATCAAGGAAGAATTCACAGATCCTGCTCCCGAGTCCGCCCCTTGCGAGTGCACCGATGCCGATTTTGAGTGTGACTTCAATTTTGTGCGAGACGACGATGAATGCAGGCTGGCCGCCCCTATCGTGGCTCCCGAAGGCGCTTGCAAGACGGATGACCCCGACGAAACGTTCATGGGGTCTCCCGGCTGGCGCCTCATCCCCGGAAACCAATGCAAGCGCACCGGAAGCGACCAAAAAGATAATCAGAAGGAATGGAAGTGCTCGGACGCCGAAGGCTCGTCTAACAAGCCTGGCAGCAATGAAATCGAACATATCCAATGGCCTTTCGAGGGTAGTTTTGATCGGTTCGACAAGCACTACCTCGAGCGGGGCGAATCAAGCAGTGGTGATGATGAAACGATAATCGCTCGGCCTTACAAGGCTGTCACCCATGAAGCTGGTGATGTTTTCGTTACGCATGACCATGGAAAGAACTGGACGAAAGCCAAGCTACCGGGAGATGAGGGGGTAACTGCTATCGTCACTCATCCTTATGTCAAGGATATGGCATTCTTCTTCACGCGAGAAGCCAAAGTTTTTTACACTGTTGATCGCGGGCGGCATTTTAACTACTTTAAACCCGAACTCCCGCCAGACCCGTCCTTTGACATGATACCCCTTTCATTTCATCCAGATCGGCAAGACTGGCTTATATGGCACGGGCAGGTGTGCACCGACGACGACGGCTGCCACCTGGAAGCCTCCCTTTCCTGGGATCGTGGCGACAATTGGAAGACAATTGAGCGATACGTGGAAAAATGCGCGTTCACGGGCTCATCTGCCTACAGATTCCGCAACATGACGCAGATAGTCTGTCTCGCAAGGCAGCGCGAGAATAACGAGGAGAACAATCCGCTCCAGCTCCTGTACAGCGACGAGTTCCCGAAATATAAGATGGACGTGGCCTTGGACAATGTGCTGAACTACGCGACAATGGCCGAGTTCATTGTGGTCGCCACTGAAAATAAGACGGAGAAGACGCTCAATGCGCTTGCTAGTATAAATGGGCGGGATTATGCACCAGCCCATTTCCCGTACAACTTCGAGGTTCCGCACACAAATGCGTATACTGTTCTAGACAGTTCAACCCACGCAGTCAACCTGTTTGTCGTGACCGAGCAAGAGGAACACAAACGGTATGGGTCAATCCTCAAGAGCAACTCAAACGGAACCTCGTACGTCCTAAGTATCTCTGGAGTCAACTGCGACGACTACTATTTTGTTGATTTCGAAAAGATGCTCGGCCTAGAAGGTGTCGTGGTGGTCAACACAGTTCAAAACAGGGACAGCGACTCGGAGCCGAAGAAGCTTCAGACGAGGATTAGCCACAACGACGGCGCCGAGTGGGGCTTTCTACCGCCTCCGGAACGGGATCTCGACGGCAACCGGTTCAGCTGCTATAGCGAAAAAGGCGACGAGACGTGCGCCCTCCACATCCACGGCTACACTGAACGAGTAGATAATAGGAAGACGTACTCGTCAAAGTCGGCCATTGGTATCATGTTCGGCATTGGCAATGTTGGCCCCATTCTCGGAGATGCCAAGGATGCAGACACCTTTATGACGGCAGATGCCGGGCTGACGTGGAAAATGGTGAAGAAGGGAAGCTGGACATGGTCTTTCGGTGATCAGGGGTCTATCGTGGTTCTCGCGCAAAGGAACACTAAATCCAAGTCTATATCATACTCGCTCGATCGCGGCGACACCTGGGAAGATTATCCTTTCTCGGAGACGGACGTCGTTATCACAGATATAACGACTTTACGATCTGGTTCATCTAGGGACTTTATCCTCTGGGGTCACCAAGGGGACAAGCTTTTCACCGTGAATCTCGACTTCTCGGGATTAGCAAGCGAGCCTTGCAAGGATGACGATGATCAGGAAAAGTCCGACTACGAATTATGGTCACCCAAGCACCCCTTACAGCCAGACGATTGTTTATTCGGCCACAAAAACTACTACCTGCGTAAGAAAAAGGACAGGAAGTGTTACAACGACCGCGACCTTCAATACTTGTACGGCGTCGAGAACTGCGAATGTACTCGGCGAGACTACGAATGGTGAGTACAAATACAGCTGCTAGCCGTCTGCCAGCTGCTTACTAGTCGCTAACCGCGCTTCAACAGTGATTATAACTTCGAATTAGACAACCATGGGTACTGTCAGCTTGTCGAGGGGCTTGAGCCCCTCGATCCCGAGCAGGTGTGCCAGGAGAAGCCCGAGGAATTCGAGTACTACGAACCCAGCGGCTTCCGACGAATCCCGTTGACGACTTGCAAGGGAGGCTTGGAGGCCGACAAAGCGCGCACATCCCACCCTTGCCCCGGTCACGAGGAAGAATTTGAAAGGAAGCGTGGCGTCTCGGGTGTCGCTGTCTTCTTTGCCGTCGTCATCCCCATTGCTCTCGCGTCGTTGGCTGGCTGGTGGGTCTACCACAACTGGCAAAGTAAGTTTGGGCAGATTCGGCTCGGGGAGCGGAACGGTCTCAGTAGCGGATCGCCGTGGGTCAAATACCCGGTGGTGGCTGTATCGGCCGTGGTGGCCGTGGTCGGTGCGATGCCCCTCGTATTGGGTAGCCTGTGGCGCAGTGCAAGCTCCGCGTTGGATCGATTCAGGAGCAGAGACGGAGGTGGTCGCTACAGCTGGCTACGGGGAAGCAGCCAGCGGAGGTTCACGACCAGGGACAGCTTTGCCCGCGGAAGAGGCGACTACGCCATCGTGGACGAAGATGAGGGCGAGCTCCTCGGCGACGACAGCGACGAGGAGGTGTGAACGACGAGGGGAGAGATACTTGTCCTCACCGCGTCTAGGTTGGATGTATTCGTAATTCGAGAGGCGTACCGGCAGGGATCAGTTAGGAAAAGTCATGATCTATGAAGGGTGGTGTAGGTAGGCAGAAGAGACATAGTCGCCGTCAGCATCATCTACGTCGGTCATTATAGCAGCAAGTATGTATGACGGGGAGAGGCAATTTTGTATTTCTTTTTCATGTCTTAGCATCGACCTTGGGGGTTTGAGGGAGCGCGGAGCTGCTTCTCGTAAGCTTGTATAGTGACTGTAGACTTGTCTAATCCTTTTCCCACTACGGACTGGACGACTCTATAGCTACGTCGTGTAGAATGTGTCCCAGTAACCCAGATAGAACAGAGTAAACGAATAGAAATCCTCCGTACCTACCTTCTAGCGCGCCACACCAACTCCGACTCCGAACAGGGGGCTCACATATATAGATACCTAGGTAGCTACATAGATAGTTACAACACCTAGACGGTAGGCAATTTGAGCATTCAGGCTACAACTTGTCGGATATAACTTGGCTATATGACGACCTCAGACAATGGTTCCGTCTTGATAAATAATGATATCGGACCAGTCGGGTGTACGGGGGTGTATGAGAGACGAATGCGGTCACCGTCCCCCCGTTACCCCTGAGTAGGAACAGCTGAAGACATGCATGTTATAGGTATGTAATGCACAATGCAGCGTGCTCGGTGCCCGGGATACAACGTAGGACGCATAACAGTTATCTTCTATTGGTTATTCCCTCCTCGCCTCCTCCTATTGTTCTGCCCATTTTCGCCTTTACGAGTTCTTTACTAATCGCTTTACCGAAGTCGCTTATCGAGATTCCGTCCTCACATCCTATTAATATCTAATAAATCATCTCAATCCTCGCTCGAGAGCTCACTATGCATTGCTGTCCAGAAACGGCAATTCGAACTCTTACTATTGATTATCCGCACTTACTTCATCTGCCTACCACGTACCCATAGTAGTATAGTACCTAGTGCCTGAATAACGGGCATTTGGTGGCCTGACCGTTGGTTGCCTGCACAGACTCATCAGGAGCCGATTGTGTTTGATCTAGAGCGACGCGCCAAAGGGGACGGGGACGGCCAGGCCTCGCTCCATAAGCCAACCCCAAGATGAAGCTAAAGGATGACATTGGTGCTACGCGTACCTGCAGGGTGGGAGCCACTAGGCCCATGGATCCTACCGGCTCGGAGACGACCTTTATCTAGCAGGCGACGGTAGCCCTTACAGTAGCTACCTATCTATGCACTACATATAGTCATGCACTAGAGACATTTACGAATCTCCCCTCGGAGGATATAATCTGCCTGACTAACCATGTACGAGCAGGTAGTTCGGCCGCCCAGACCCCTTTGGGATCTGCGTGTCCCGCATAAGTCCAAGGCAGTCTATATGCAAAAGTTTTCAGATAGCCATGCGCTATTTCCGACTATCACTCTTCTCATATTCATTAAGTCTCAGGATTATTGGTCTTGGAGAGATGAAGTTGGTATAGCCAGAAACTCTCCGAGGCCTGCATGAATATAGCATATTTTAGCACTTTGGGTAGTTAGACTTGAAGTTGCTATGGTGAACACCTCCCAGGTCTAACCTGGTCAAGAGTACTGAAAGGGGACAGATGAGGGCTGTTTTCGACACCGCGACTCATGCCTCTCTTGCTCTGCTCTGCTCTGCTCTGCTCCTCTCCAAACACGTACTCCGTACCCAGCCTAGAAATAAAACAGCAATAGCATTTTGAATACTTTGCCAGTCATTGAAACCCAACGAGCAAACCACGCTATAACTCCAGGCAATGATTGATTCCTCGTACATGAACGCCTGGTTAGACATAAATTATAGCAACCCAATGTCATCTCTTAGCCTCGCCGCACTCGATTCCAGATGCGCCTCATAACATTGTTGTCGGTAGAGGAAGGAGGACCGAGCTCCTGATCAATCTCAGCAAAAATCTTGTCCATGCTCTCCTTGGGGCCGTGGCTTGCATATGCAGGTATATCGTCCCGCAATGCCAAAGCCTGAGATGGTCTGCCTGAATGGTGCCGTGACGTCTTCTGCCATCCGTACATCTGGTCTTCGCAGGCCCGCAAATCCGGCCGTGTGAGTGTCATGCGTAGCGTCATTTCGCGGGAAGCTGCAGGCACTTGCGCATAACCTTCCGGGAACCTGGACGCATGATAGTCATCGGTACCAGGGAGTTGCAGAGGTTTAACATGTTTATCTAACGTGTCGGGGGTCCTGGGCGACTCGGGGTCCGGCACCGACATATCCTCGCTGCAAGTAGACGATTGATCGTCTGAAAGGAACGTCTTGAATTTCTCCGAGTCTGTCGAGAGCATCCCACGCGAATGGCCCTTGGCACTAGGCAAATCCCCATCATTTGAAGGGAAGCCGAACTCGATTGCTTCGTCAAACTTTTGTGGCGAAGCAAGGTAGACTCGCAACTTCAAGCGCGCCTCGGGATCCTGGTAGTGAGCCGCTCCGGGGTCAATGGAAGAGACCGACTCTTGAGCAGAATGTTTCGGGGTGATGAGAGACAACGCCCTGGATTTCCGCCGCCCGGCCTGCGGGTAAGCGACCGGGCTTGGAAATGACACATTGGCGGCAGGGGAAACGGCATCCTTTGTTGCGGGTCGGCTTGACGAGACCGAGGTGCGACCAAACGGGATCTTGGAGAAGGACAGATGCCGGCGGAACGAAGGGGGCCTCGGGATCTCGGGAGGCACGGCCACGGACTCCTTCAATTTGACGTGATAGTCGTCGAGAGTAAGACGGAGGTCGAGGTCGTCGTCCTCTTCCAGCCATCGGAAGCTATCGTAGAGCGCATCGGGCGCTCCAAGGGAAGCATTGTCGCTCTGCAGAGACTCCATGCTAGGCCGCGCTGACGAGGACAAAGTCGGCGGGTAAGGTGGAGGGGTAGGGCGTCTGCTCGCACGACGACCAACCTTCAAGAAAGCCTCGTCGGCGGCATCCAGGATGACGCTCTGCCTTAAATGTTTGGCGATGATGACCTGCTCCTCCCTGGTAAGATGCTTTTCCCTAATCTTAGCGGGGAGCTTGGCCAGGAAGGCAGAGTCGACCGAGAGAGCGTGGTCGTGGCACGAGGGAGCCGTAGTTGGGCGCTGCAGCGGGTTGCGGGCGGCGCCGGTGCTGAGAGAGGCTCCCCGAAGTTTGCGGTGTCGGCACAGGGCGTCGCTGTTGTCGGCGTCCTTTGGGGGGTCCAGGATGCCAGAGGTTTGAGCAAGACGCAAACGTTCCAAGGTGGAGAAGTACTGTAGAAAAGAGGGGGACAGAGGAATTTAGTAAAAAAAGACTGACAAGAGTTGTGTGTGTGTATAACAAGGCACGTAAACGGAAAGGAAACGGGGTGGGATGTGCTTTGCTGCAGGAACGGGCATAGCAGAAGCATCCATGCAATGCATGAAGACTCGCAATGGCCCAAAGCGTTGCAATATGCAGGCCTAGATATTGCCCAAGTTGGTTTTATACCAAGCTAAGGTTGGCGGGATGTCTGGTTGGCTGCTGCAGCTTCATTGGCGACCCTCCCTTTCCTCCACCCCTATCCCACGAATCTTCCCAATTGGCAGAAATGCTGGCCACGGCGCGTGTCTCTGCACACCAGTCCCTCGCCCGCTGTCCAATCCGAAGAAGGACCAGGAGCTGAGACGGTGCAAAAGAGATATCGAGCCCCACAAGACGCCAAAGATTCTAATAGTCTACCAGTCTCCCAGAGTAGAGTCTACTATATAGTAAAATAAAAGTCAAGGGAAAAAAGAACATATGTTGTCGTTAGGGAAAGAGAATCTATAACAAAGAATAGCAGCTTACCTTCCGTCTAATAGCAACTGGAAGAGCCTCAAATTCCTCAATGTCTTTTCGCGTCAGGTGTGGACGTGGCGGTGGCGCCGGCTCACGGTTGTTCTGACCGTTCGCATTCTTTGTTCTCTTGTTTCCCCTTGCATCATTGTTACTGTTTGTTGGTGTTCCCGTCTTCCTAGAATTCGACAGTGGCAACCATTGTAGCAGTGAGCCGCGTGTGGGATTCAGGTTCGGGTGGCACTGGCGTTGGTGTGGGCGCGATCTTGGAGATGACACCGGCTCGTGCTGCTGGCGAGCCTGGTCGAGGAGGCTGTTGTGGTAATCTATCGTGCTACCGAGGTCGACGGAATGGAGGCGGGCCACCTGAAGGTCTGCATAGTTCCCGTCGCTTGCAGGTTTGTTACTTGTGCATTGCCGCATGGTTGGAGTTTTAATGTTGGTTGGTTTGAACGACAGCAAACATTATCAGGTCAGACAGATCAGACAGATCAGTGAAACTCAAGATCAGATCTGCAAAGACATTGTTGACATCAATGGATATTAATAATAATATAATATTGAGAGAAGAGAAGAAGAAGAAAAAGATAGAGTCGTTGTAGGTTCAGTGCGCATTACCGGGAGAAGGAGAAGAAGAGTAGGGCACATGCAGCTACGTAAAAAGGGTAGTATTACCAGGTACCTTTTACCTCCTAGAACGAAGCTCCCGTGAATACCTAACCCAAAGAGCGGCTTCCTCGATGCTGGGAATTTCAGGACCTAGACCCCTAACCTGACCGTTATAAACAAGAACTATTGGTGAGACGGCCCTGGCATGAACCAGAACCTATTCCTAATTAGGCCAGGCTAGGAACAACATGATCCGTATGAGGAAATAAACTAGAGAAGGAATAGGTTCCACCCGTCGAAAAACGTGGGCTACTAGACTCGCATGTACTTCTAGTAGCGCTTTGTACAGTATAGTACCTGACGTGGTGGTACTACTATAGTGCCTGATCTATGGGACCTACATATGTACATGTAGCTTGGAGCTAGCGAGTTGGGCAGACCTTGTGCCCCTGGGCCCGTGCTTTTCATCTCTAAACCTTAGGCAATTAGGACAGGGGATCTATAACACCATCTCTTCCACCTTACCTAAGCACTTTCTACCTTTACATACATTACATCAGACGCAGACGAAGGAGTAACCTGTACCTACATACCTACATCTGCAGTAGGTATACAACGCATCAGTGCAATCAGTCTTCATATGTACATACATCAAGGATATGCATCACAAAGCTACGCCGTCACCTACCTGGATCTTGCCGGCATGTCCCGTTCGACATCTTGTCTCTCTAAATCCTCCAAGAGCCCCGAGCGCTAGACCCTGCTGAACATATTCGTCTTCGACTATCGATCGGTATTAAGGTCGAGATTCGATACCCCAGGACAATGCTCCAACACCCTTTTGGTAGAGAGACACCGAGCGCATACTCCAGCTATAAGTTCAGCACATAAAGGGGGTGCCTAGCAAATTGCCACGAGATCATCCGGTCACCATGTCCGTGAGGGGAAGACCACGGACGCTGGCGGATTCGGACGGGATCTGCTCTTGAAACAGGCAGGATCCCGGGTCGCCCGACACATGACCGACCGCTACTGCGAGGCTACTGCTCGTGTCTGAAACGCACATGTCTTTATTCTCCAAGTCCCGTGCAGTGCATAAACATTCGTCAGACCATGTTAGATGCACGACACGTACCCAGGCAGATAGTCGAGCTGATGGTAATGAAAGCTTACACGTCCTACGTCAGGGATGTGCGTATAATATTGCTATATAACAGGTACGTGGCTACTACTAAAGAGCGATCCGTCAGAGACGAGGATAACAAACCCCTTTCCGCTTAAATATATATATATATCAATATTACCAAACCTCACCGACGATTTCCTACTATAGCTGCCTCCGTAGTTGGTTCGGTCGTCGGCTACAAGCCAGAGAACGATTACGAAAGCAGAGTATCGATGGGGTCGTGATACTCATATACCTTGTTCTCCCTGCCTTTTCCTTTGAGTGCTGGCTGTGTAAAGGTTGAGACGCCCGTTCTCTGGTCGTAGGACTCGCAGAGGGAGGCTAGCCGCTTGCCGCCGCCGCCGGGTAGGTCGACTACGAATTTCGGCATAAGGAAGCCGGCAATCGTCCCTTGTATTTTGGCTTCCATGTCCTGTATGGTCCGTAGCGGCGTCCGCAAGTGCTCAATGTACGGGGCCATATCGCATTGGTAAACGTAGTACTGGACGACTAGTCAGTTACGGGTCAGTGTCGCCGGGGATGGATGAGTTCTCACCGGCTGGATTACCATCTTGGCCAGCTTCTGTATGAGAGTTAACATGGTGCCCACGTTATCGTTGATGCCCCGAAGCAAGACCGTCTGGTTGCGAACGGTGACCCCTGCTCGAAGCAGCTTGAGGCTGGCCTGCTCTGTGACCCAGGATATCTCGTTAGGATGGTTGAAATGGGTATGCAGAGCCATGTGCTTGCCAGCCCTCCTAGCCTTGTCTGACACGCGGATCAGAGCATCCGTCCACGGATCTTCTTCATCGAGAAATCTGTGCGGCGCCACCGCTAACCCCTTGGATGCGAACCGGAATCTCTCGATGTTCTTCATGCCAATAAGTCGATCCCCGATCAACTCGATGATATCTGGCGATAGATAAAAGGCATCCCCGCCAGAGACGACGATATCATGCAGTCCCTCTTGGCTTTCAATGTAGGCAAAGGCAGCTTCAAGCCGTGCACGGTTTAGCTTGAAGGGCTCCTTGGTCACCAGGTCAGTGTTGGCTCCAATTTCGTATGACCTTGTGCAATATAGGCAATATGTTGGGCAGACAGAGGTCGCTTCGGCTCGTTAGCAAGCGTATAGTTTAAACAGGAATTCCAGAGACCATACGGAGGAACAGAGCTTTATCGGGATAACGATGTACAACTCCTTCTATCGGCCTGTCATCCTTCTCCTTCAATGGATCAAGCTTTGCCAGACGGTGATTATGAATCATTATGGAGGCCAGTGGAATAAACTGGCGGAAAATCGGGTCGTTCGCAGGATCCTCCCAGTTGATTCTGCCTAACACATACGGCCTATGAGGAGTTAGACCTTGGTCGATTCTATCCAGGTACGTATCCGTCACTTCTCCCTGGTAGCATAAGGAAAACTCACATGACCCGAACCGCCATGGTCGACTTCTTGATACCGGCCCAGATATCAGCCACGAATTCATCCCGGCTTTGTTGACCTCCGAAGCCCTCGGCATGAGGGACCTCGGCCGGGAGGACGGCATCGAGAAATTCTGCTAGTTTATTTCGTGATTCGACGATATTCTACAACGTTCAGCAAGTGCCACTGACGGGGGAGGTCGACTCTACCTTGACACCCCATCTCCAAGACAGGAAATCCTTACTGGGAATGTCCTTCCACAAGGGAACCTTACGCCAGAAATGTGCCGAGTTGGGCACGGTAGAAGGCCGTGGCCACGAGTAAGGTGGCATGGGATGGGTGCCCGCTGATACGAGCGTGGGTCCATGTCGGGGATGGGTAGTAGTCATTCTCCGAACTAGGTAGGGTGAGGCCTTAAGTACATCCAAGCCTCTCCTATCACGAGCAAGGGCTCGGTGGCTCCGACGTGTAGAAGAAAGCATCCTGGGCTAGAGGGGTGCTCTTTACGACAATGAATGTGAGCTTATTAGTATCAGGGATAGCCTCGTAGTAATCTTCGGCGCCATATTACTTACCTACTTTGTGCTGCCAGTGGAGTGTGCTGTCAAACTCGTAGAGGATATAGTAGGCTTTCTCAGCAAGCTGGTGTTTCAACTCAATAGTTAGCAGAACATCTTGCTCGATAGCTTGGTTAGCAGCCTGATAGATGCGTGACTAAGATAACATCGTCATACCAATATGAACTAGTCGTGGGTCTGTCTCACCGGGATATGTTAGCAAACTGAGGTGATCTTTGCTATGCGATGTAATTTTTGCGAGTTGGGTGCAGATGGTAGGGGAAGGGGGAGGGGATGGTATAGGTGTAAATCGAATCCTGAGTGATATGCTAGGAACTGCTCGTTAAGGCTGCCCAAGGAGACAGGCCGGATATACCCCTTTCATGTAGAGCCAAACTATTAGATGTAGCGTATACGACTCATCACATGGTTTCTCTGAGCCAATATCATCATTAGCGTCCTTGATCAAGTGCCGTGTTATCATCCTGCAACTCTAGGGTGATCAACAACCAATGTCAGTGTCTAGGTCATGGCAGGTAAATGGTTTATCACGGCCGATCCTAAGCACTGCGGTCCGATGTCGAGATCGAGACTCTCGTCTCTAGCTGGAGGGATAAAGGGGTAACATGGCAGTTTACACCTGCCCAGACCCCTATTTGTCTGCTCCTGGGACCCTATACAGGGTTCCCGTAGGGCCTGTTAGATAAGAATCAGTGCTTCCATTCAGGAATTATCCGTATTACTACCCATCCTACTCCTAGCAAATGAGACGTGTCATTGTAGGTAAGCATAAATATTGGCTGCCAACGCACCCGAAAAGGACCGGGAAATATTCGTCCAGCTGTTAGTTGTTTGCATAATCATCACACACGGCATATGCTTGGGTTACATGTTTACAGTTTTCATAAGCCGCGTAGATAGTGGTCGTCGATCGAAAGGGGGATCGTACGCAGCACTGGGGTCATTATGGGTTACCTTGATCAGCATGAGTTCCAATGTCACTCCCAGGGCGATCAGAGGAGACGAGACCAACGAAGCGAGAGAAGGAATGCCATCGGCGAACAGCATGTTGGAGACCGCAGAAGAAGTTTCCCCCCTTGATCTGGAGTTTAATATTGGGCAGACCTAGAAGAATTTCCTATGTTGGTCTTCGCGTAAGTAAAGAGCTTCACCTAGTCGGTCTCTAATAATTTGACGTTGAATATATATTACAGAAAGCCCGTTTATGAAACCTCTGTACACAATCTTCAGCGTGTATATATTACCATTTGTGGCAAGTTGCCGTAGTTCTGCCTCGTCACCCAAATACTGGTGGTGGCCGGAACAGTCCAAGAACCGAATATGACAATCCATATGCGTCTAATTAACTCACTCAACATACGCCATCCAACGACCCTCCAGCATTTGCTTACGAACGTGGCAAGGAGTATCGCCAATCACTAGATGGGCAAGCATGGAAGGTCACTAGCCATCTTCGGCGTCATAGGAAAGTCGCCCCTTGTTGCCTTAAGGAGGTCACCTACGGGCTCACCCTGACAAGGTGAAATGCTGGTTCTCGAATTACGTGCTTTATGCAGCCCAGGCGTTAGTTATCTTCCTCACGCAGACTAGACACACTAGGAAGAACGTAGATGGCGCACGTCTATGACCCTGCGGGTCACATGGGTCAGTAATAGACCACCCTGCTGTCCTAGTGAATCCCAATGTAGTCGCTTGTGGCTGCCGAATCGACTCCACGTACGTGGCAGTGATAACTTTTTCCTCCTCGGGTCGAGTCCACCTCGTATATTTAACCCACACCAGCTTCTAAAGTTTATGACAAGGGGTCATATGGTAGATGGCCTCTATTCAGTGGTCCTACTGGTCTCAGTTTGGACTAAGGAGGAATTCTCATGGTTGTCTATGAGAGCTTGACAAAAACTACTTTCCTACGCGCCTTTTGGTCTAGTCGAGAGCGTCGGCAGATGATGGGTTATAATGATGAAGTCTAGTACCGTACCGTGTGAATAAAGGGGTCACTCCTTACCAGCCAACTTCCTGGAAGCCTTTTCATAAGCAGATCCATTCCGCACCTCGGGTAAGGTCAGGTTTAGGATAAAAGTTGCGAGGTAGCCACCCTAACACCATATGATCTGACCCATGCTGCATGTCGGCGATTCTCGTGACGGGTGTTGTTACGACACGGATACGCAATAATAAGCATGCTCAGGTGTTTACTAACGGCAGGGCCAGAACCCGTATCGATACATCCCCCGTTCAGGCCGTAGCCTTAGGACGAATAGCGACAAGAACAATATCCATGCAGGGCCTTTCATGGCCGCTCTTTGTTTTATATCGTCGTGACATGGATAGGTTTCGATCTACTAGAAAGTTTGGTTGAGTGTGTTGGAAGCTACCTAATCGATGAGCGGGTCGAGTTCCCCTTTGAGGCGAAGTGACTTGGATAACCACTGCAGATCAGGCTCAGAAATGAGGCAGGGAGGTTCAAAGGAGAAGAGTCAGAGGTGGTTTACGGTAGATACTGATGAGCACAGCTGATACGGCCGTCAGTAAAACGGAGCCGCAGCAGTAGATAGACTCCAATGAGCGTAGACAGGGCTACGGCAAACAGGGAAGCCGATGACAACCTTCGAATGATGAGCGGGATGGGTGGCCTAAGATGGTAACGCGCTCTCTCAGGTTTATCTATCTTGTAGGTCTGTAGGATTCGCCAGTGGACCCCCCCCCCCCCCCTGCCAGCAGATGGCTGCATACACGGCCTCGCGTGGGCTGAAAGCTGATTTGCTGATACCCATCGTCTGTATGAGACCATTGGACGGCCTATGCTTCCAATAAACGCAGTTCCAAACTGTCGGGTCAAGTATCTTCTACCACGATACAACCTGCCTAGTAGGCAAGCTCCGATACGGTCGTATTCGAACCTCCCATTCGGCTACGTAGAAGTCAACCAGAATTGGGGTATAAACAAGACACTTGGACCACGGGGTCGAGGGTGACAGATCATTGTCCAAGTTTAGGACGGGTTCGCCGAAATGCCCCTTATCAGCGATTCTGTTCCCTCCACTAGTACTACCTTGACCTTTGATAGATGGTGTGTTACGGAGTGGTCAAGCAGAGTTACCAACTGCGTGGCTATGTCCTTGGTACTCGACAGTCCGAGACTCGACAGGCCGATCTTCTTCAACACTTGGCATCAAGTCACGGGTTCGGGCGGTGCGGACCGCCTCCATACTTGGCCCTCCCGGTCTACGTGACACCAGTCCCGATGCTCTGGTATAGCCAACTATCGGCAAGGCTCTGCATGCAGATACCGTGGGCTATACATTATATGTCTTCCAGAGATATCCCCTGGCGCTTTCAGTTACATCCGCAACAACCAACAAGCAGAAGTCGTACACCTAGATGGAGTGATAGTGACATCAGGGAATGTGGCCAAGGTACCGCGCTCTCTGTGATATGCACGCCCGTTGCATTAATGCCTCCTCTGTAGTGATTAATATATGCGATGAAGAGGAAGTATGCAGATCGCCCCATCGTATTCTAGCCCTCTCCAGCGCTGTAGCAATCAAGGTGGCTTACTTTACCTAGTTCCCAACGAAAGCCTCTCGAGATAGATATCGCATTTTGGACGAAGAAGAGAGAAAAAGGGGATGAACAGTGTAGTGGAAGGATAAGTCGAGTGATTCACACCAACACTTCGGGATAGGGGCGATCCTACTGTAAAGCAGGGTCTAACCTATACATTCAGTTGTCTTGCGATAGCCAAGGATGAGTTCGACGTGAGAATCGGGATGCTACTAATCGAAATGTGTCATGTTTTGATTGGGGAGTTGTGTCGACTACCCGGGTACTTCTCTACCTGACGGGTGATCGTGTTGAGATCACTAGCCCTTGTCATCTGCCTGGAGTCCTAGATCTAGTCCATTCATAAATTCATCGGCGATATAGTGACACTGTCCTCCACCGAGCTCTCCGCAGCCGGTCAAGCAAGGCTCTCCCCAGAATTGGCCACCGGAATCGCCATGAATGGTATATTTGTTGGATAACTTTCAGTGGTATCCACGAGCACCCGTGCTGACAAGTTTAATGACAAAGACGATAGAATCTAACCGAGCCCTGAACTTCAAACCCTGCTTTTATAGCACTCATGAGGGACACAACCCCTATTTCCAATATCCCCAAGAGAACCGCAAGGCTCTTAATCCCAGATGTCCGAATCGTCGTCGTCGTCATTCTCCCAGCTACTAGCATGATAGGTATGGTCGTATGGGTACCTTACTACCCCTTCCGGACCAGTAACCGAGATAATCGGTACATTCGGTGAGCTCAAAGGTCTGGAGAGTAGTGTCCACTTGCATTTAGGGCACCTGAGCGGTTCGTACTCGACCGACTTACCATCGTCGTAGAGGTCAGGGACCGTGAGAGACTTGCTATGACGTGATATTCCCATTTCGTATCCGGGAAGCTCTGTCTGGTTCCTGTCGAGATTTTCCCATTTCTCCTGGGAGACTTGGCAACTCGGTTCGGCGGCTGTGGAGATGACTCTTTCCGATGGGCGGGACGAGACATCTGTAGGTTGGTGGTCGCCTGCTCTAGGGTTTGCAGAGCTATTTTGGCAAGCTTTGAAGAGAACGGAGTCGATAGAGGGGCGATGACATTCGATGGCCTTTAATCTTTCCACCCTGCTAAGATTTTCTCTACTCATGGTAGTAGGGAGTATACCGTCTCGTGAACGGTCTGGCCTCTCCATCCCCCTTCCATCTCGGCGGGGTTGCGTTTGAGATTGTCCTGAACCAACAGAAGATTGTTGTAAGGATTTAGTGCTGGTAGTTGCGCCTCCTTGCTGTGATATGGAAGCGTCTGAAGAGCTATTACGCCCCGGCGAAGATGAAGCAAAGCACCGCACCCAGCTTGCTAACTTCGCCCATCTTTTTCCCTGCGAGCTCCCATCCATAGTCGTGATGAAGATAAGGAGAGCCGGTGAAGACTCCTGGAATATGTTTTGGTAATCTCTGCCCCGTGGCGATAGGGTCTGCTTAATGAAGGAGGTCCCCTGAAGAGTCTCATCGAAATTGGGAGGGGCGAAGATGATTCCGACGGAGGGATCACGGAGGTAATCTGACACCTCTACTCTGTAATATATCTTAAGTTTAAGTTTAGATAGATCGTGTCTGACGCGATTTAGATCAAGTAAATGGAGGTTGAGGTTGAATTTTGGCTGTGAGGGCTCGGTGAGCCAATATTAGAGTTGTGCCACAGCATGACGAGAACCGCGAAAGGGGAAAAGGGGAAAGGATGAACCAAATCTATCGTGTCAGACAAGAGTTGAACTGTTCAAGAAGTTCGCCTGGTTATTGAGTCTGACGTCCTGCTTCCCCAGCCCGTCTGTTCCGAAGTTACAAATAATGATCGAGCACTTTGCTTCGTAAGGTGAGCGCTATCCCTTACCCTCAACCCATACTCTGTTGTCACAACTAGATGTTTTCACTTTTTCGCAAAGCTAGACTTCCGATTGAGGCGAATTTACATAGTTGGCTCATCTCCTTTTATGGTGTTAGTGTCTATGTCGTGCTTGTTACCACGGGGCGAGGGAGGAGGCCAGCGCTACGAGCGCCATGTTCTAGGTACTTGAAGCATAATGATAATGAGGATTTATTATATCTTAATCTAAGGCTTATTATGGCGGCCAACCGCAGTCGGAACTAAAACGCCAAGAATTGACGGTTAGCCTTTGTTAGCTGTAGAAATGGTCATATTTCCGGATTTATATGGGCAATAGGGTCCCGGGGCTTTGCTTTACTTTTCTTTGCAGATAGTCAGTCTACTTTTGAGGCGTTAGGTGGCGTTCAATGGATCATCTAATCACACGTTAAGGTAAACGCAGAAGATTGGACGCTGTGTAGGTGACTGGCCACATAGCACATCCGAAGTTCACACAAGACATTGGTGCCAAAGACTTTACCTATAAATGCCTATGAAGCACTGCTAGTGTGCATATCAAAGTCGTCCCTAGGGGATCTGGCCTGTATCCTATGGAGTGCACACTCCCCGTGAACGTGAAGGCTGTCCCGCCTAATACATAAGGACGGCTTCGGGCATGGGAATTACCTCCAGGCCCGGATGCACTAAGTGCCTAATTTTGTAGAGTGCTAACGAGCAGGTTATTAGCACAGGTATTGCGGTAGATCAAATGGGAGAAGGGGAGGAGCTTAAATACCCAAGGTAATCTTCCTTAATACTACCAATGGCCATTATCTTGCCGACGTCGGCTCGCGTGCCCACGATCTTGACACGAACCTGGGTGTTCACCTCGATTGTAGTGTCTTCGTTGTTTGTGTACTGGGGCGGCGTGGCGTTCGGCTCCCATTTGACTTCTTTGGGAATTAACTAGATAAGTCTGTAAGCTCACATTTACATATAAAAAGATCAAGGGGGGCACCCACCCTAGCAGACACAAAGATTTCAACGGGGCCTGCCTCGGCGAAGAAACCGTGCGCGTTGACAGAGGCAACAATCGCATCAACCTTGACTACCTAGTTAGCATAGGTTTTAGAAAAGGAGAGCTCGGAAGAGAAACCCACCGTCTCTCCTTTAAAAGGCTTCCAGACAACAGCACGGTAGCCGACAGTAAACTCAGCAAGACCGCTCCCTGGAAGGATACGGCCATCGGAGATGTCGAAGGTATCCATGACGGAGACGATGTAGTAGTTGCCGGTACAGGTGCCCTCGACATCGTTCAAGAGCTTGCCCGTCACAAGTTCGTGCATGTTCTTTCCGAAGTACGAGGGGTGGAGGGTGACCCTGCGCTCGAGGTTGTAGAGGAAAAACATGTTGACCGTGCAGTCCTGGGTAGCGACTGAGATGAACGGTATCGAGGGATGGTATTGGGGACAGTGGCTACCGCGACAGCCTATTCGTGATTCCTCGGTCGCTCTAAGGATTGTCGGCGCAGGACGATCGTCAACGCAGGATGATTGTCGGCGCGGGATGGCGCTACCACCATGCGCTATCAGCGCAGTAAGATACTCGTCGCGGGCAAGTCCTAAGCTGAGATAAGGGAGGTAGGCTGGTGTAATGCCGTCACAAATAATCGGCAAGGCGACGGATGGGTGAGTAAGTAGGCTATAAGCGTAAGAAGCAGTTTGAGGCAGCGCAAACCTCAGCCTCGCGCTGCTTAGCGCGTTGAGGGGGCGAAAGATTGAAAGAATCTAGGGTATCATCGATGTATCAAGAAATACATACACAAAAAAAAGAATAGAGAGAAGATGTGGGGTGCTGTGATAGATGTGACAGCAGATTGAATTGGAGAAATGGATGTGTATTGACAGAGATTCAAGAAGTCTGACGATGAAAAGACAAGGCGCGTTATGATTAACAAGAACCCTGGACCTTCTTTACCTTAGTGCGGTCAGGTACCCACTTGTCCGTCTAGACCAACGGTACGTACCTCCTACCAATAAAGTACGTAGGTTCGTAAGTACTTCGAACATGTACCTTATGTACCTAGGACAGCAACGGTCCACTCCCGCTGCTCTAGCGTGATGATACATAGGACTAGGTTCCGTTACCCGACAGCTAAAAGATATTTCGAACTTTGAACTTTGAACTCGACCTCAACCTTGACTACCACTATTCCTTCTCCGCCTGTACGACTGACTGACTGATTGACTGTACGACCGCTTGAGGTACGGCTCCATCTGCGTTATTATTGCCCCTGACAGTCTACCTCTCACATCCCTCGACATGGCGCTCAACCTTGAAAAGCAACTTACCTTCGTAGGTCCAGTCCAACCCTACTGTTGTCCAAGATCCAAGACCCAAGACCCAAGACCTGAGGCTGACCCAACCTTCGCTAGTATGGCGCCTATCACCACAACTCGATTAATATAGCCATCCATATGGCCTGCGTTCCCTTGATACTATTCTCCGGCTTCGCTATAGTACGTCGGACCTGCCGGTTATCCTCGTCCCCCCCCCCCCCCCGTCACCCGCATGTCATTAACAAACGTGATCGTCCGTGACAGGCAGCAAATACAGGTACACTCATCCCATTACCCAAGGCATTGACGATACCCCATCTCGACCTCAATCTTGGCACGCTAGCCGCCTTCACCTGGGGTGGCCTATACGTCCTTCTTGAACCCGTTGCTGGGGCTATCTTGGCCCTGGTATGCCTTGGAGCCGCCGCAGTCACAAATACTGCTCTCTCCGAGAACCCAGCTCTGACAAACCGAGTCGCCATTGCTGTACATGTGATATGCTGGCTACTTCAATTCGTTGGCCACGGAGCCTTCGAAGGTCGAGCTCCCGCCTTGCTGGACAACTTGATCCAGGCTATCTTCTTAGCACCGCTTTTCGTCTGGCTTGAGTTATTGTTCAAGTTCGGCTACAGGCGAGAATTACAGGACCGTGTTGCGAAAGCTGTCCAAGTCGAGATCGCGAAATTTAGGCAACAAATCTCCGACAATGCCGTGAAGAATGAGAAAACGCAATGATGACGGACCTAAAATAGAACTATGTTTCTGTCTATGACCAGCCTTCTGTGCAGGAGACTTCATGGCAGGACTAATCACACGTTTCTACACATCTAGATAAGATGTACATTAAGAGCTCTAAAGGTGAATTTCCACCTGTCTACAGACGTTCTCGGTGAGCTCCTAGATGATGACTGTGGCAAAGGCCACTTTTAGAAGACCATTGCGAGAAGCTAGGAAATAGCTTTCTACTCAAGCACCCCCAAATCGATACCCTCGCTCTCACGTGGAATACCAGGGGTTCGAATAAATAGGAGACGCTTTCATGTATATTAGGGTTAGTATGTGCAATACCAAAGAATACATGAACTGAACATAGAACATAATGCAACTTTCTCGGAGAACGGGGGAAGCCCTTTATTAGTTTGTCCGGGCCTCAAGGAGCATTGGCTAACGGATTTCTATTTCTAGTGTTGATTTTACCTATGATATGCCTATGTACCTAAGACCTGTCTGCCTACATGTAGGTACCTACATCAAGATTTCAGGTGGGTAGAGACCACCTCAGACATGGAGCATCTTGATAAACAATGCACCGTCCTTTCTACCAACGACCAAAAGACTGGCGACCTTGATGCAGCGCCAACTGCTTTGAATGTTGACAGACAAAACTGTCATCAGACTCCGGGGTAGCGCTGAACCCGATGGCCCTGCGCAACTTCCTCGAGTCTTCCCTGAAGTCGTTACGTTTCTTCCTCTTCTTTTTCCTTGACAGCGGCCTGGGCAGTTTTGCGATCCTCTCGCTTTCTGAGGCGGAATTTTCCGAGGCAAAGTTGAGGGCATTCAGATACACTTGGTATCGGGGCGGGGGGACTGGGGGGATCCGGGGGGCCGGAGGTGGGTTTGGACGACTGGTCTTGTGGACTTGCCCCCGTTTACGTCGAAGGGGTGGATGTTCCATAGCTGGTGGTTCTGACGGTTCAGCATCGGCATGCCACGTCGGAATTTTGAAGTTAGGATCTCGTTGTCTCTGCTGCGACCAATGATAATCATCATGTCGCGTAGGCTCTGGGTGTAGTGACGGTCCTGGGGCAGGTAGTACGGACGATCCGTGTCCGGCGATTATTCTGCGATTTTGGTAATGGTACGTCGGCCTTTTGAGCGGCTGCGAATCGCTGAAAGCCGGCGCGCTGCCTGCGTTCACCGAATGGCTATGCTCGTACCGTTTCCTCCAACTTCGCTCAGACGCTTGGGGCTTGTTCTCGGCCTTTCTCGCCTTTCGAGAAGAGCGTCTGGGGTCGACCGGCGGCGCCGCCCCTGCAGCTCGATAATAAACCTCTCCTTGTGCAAGAGCATGCGGGTGATGGTATAAATCAGGTATCCATACACTACCATCAGGTGTAATATTGGTAGCTGTACGGTTATGGTTAGAGCTGCCTCGACGACTATACCTCGCGGTTCTTTTAGCAAACTCACCATCCGCCTGCCTGCGTCTTCTTGAGTGGTCTTGAAAATCATCCCCTATGGCTGGCCTGTAGACCCTCAACGCTCCGTCGCCGACATATCTAGCTCGTAATTGGTCATTTTGAATTATACATTTCGGGCAGAAAGGCTTCGGATCTGCGTAGTGAGGGATAATACGGCCGCAATTTTTCTTGTTCTTGGATCTGCCTCGGAATAGGCGCCCGAAGAAGCCTGTGAACGAGCTCTGCTGTTTGTAGTATGTGGGACAGTTGATGAGCTTCCTAGAAACGTGGTGGCACCCAGTATACTCTTGCATCCAGTCTTGGCACATGTTATGTAGTATAGATCCGTTTTCTGATATCTGGACCGGCTTCGGGCCAATATCATCGCGGGAGGCTCTATGATGTATTTCAAGAGATTTCCAACTTGGGCGAGTCGGAAGGATAACTCTGTTTGGAGCCGCGAGTGGGCTCTGTCGAAATGAGTATCATGATATTAGTATTAACATGAGTCTCTTTACTTGGAGGTTTATTCTTTTTAAGTACACCAACCGACTAACAGTCTTCGGAGACCTTTCGAGAAAGTGCTTGTTTAGTATTGAGCGACTCCTGATGACAATGGAAGCCATTGTTTTGGTGTCTCTCACAAAGCTTCTGTTTACAAAACGTCCTATGTACCCTACGGGACAAAGAAACGAAAGAGAAACTCACGTCCAAGTGATTTTATGAGCGCTTAGGTTGGTATTGAGTGTCACCTCGCATGAGTAAGAACGGATACTATTTCGTTGTTCGTACACAATGCCCTTGTCACAAAACAAAGTGGGTAAGCATATATAACATATAATAGGATTAATCGCCTCTCGGAGTTATCGACATCTTGGTTAAGACGCGTCCGACAGGAGGACCAACGTGCCATCTTATTATCTTATTAGAGATATAAAGCTCTTTATGGTTAGAAAGGCTAGCCAGTACAGAAAAATGAGGTTTCCCGGTTTCCTCAGCCTACTGCGAAAGAAGAGAAATATTCCGTCTACGCAGAGTCATCGAAGCCTGAATGTTGAAACTGCCGATCCGCCAACGCAGTATCCTCCCCTATCGCACTCCCCGCTGCAGAATCAGAGGTATTCACAACCGCCATATCCCGATCTCATAAGGAACGAGGAGGACGAATGGTTAGTGAACCACTCTTCACACCCTCCACCACACTCCCAGTGGCAGGATCGGAGGCATTCAAACCCGCCATATCCCGAACTTATTAGAGACGGCGAGGACTATGAATCACTAGCGGCCAACCCTCCACGGCACAGCGAAGTTCCACTACCGAAACAGCCACAGAATCCATCTGCGAGAGACGTACTACGCCAGAGACAGGACGAAGCCAACGAGATCCAGGAGGTACTGGATAAACAAGAGCCCATAGCGTTGAGCCAGCCTCGAAAGCCTTGGTATGATCAAACTGACGAAGAACGTCGTGAAGAATATAGCCAGTGCATTGCTGAGGCTCCTCGTATCGGGCCAAACTATCTAGGTCACCGGCGTGATAGTCTAGATGAGGAATCGATTCTCGCAGCCAAGGGGCTCAAACTACACGAGGGCAAGCCAGATCAGTTATGTACTGTTTGTTGTAATTGTTCTAGCAAACTTCCAAAGAAGGATACCGTAGGGTTTATCTCTATCAGAGACTTGGATCTATCTTTGCATGGTCTAGTTGGCACGGGCAAGAGGGATTTCCAGACGTGGCAGAAGAATTTACTTTCCTCTCACGACCCCAACCTCAACGCCTCAGCCTCCCATGAACCCTCGCAGTCATGGGGAGGTTTAAGTATCTGGAGCTTGTTAGAAGAATGACGCTTTCTTCGCTAAGTTGCTCATCTCCTTTCACTCACTTTCTACCCCCTATCTCTTATCACTCACTCCTCGCTCCTCGCCCCCTCTTCCTGGATTGAAAATTTATATTTCCCCTGGAAAATACCGCATTTCTCTCTCTCTCATACGTAACGCATTCTTGATTTAATCTAGCTATGGTTTGTTTATTGACCTAGCTAGGTACGTGGTGGAAACTATGCCAGATATATACCTAGGTAGGTAGGTACTAAATCTAAATCTGATAAATCTCCTAAAAACAGCATACCAAGTATACCGTGACAAATTCACTGCCATAAGCACCTGGTCTTGTTTATTATTTGTAATGGTTTGGTTTACTAAATTATAATTGATCCAAGATAAATCGTGTGATATTTGTGTTGAAGTCGGGAGCAACGGTAGCGTCTGCCGTAACAGTACTTTACATTCTCCTCGGTAATGAGACTCGAAACATAGACGGGAAGGCATTGTTAGTTAACTTAATTTATTTGGGTTAACACACCGGCGCCATGCATAGTAAATCTGAAGTCCCCTTATAATGATAGTAGGTATCTGTCTCTTAGTATTCCCCACTAGGCTGAAATAAGCCGTCGTTTTTGTTCCCAAGCCATCTTCACATTTTCCCCTACCAGTACCGCCCCCTACGAGCTTCGCGTGGTACGCTTGTTAACCTCGGCTTTTACGTTCTCAGCACCAGTTGAGACGGCCTCAGCCGTCTTTTCCTTGGCGTCCTTAACCTTCTCCTTGGCATCGGTACCGGCCTTCTTGACAGCCTCCGGCGCACTACCACCCATGGTAAAGATACCAACTAGGGCTACGATAGTGACGAGCAAGCCGCCAATGGCAGTCGGAACCTCAGGGACAAACTTGATGGCCTGGATCGGGTCATTGGCGGCGATGGTGATGAACAAGTCGAGCTTCTCCTTGACGTAGAGAACGGGGTCATCTAAGAACTTAAGGTCCGAGGGAGACTTGGGCTTGTCTTCTGTCTTCGGCTTCTCGGCATCCTCGAGAGCCTTCTCAACAGCAGACTTCTTGAAGAATGTCTCATTAGCGAACTTCTCGGCCTCCTCAACGGAGTGGCCAATGTAGATGTTGTCAAACAGAATGTCATTCTGCATAGTCCAGAGCTCGAAGCCAATCTAAATCAGAGGATTAGTTGGACTCACTACAAAATGACACTATCGAAAACACTTACGGCGCCCATGGGCTCAAAGTTGGCGGGGTGCTTGTCCTCAAAGTAGTTGGGGTTCTTGATCTTGCGAGGAGCCCATACGCCCTTGTAGGCAGGGTTGTCGATATAGGGCGCGGTCCACTTGCCCTTGTACTCGGGGTTCTTCTTCATGGGCTTAGACCAAGGGCCACATCCAGAGACGTCAGCGCACTTGGGGTTGGGGACGGTAGGCGGGACCCAGTCACCATCCTCTTCGTCATCCCAGTCTTCAGGCTTCTGGGCCTCAGGGTCGGGGACAGTGAGAGGCTCGTCCTCAAGCCAGTCCTCCGGCTTGGTAGCGTCCTCGTCAATAATCTCGAACGGCGCATCCTCATCCCAGTCTTCGGGCTTCTTGGCGTCGGGGTCGGCAATACGGGCTTCGTCAACCCAATCTTCGGGCTTCTTGTCATTGGGGTCGTCGATTTCCTTTTCAGGGTTGACAGCAGGAGAGAACTGGTCGAAGAGACTACCGTCTCGAACAATGTCACCGCCCCTCTTGACGGTAAAGGTGTTGTTGGGCCGGACGATTAAAGTGTAGAGCTCGGTGGTCTTTTGGATACTGGCCGTGGGAGCGGCGGACAGGTGCTTCTCCTCATATTCACCAGTCTTGGGGTTCTTGTGGTTGAAGATGAAGTGGACCTTGTTGGTGGCACCGCACTTATCGGGACCGAACATGATGACGTACGGCGTGGTGTTGCTGAACTCATCCTGGTGGAGAGCCTTTGTATCTCGGAGGAGCTTCAGGTAAGCACCACCGCAGTCGAGTCCCTCTAGAAACCAAAGCATTAGACCACGCTATCGCCAGTGCATCTATCCAATTGACTTACTCTGAAGCTTCACCTCATATTGGACAACAAGGTCCTTGCCCTTGGGGTCAATCTTCTTGGGGAATTTGGCGGAGATGGCATGGTGGGCGGCGGCATTCTTGACGACAAGACCTTCGTCGCCCTCAATTCCCTTGTACTGGTAGGGCTCCTCGACAGCCCACTCGCCGATGTAGGCCCACTCCTCTTCCTGGCCCTTCGTGTCCTTCTTGGCATGGGAGGGCTTCCACCGCTTCTCCCAGCCCGCAGTAAACTGCTCTAGGAAAGGAGCCTTGATGGTGGTAGGCTGTGACGGGAAGGCGTTAGCTAAGGCCTTCTGCCGGAGTGGAAGTAGTGCCAATTGATCAAGCAATGCAATTGACTAGGACGGTAGTAAATCGGGACTGTTGGATACTCACGGTGAAGGTAGGCACCTCGACAGCGACAGAGGAGGACGACTCTGTACTCTCGACCTTGGAGGCATCATCGGCATAGACACCGGTGGCCAAAAGGGCGGCGGCAATAGCAGAGTTCAACTTCATGGTGGAAAGCTGGCAATGCCTTGATAGACTTTTGGATCTCTTCAGTCTTGGACGGAGACGGATGAGAGTGGTGTTGAGAAAGAACTCCCAGAGCTCGACGAGGGAAAAAAGAAAAAGAAAAGATGGACTCGGAGAGAAGCAATTGCAGCTGCTCGTCGTGAACTTTTTAATTATTGGCCGGACCTTCCAAGCAAACGTGGCCTAAAGGAAGTACGTACCTTTTCGGCGACGTGGTCCCGTCCTATGATTGGCTAGATTCTCGGCATCGAGAAGCACGTACCTGGGTACCTGAGAGTGCGGGGGGGATAGCTATGGAAACTCTGGGAAACTTAATGTTCTTTGACTGGAGATGATGGTTAATACAAGTAAGTCTCACATTGACATGTCTCTTTATCAACTGCTAGAGAGACTGACAACCACAATTAGCTTTGTTATATTTTATGTATGTATATGTCTTCTTACATGTATAACATGTGACCATGGAAATATCAATTGGATGTATTCAACTTACACATGCACCTAGGTAGTATGAAAGTGCCTACGTGTACCGTTGTATATAGTACATGCAACATTTCTTCTTCTTAGTTTGAAGTGGAGAATTGATGGGGTCGATTAAGATTCTTGCCGTGATAATCGACTTTAGCCTCAAGCCTCATCAACCTTATCTGTTAATAAACCAACGGTATTTTCTTTCTGCCCCAATTCTCATATTTACCTACCTACTTCCAGTACCTTAGGTACTCAGTATATCCTTATCTGATTCAGAAAGGCCACCCTGGCCTCATCTTAACCTGCCATACCTAGTACGTACGACCTCGGGGACCAGCTGTCTGGCACCCCGGAAATACTTTAGGGAAAAGAAGATGAGCGACGACCATTACATAACATCGGACGATCCTGACCATCCGGCCAACCTCATCCCATCCCTGTGTGCCAAGTTCTGGACTTTGGGTTGGGTAACAGGTACTGGAGGAGGGTGTTCTATTCGCAACGGGTGAGACCTCGTTCTCGTCTTTTATCGCAGTTTAATTTGGTGGATTAGTCTGCTCCTGTTCCCGTTCCTGTTCTTATTCCCATAATACAAACCAATACAAGCTCGTTGTCTCATATCCTGGCCTTCCAGTGACCTGGTGTACATTGCACCGTCGGGCGTCCAGAAGGAGCTTATGAAGCACACTGACATCTACGTGCTCGCTCTGTCCAAGCAGACGGATCTCAAAAACCGCGTCTACTTGCGCTCCCCGCCCTACGGTAGACCTTCCCAATGCACACCGCTGTTCCTGGCCGCCTTCACTAGACGTGGAGCCGGCTGCTGCATCCATACTCATTCGCATTGGGCCGTGCTGGTCACCTTGCTCCTCGAGTCCCGTGGTCCTGGCAAGGATAAGCTTTTCGAGATCAACAATATCGAGCAGATCAAGGGCTTCGGCAAGGGTTTCCAGAAGCAGGGTAACCTAGGCTACCACGACACCCTACGCATTCCCGTGATCGAGAACACAGCTCACGAAGAGGATCTCACTGAGTTCCTGGAAGAGGCCATGAATCAGCACCCAGACACCTACGCGGTCTTGGTCCGCAGGCACGGTGTCTACGTCTGGGGCGACAATGTCCACAAGGCCAAAACTATGTGTGAAAGGTAAACTCCGCCCCTATTGTAAAATAAAGGAACATGCCTAGGCTAACGCCTTACACCTCGGTAGTCTCGACTATCTCTTCCAGCTAGCAGTGGAGATGAAGCAACTCGGCCTCCCGTGGCTGAGCGATATCCCTGTGGTGGTACCTACTACAAAGCGGTGAACTGCTCTAGCAGAGTACATAGCCAAGACTAAACGCGCGAAATGTGCAATGAGGAACAACTTATTGGCGAGAAGTGATAGGACGAGTAGCCGTCAATAGAGAGCTCATATTCGCTTTCTACATGACGAGATCACATCACCAATTAGTAGCGACGTCCCAAATATTACTGAAGCTTTTCTGCTGATACACATTGAGCGCCTGGTATTGAAGTCCCATCCAATATTTAATATTATGATACCGGCATATCCCGTAACCATCCGTGACGTCCACACTCATCTCATCCAAGTGATTACCCAGCTTACAGGGCTAGGAAAGCAGCCAAAAATGAGAACAGACCTATGCCAGAGCCGACGGGCGAGAAAAGCATGTCCGCAGCAGCCGACGAGCTTGACGTGGGAGACGAAGAACCGGCAGAGTCGGATCCAGAAGGAATGATGGTGCTCGAGACTGAGGTGACGAAAGTAGATCCATCAGAAGTGACAGTCGATTCAACCTGCGTGACGCTAGGAACGGAGGCGCTGCTGGTCACGCCGCTGGTCTCGGCGCTGCTGGTCAAGCTGCCAGCCACGCCGCTGGTGATGCAATCGTTCATACAGTCGGCGAAAGCGATGTTGTCGGCAGCCGTCCCGTTGCCCTGAGGACACTGGGCGACACATTCAACGGTAGCATTCGCGTTCTGGTCGTCGGGGCTAGACACAGCAATACACTTGGCCCGGCAGTCTACATCGTCGGCAGCACCTATTCGTGATACATATTAGTTGCTGGTTCTAGTAAGACGCTAGCTTCCGACTAGATATTTACTCACAAGCTTCGAGACACGCGACCGTAGCAGCCTGGGCAGAGGTCTGCGAAGGGTCGATCACAACGCTCGTGGTAGAGACGGCATCGGTGGTCGTAGAAGCGGCCAAGGTAGATGAGCCAGTGTCCGACTGCGCGCTCACAGCAGCGGCAAAGAAGCCGGCGACGATTACGGAGAAACGCATATCGATGGTAATTTGTACAGCAACTCGTGAGACGATTAAGTATTATTAAGAGGCTATTATTGTACGAAGGAGGACAGAACGAGTGTATGAAGCCGTGATTAACAATAGCTTTTTGCAAAAAATAATGAGCGAGTGACAGAGGTCTTTAAAGACACGAGCGAACGGGGCAAGACAAGAAGGAGAACCAAAATAAATAAGACCTTGGGTGAGAATCTATTTAATAAGAAATGAAAGCGAGACAGGTGTCTCGTTAGCGCCCCCTGGGGAAGCCTGCTCGTACATATGTACATACTACTATATATGGTAACTTGGGATCGTCGCTCGGTTGGACTAAGGGGGAAGACCCAGAATGAGAGCACCAAGCTGCCTCCAAGCCTCGTCACTAGTTTTTCGTGTCGGCAGCGCGTCGTTATGCATGATCCAATCCCCGTCTAGCATGACTTCTCTGCCTTGGTTGGTGGACCGGGTTCCAACCCGGACCAGGGTAGCAGCTGTGTAAATTACTGATGTGAAGAAGATGTTGTCAGCTAAAGCCCCAAACCACAATTAAAATTACAACCTGTTATTTATGCTTGCATTAGAGTCTTCATGGCAGTCTTGTTCGATAGAAGAAAAAAAATAGAATTATCTGGTAATTCTTGTAGCTACTATGTAGATAGACTACCAAAGAAAACGAACCAGATAAATATAGACATGAGAAAACGACATATACAGTACGTACATGTAACCCAGGTTAGTTAAGAAAGAGGGGGCCCGTGTTTGGCATGATCAGGGGCAAATCTGACCATCTCTTCGTATTGTGGAGACGGAAGAAAAAGAAAGAAAGAATTGAACACCTCGTAATATCATGTGAACGATAATACAGTCGGGTCATCGAATATTGGACATTTTACTTGCTACCAGAGTCCTATCTACCTACCTAGGTAGTTAGGCCAGGTAGATCTAGTTTAGTTTGACCTTGTCACCACATAGATTCAAGCCATTTTGCATATCGTTTCTATGTATTTGTATGTATTTCTAGACACTGACTGTCCCGAGTGTTATGCTGCACTTCCACGGCATTCTACCGGGAGTCCTCGACCCATCAAGTTGTAAAACGAGTCTCAATCGCGTGGCATTGTGAGCTGTTCATTTGGTAAGAGGAAGGAATGTTTGAATGGCAACGGTGAATTCCGCACTTACATACCTACGTATGCATAGCTTCGGTTGCCCACTTACAACGGGGAGGTAACCAAAAATATCCCGTTGCGCTATGGCACAGTAGGTACGACGCGGTTCAAACTCGGGTGGATATAAAGGGGGTGATGTTTGCTCATTATCCATTCAGACTGTGAATACGAGGTGTCTTCCCAATGTGTCCTAAGCTGACGTTGTCGGACCCCACTGGATCGTAGTCAAAGGACTATGTGGCAAACACAAACTGGCATTGAGAGGTCGTAGCGGTGAACTACAACGATTCATCTGCTCGTGATCATTCAGAAGTTCGTTTGACTTGAACTTCTTCCAATTCGACTTCAACTCCGGTACATAACAAGATCTCAATGTAGCCAAGACCGCCCAGGCTCTACATACATATGTAGGCACGTATTTACATATGTACCTAGGTATTCAGCTAATCTTAGACCTACATATTTGTCCTGCAGGGACTTTGGCTGTTGACTTTACCTGCTTACCTGTATCTCACTTTCCTATCATTACGACGACATACCCTCACATCCACCACGGGATATCTACATTTGAGCAAGCACCGATAACACCATTATCCGGACGCCGTTGATCTGACAGCCTCTTCAGTCGGATATCCGCTGGCCACTAGTAAACCTCTTGCCGTACTCACGCCTCGCTACTTTCTGAAAACCTCTTTCAAGTGGTATGATATATCACCGTACACGGCTTCTATCACCAAATGTTAGCGAATAGAGTGTAGGCCGAAGATGCACAAGCTGCCAAGTTGTGCTTCCCCATTACAAGTCTAGCCATAGAAGGCAAAGGATTGACCACCTCCTTCTCGGAACACGAGGCTTCTCATAGGCTGAAGGATTCGTTTATGCCTATCAACGTCACTGTCTCAAATCCCTTCACAACGATTTGCGCGATTGCTTACCCAGGTACCTTACAATTGAATTAGGAAAAACCACACATCGCATAGAAATGAATGAGTGTCAGTAAGTAAAATGAGTCATTTATTTAGGATAGCGGCATTTAATGCGAATTCAGCATTCTACCGGCTTCGAGATACACGTCGATTCTATGGCATAGTCAATGATCGTTCTTTGCGAGAAGACCACCCCACGAGCCCGCTTCGGATGTATTCACGAATTTCGTGTGGTTGGAAAAGAAAAGTTACCTCCGATGCGCAAGTTCTTTAAGTCGTGATCCCATCCTCCATAACCGTCTATGAAAGTCGCATGTAATAGGAGAAGGTCTCCCCGAGAAAAGGGATTGGCTCCTGGTGTAGAGCTACCTACAATGCCTCGATCTTCTTCAGGCACTCTGGAAACTCCTTCCAGTCGTACATGATAACGTTGGCCTTGCACTGCTCGGTCAAGAGCCTGGCCATCTCCTCCATCTTCTCCTTGCCCTCCTCGATGCCGTAGACGCCAACGTATCCAATCAAGGGGATACCGGCGCGCATGGCAGCAGTAGCACCGCTCTTGCTGTCCTCGACGGTGACGCACTCTTCATTCTTGACACCCAATTGCTGGCAGGCATAGTTGTAGATCGCCGGGTCAGGCTTGCTGGAGGGAGGGTTCAGACTAGTAGCAGCACTGTAGACGTGCTCATCGGTGAAATAGTGGTCAATACCAACTTTCTTCAAGCTGGCGACAACGCGAGGCTTGGCTGAGGTGCTGACAACGGACATGGGGTACCCTGCCTGCTTGAGCGCCTCAAGTTGCTCAGGGGCACCCGGGCAAGGCTGGCATTTCTCGCTCAGCTTGGTGGTCACAGCACCGAGCTCGCGATCAACATAAGCATCGACCTCCTCAGGGCTCATGGTGAAATCATGCTTCTTCTGCAGGCCATTGAGCATGCCGCGGAAGTTATGGCCAACGAAGTCCTCGAGGAGTTGTTCGACCGTGTACCGCTCCGACTTGCCCCACTTCTCCAAAACCTCGTTGGTCAAGTCGGTGCAGGCCTCGAAGGCCAACCGCTCCGACAGACAGAGGGTGTTGTCGCAGTCGAGCAGGACGTACTTGACCTATCAATCCAAAATGTTAAGTGATAGAAAAAGAAATACAGCAAGAAGCGACGTGGTTAAGAACTGATGACTTACACGAGGCATGTTGGATGATGCAGGAACCGTAGACTGAGTTGTTGGCGCTTGATCGAGCTGCTAGCTGCTAACTACTTAGGTATAGAGGTAGAAGATGTTGATCTTCAATTGTTTGTTCTACGACGGACTGCAGGTAAATCATTGCGGGGAGCTTCCCTTAACATTGCGGGGTTTTCAACCACGGACGTCGGTGCTATGGCAAGTAACCTACCTCATCGTGCAGCACTAAAAGGAAAGCGCAGGCCTTAAAAGCGCCGTTGGGTAAATGGGCAGATGGGGTAAATGCCAGTACGGTCCGATAACAGTGGAGCTGCCACACAGGATATAATGCTTTGGAGCATAACAGCCGAATTCCACGTAAGCGAGGTCTATGTAGGTACTACCTACATATACCTTGTACCTTGTAGATGTGTACCTTGTTAGCTTCTTGTTAGCTGTTGTCCAATAGAATCTACTTTTGATCAACGATTGAATTCATCAACTCTCCCAAACATCCATCCTTTTATTGCCGTTACCCCTTAGGTACCCGAGAATATGACTTGGATTTCCAAGTTAACAACGGCCTTCGGGCTGTTACTATTGGCAGATGCGTAAGGACTTTGAATCCATCACCTTGGTCTAGCTCTATGGCTCATAACAGTTCGCATCTCTAGCTGCTACTCTGCTTACGAACATTCGCTCCTTCAAGCGCATCGAGCCGCATCGCTCGCCTCCCTAACCACATCTCACGGCAGCCCGACCGCCACGCTGCCGATTGACATCACCATCGAAACCATCGTTGCAACGTTTGTTGTTTGCCTAGGCATGGTGCTGGGAACGTCAAAGTTGCGACCTATCCAATGGCGCGTCTGGGCAGGGAAGATTGAGAGAGAGGGCGAGGCAGGATTTCTGAACAGCAGCGGAGGGGTCGAGAAGGATTATGTTGGAAACCCCTTCCAGCTGCTAGAGAGTCGGCCGGGATTTGTCGACATTCGGAAGCAGAGGAAGGAGTTTGCCGAGTGGGCGAAAACCCAATGAAGCGCAGATCGAAAAGCTCGTAACGAGGAAGGATGTTTAGAGATGTCTACTTCCGGGTCGGACTCCTTGTGGTGGCCCATGGAACCAAATGGTGGAGAGACGAGATAGATGTGCTAGGCTCTATTGCATCAGCTCTCGCAACTCACACATGATGAGATGGAGATGATCCTATGCTCTCTTCTAGTCCGACGAAACCGTATCGTTGAAGAAGTTATGGAAGACTAGGTACCTCGGCTCAGGATATCTTTATCGCTGTCATCTGAGCTACCGAGGGAAGGGCACCGAAAGGACGTTCTTGCCTCGCCCTCTATACGCCTACCAAATCCAAGTAGCTGTCAGTTCCTTCCAAGTTGAGCAGATTACATACACACGATTCAGTATCGATAATAAGGTTCTTAAGGTAATTAGAACCAATACTTCAATGTCCACCTAACTTCGCTGATACATACCACTTACCTCCTATTGTGTACGTGTGGTCTTCCGCCTCTCCTTTACAACAGGTACATCACGTTCGGCGTGTCGTCTCTGAGGGTAAGGAAGGGAGTGATATGGCGTCTAACCAAAGATACCAAACCCCATCTAGGGCATCGTCTGAGCAATCTGCTCATACTCAGCTTTTTAGCCGGTCAAGCTCGTTACTTGTTCCACCAGCCACGGACAGCAGTGTCTCCTCGACTCCTAACCGGAGGCATGCTCCTTCTATATATGCCAACTTGCCAAACAGGCGTCCCGTGAGAAACTCGAGTCGTGCAACTTCTAGAACTGCGACGCAATCTTACCCATCTTCTCCCCGGCTCGCACCGCACCCTCAAAGGCAGAGGCTGTCCCTACGTCCGCCATCCAGCCGCGCATCAGTAAGCAGTCTAAGCAGTCATCACGAAGACAACGGCAGTAACTCGCAGGCCGACGATATGCTATCTAGTGAAGATGCGGATGCGTTGAGAGAAATCATTATGGCGATCGATATGAAAGATAACGGAGACCTCGGCTGTGCTTATTACGTCGCTATTGATGAGGCTTTATTCCTTCTTGAAGACGTAGCCATGTCAGGCCTCGATCTCGTGGAGACGCTTCTTCTTCATGTAAACCCAACCACCGTCCTCATATCTGCAAGGGTTTCTGAAGCGCTAGCAAACTACCTTGCTAAGGGAGCTCAGGGTATCGATGGGAATCGAGGTAAGACAAAAGCCTGTTATGCGAATATGCGTCGGGGCGCGCGCTAATAAGCCTTATAAGGTGATATGCGAAGTGCCTACATCCTAAGAAACCTCAATTCTACTGACTTCCGTTACGACGCTGGCAAGGAGAAACTGCTAGGACTGAAGCTTGAGACGCCAGGTCGCCAGAGCCTACTTTACACATCCGTTGCCGACGATGTCGTGGACGAGAACGCTGATTGGGGTGGTCATGAAAACTCGAGGCAGGGTCGCCTCATGCGCCTTGGAACTTCAATCAATCTCGACAGTCGACTGACGGTTAGGTCTTGCCATCCAAGTCCTTCCAGACATCCTTCTAACGAGTGACAGATCGGCTGTGCTGGCGCGGTGCTTGGCGATCTTCAACGAAGGAAAACCGTCCATTACTTGCCGAATGACCCTGATGCCCTAGTAGCATTTAGGATCAGATCGATCGAGATGTTCGCCTTGTTCGACTCCATGTTTGTCAATGCTGATACTCTAGTGTCGCTTCAGATTCTCCAGTCGGAGTACCACCCAAACAGTCATCAAAGAGGTCCCAACAACTCCGCCTCCGGGGCCAAGGAAAGTTTATCTGTGTACGGGCTCTTCCAGCATCTGGCTCGTACTCCCCAAGGCAAACTGAAACTTCGTCAAATCTTCTTGCGGCCGAGCACTGACATTAACCTCATCCATACTCGCCAGAAGACGATAACATTCTTGTTACGCCCGGGAAATGCCGAGGCTCTCGTGCAGCTCAGCAACGAGCTGAAGAAGATCAAGAATATGAAGTCTGCCGTAGCGCTCCTAGAAAAAGGCGTCGACATCCCTAGCCGCAAGATGTCTATAGCCAACAACGTCTGGGCTTCTCTGGAGCGATTTGCAGCTTATAGCTTACGACTGAGAGACTCGCTTCGAACCCTGCCAGGGTCAGAGAAGGTTGCAATTCTCAAAAAGGTAAGGCACCATCGAGTGCTCAGTTTGGAACCCTTCCTAAGTATGACCAGGTTGTCGAGATTATCCAGCCACTTCCCCTATGTCAAGTGGGCGAGCTCATCGGCCAGACCATTGATTTTGAGCAGTCCATGGAACGCGGAAGGACAGCTGTAAGGCATGGCGTCGACGCTAACCTAGACGAATTGAAGCGGAGTTACGACGGGATGGAACATTTCTTGACGACGGTCATAGCAAAGTTGCGAGACGAGTTGCCGGAATGGGCCAGGAAGTATGTGCAAAATTGCATTTTCTTCCCGCAATTGGGATTCCTGACAGTGGTTTCACTTAACCCCGAGACCGGGAAAGGTAATTACGATGGCGAAGGTTTAAACGATGTCTGGGAGCGAATGTTTGCAGCTGAAGGTTGCGTATACTATAAGAATCGGCAAATGAAAGAGATGGATGGTCATTTTGGAGATGCCTACTGTATGATTATTGGTAAATCCACCCCCCCTCCTCCCCTTTTCGTGTCCTACACTACATTCTATCAAGTTGCTTACGCATCGTAGATCGGGAAGTCGAAATCATTCATGAGCTCGCGGTCAAGATTCTAGCGCAGCGGGATGCCATAATTACGGCGTCCGACGTCCTCGGCGAGCTCGATAGCCTATTTGCGCTGGCGATTGGCTGTGGACAATATGACTGGGTTGCACCGAAAATGACGACCCAAAATGTCATACATATTGAAGGCGGCCGCCATCCTTTGCAAGAACTGGTGGTGCCATCTTTCATTGCGAATGATTGCTATATCGCCGGCGGACCCAGCGACCAGGATCAAGTTCCAAGTGCGGGCTCGCCAGAGGTTGAGCAGAACTCGATAGAGCACCCCAGTACTCTCGTATTGACGGGACCAAATCACTCTGGTAAGAGTGTATATCTCAAGCAGATCGCACTCATCGTGTATCTGGCGCACATCGGCTGCTTCGTACCAGCCGAGCGAGCCTGTATCGGAATTACTGACCGAATACTAACACGTATTGCGACACGCGAAAGCGTGGCGAAAAACGAGAGCGCATTTTCCATTGATATACGTCAGGTCGCCTTTGCTATGAATTTCGCGACTCGTAGGAGCCTCGTGCTAATAGACGAGTTTGGCAAAGGCACAAATAGCCTGGATGGGGCCGGGTTAGTCACAGCAGTGCTGGACCATTTTACTTCTCTTGGTCCTGAGAAGCCCAAGGTTTTAGCCGCCACCCACTTTCACGAGATCTTTGAGAGCCAGTTTCTAGTCGAAACCCCAGAACTAGCCTTTGGGCATATGGACGTTCGATTGGACTTGGACGCCCCAACTATGGAAGATCAAGTTACCTATCTTTTTCAGCTGGCACAGGGTCGAAGCATTTCGAGCTTTGGCAGTCGCTGCGCGGCGATGAATGGTATCGATCAAGCGGTCATAGAAAGGGCCGAATCGATCATGCTTATGCTTGTCCGAAACGAGGATCTTGAAGTTGTCTGCTCTAAACTCTCGGACGCTGAGACGCAGAGGCTTGAAGAGGCCGAAGCGGTTGCGCGAACTTTCCTCGAAAAAGATATCAAAGCGCCGCCCGGTAATGGCAAGAATTCAGGGGGAACTGCTGGCTGGTATCGAGGGATTCTTGGCCAGACCTTGTCGCCCAATAACCTGACTTCGAGCTCCGATCTCAATGCCAGCTAATGATAAAGATATGAACGAATTTATCAAGTGGAATTCCACCATATACTGTCGGTGTATACTGCTACGACGCCAATGAATGTATAATATTACCTGAAATATGACTATGGACACTGGGGCTAGCTCTCGTGCTATGCGAAATTTCATGTTCAATGTCACGTTTCTCGATTTTCATGAAGCGCTAACCTGGATCCATCACGGAGATATCACTTTGTGAAAGTTCGTGTTCTGAACATCATCCACGACTTATATATGTATTACATATTCCTGTCTACTCTAGATATTGCAAAAGCGATCAGTGACGAGCGTTGCCAAGGCATTAAATGCCTTGAGATGACCATATTTGCCTAAGTGCTCACTACAGTATTATCTACCTGTTGCACATATGCTACGAAGAGTAGAGAAGTGCCGCGATATTAATTTAGGGGGATAATTCTCAGACATGTCCATAATAGAATAGCTGCGTTCCAGATCGATATTTAATTAGAGGGACTCTAGTCAAGCATCATACGAGATGAATGGTCATCTGGACGAAGAAGTTATCGATGCCGAGCTCGTGAATTATTCCCATTACCAAGGCGTACCTTCACATCGTGCTGCATCTACCCGCAACTCTTTCTACACGATATATTTCTCTCCCCTTATCTATGTCTCAAACCCCGATATCTGCGATTCCCTAGCAACTAGTATTGCTATGCCCACCAGGAACAGAACGAATTCAGAGGGTATATTAAACAACCACGTGCCAATACATACAGAAAGATCAGAATTACGCAGCTACCATCAATGGCGATAGCTATCACCAGCCAAAGGCCATGGCAACAGCAACAGCCAGTACAGCTGCTAGCAAAGGAGCCTTTCCGGCTGTGGCGGCATTATTGCCTGGAGGACTATCGGCAGGGCTTCCGCCTGATGATCCCTGGTTGCTCTGCTCATCTGACGAGTCTGCTGAATCGGAATCGACGGAGCTAGTGGTGGTGGAGGCGGCAGCAATAGAAGTAAGCGTGGTAGACGCTGCCAGGAGCAGAGATTCAGATGCAGTTGGGGCGTCGGTGATGACCACAGTCGTGTCTGCTAGTTCAGCGGTCGTAGTCGAGACCGCACCGCCCTTGGTAGCCGTGCTCGTGGACGCAGGTTCGTTAGCGGACGATCCAGATGAACTCGTCTTGGTTGGGAGGCTGACGCTCAAGGTGGATGTCGTCGATTCCTCCCCCTTGGCTCCTCCGGTGGAGCTAGCCTCGACTGTGGTGGTCGAGCCGGTATCAAACCCTGCCTTCGCCTCTGCACTCTCGATGGCAGACTTGGGTATCTCACAACTTGACTGGATGGGATCAATCAAGTCCCCAAATTTTGTTTCGGCCGGGCACCATTGATTCATACACAGAACAACGTCCGATAAAAAGGAGCCGCTAGCCTTCTCACACATACAATCAACATTGGTTGGCGAGCATCCCGATTGCCTGACACAGCTGGTGATGCAGGTTGGGAATTGGACGGCCTGGGTGCTCCGGAAGAGGGAGCTGAAAAGAGCGGCGTATAAGATAGCCGGGTATTGCTGCTTCGGGAACATCTTGGATAAAAAGGAATGACAACGAATTTCAAAGATTGTGAAAATTAACGAGTGCTATCTGAATGAGTAGTGGTATAATGAACGGTCAAGGGAGTACCTTCAAGCAATCAGGCCTATCTTGGATTTACGCAAACACAGAGAACGAAAGAGCGCGAAGCTGAAGAAGGAAGACAAACATGACCGGCTCTCGCCACGGGGATTTCGCGTTGTATGTAAATGCTCAGCAGCGAGGCCACGACGGAAGAGATTGCCGGGATCATCGTCCTCACGGGTGAATTCGTGAAACATGGCGGGCTAGGATTATTGACCTGCCAGAGATAATCTCAGTCGGTTTGGTGCGTTCCCTAAGGAGATATTTTAATTACTCGGTTCGCTGCGAACCAATCCCGGCAGCGCAAACGTCACAAGCTGCCTCTTTTGATTGCGGCGCCGAGCCTGATCAGACACGCGCCATCCACAGTTGGTTGGGATGGACAGCCAGCTGAGCCACAAGTAGACCATTTAGAGAAGATCTCTGGGGTAATCTTCATTTTATTTTATTTTAAAGGGAGGAAGAGAGGGATCCGTTCAGGAGACTTGGTGATAATGCATGCAAAGTTCATCAGCCCTCGAGTTCTTGTGAGGATTGAAAGACTCTCTGGGACCTTTCGTACTGACCACGAAGCTGCAGGTCTCGTAGAATGCTATCGCGGCGGTGTTGGAGGCATAGACAACAACGCTTAGCGCGAGCTGCTTGCCTCGTTGCTTAGCGTACTTCGCAGCTTGTTCAGCTGCGGCTTTGACCACTGCCTTTGCGACGCCTTGGCCTCGAGCTTCGGGCGCGGTGTAGACGCCGCTGATCTGGAATGACACTGGTGAGGCCTCTTCGTGATCACGGTGTTGATCGCCACCGTCCCCCATTTCGGAACCAACTTGGAACGGGTTGCTTGCCGGGTCCGCGTTTGGCAGCGGCCCAATTAATGACGTAGCAGACAGGACCTTTTCGTCAGGGGGAAATACTGCTACGAACGTCTTCGCCAAAGGGCTCTTGATGCGGCTGAGCCAGTCATCGTCAGTGAAGCAGATTTCTCTATCGTATGTCGAGCCAAAGGCTGTATCGGTTGCAGATACCCAAGCCCGCGTGGTTAGCCCACCCATTCATTATCGACGTCGGAGAAGAGTTCAAACAACTGTTGGCAGACCTACCGTAGGGATCTTGTTTCAAAGCGGCCAACCTGAACGGCTTATAATGGTCGAGGTAAAAGCGGCAGCCTTTGTCGTCTGCTATAATAAGCTCGACCTTCCATTCATTAAGTTTGGACATGTTGGTGCGAGATGCAAGTTGTAAAACGTTCGTATTCACGATAGGAGGGCAATGATTGGTCTCCAAAGCGCCGATAGATGATTGTTGACGATCCGCCCGTGCCACATGGAGATGGTGTATCTCTACTTGACTCTGTGGTTATAAAAATAATAAGGCAATGTATTGTGTCTACACATTATATTCAAGACATCATAGGAGTATTCCTTACATATTGCAGCTCGAGAGCTCTATGAGTCACTGCATGTTTTCTGAAGGAATAGGGAATAGTTTAGGTGTATCCAGATATGAATAGAGAACGTGAGCTCGGTTTAGACCTTTGCAAGATAGGTGTACCTACATGTACCTAACCTACCTAGTACCTACATTGTAGGAGGTACCTGCTACCAAATCCCCAATAAGGTACAGCGCCTACCTACACCTGGCCATAGTTTGGGTTAGTTCCAAGGTTGGTGCATGCCTGGTATCCAGGTGGGCGGTTAGACTAAACTTAATGGAACTATCCGCTCAGCCCACTGTACGCCGCCCCCGAGTTTTACATAATGCGTCTTCAGCCATTCGGAATCGTCTTCTTCTCCCCACCATATCCGACCTGTCACCTGCGTCTTCCGCTCGTGTCGCCTGCTCAACGAATCCCTGCCTCGGAAGCGTTTCTGTCAGGCGCTGAGAGCGAGATGTCGTCCAAGCCTGCTATATACTGTAATTTTGTCTTAAATCATTCTCTCATCTTCCCCACCATGCGACAATATAAGCCTCTGGTGCATCCTCTGTCTAGGCTCATATTTTGCCTACCTTAGTGATCTGTCTGTCTCAAGTTGCGAACCGACCGTGATGGCGTCCCAAGATGCGCCTCCCTCACCAGGCTGTGCAATCGCGTTCCAAGATTTCGACGAACAGGAAATCTTTCAAAAAGCCGAGTCACACGTAACCAACGAGGGCAGCAAGAACTTCGTCGTCGAATTCGGATATAAGAGAGCCCGGATTGCATTTGATCTTAGCTCCGACGACGTCAAGGAACTGCTCGAACAAGACCCTGATGAGAAAGACTATCCTATTCGATGGGTGTACGTTCCCATCCTCAAATATGGGGTCTGGCGTATATGCTGACTATTGCTTAGCAACATATGGGATCCTAGTCGGGACGTCATGACTCCGATTGGTGATATATATGATTTCTCCCCAAGGCTGCTGGGCTTGATGACTACCTCAAGGTCTCAGCAGGACGCTGTACGACGGCACAAGGACAGGAGGAGAGCTATCTTCCGCCACCCACGAGCACCCAAAGATCCTGAGAAGGGCGATGTCATGAATGGCAATTTTTCGAAAAAGAATCTTGGTTCTGTAGAAGTAAATGATAATCTGGCACTGTATCTGCAGGTGAAGGATACAGTGAACTATTTTTCTACCGATCAAACCCAGAAAGGCATGCTCTTTTTCTTAGACGGGTTATCTCGATGTTTGATGCTAACATGCTGATAGCCTTCTGCATCGGAGCAAATTGGCTCCATAAGCGCCCAACACCAGAAAGCGAACACGCCCGCCGGATCAGTATAATGCCGCCCAAACACTGGCAATGGCTCGCACTATGTAGTAATCGTGTGTATTACAACATCGTTACGCTACTAAGCAGGTGCTGATATTCGACCTAGATACCGTCTTGTCGATTCATGAGAGGCCGTCGTTCGAGCAAGTCCCCGAGGAGGAGGACAAGGAAACCTGGCATCGTCTTGAATTCCAGTATATGAGAGACCATATGCTAGATGTTCTGCGCCAGCTATCCAAACGGGGCTTCGAACAGTACAAAGCCAACCCACTCGCTCAAAGTTCAGTTCGGGAGTCTCTAGGCAAACTGCCCTCTGCTCAGTCGGACCTAAATCGACAACAATCAGGGGTGTCTGTTTTCCACAACAGCGAAATGGGCAGTTTGGCCGATGAAGGGACAAGCAACCTTTTCTACTATTTGTTTGAGGACTACGTCGCAGCCGGCCCTCTAAAGGCTGCCGAGGAAGAATTGAACGAGATGGTGAGTTGAACTATTTCTCATTATGGTGAAGGGACATTGCTAACCTCCCATTGTGTAGACTCGAAAGATCCTAGAGAGTACAGTAAGTCGGGCCTCTGATACTCGGTGGGACTGTTGCTGACTGCTGCAGCGTCGGAAAAAGGTGTCCAAGAGCTCTGAGATCATACCGACGTTACACTATCTAAGCAAGGATCTTCGAGAGTTTAAGCATCTATTCGAGAACTATAAGAACCTCATCAGCAAGATCATGGTGGTCGGGAAACCAGATTCACAACCGCATGGTCAATTTGGATTGGACCGCCGAGTATCCCTGACAAACTCCGCCCTGAGCCGTTTCGATAGGCTGGGAGATCGACTTCAATATCTCATGCTGAATACCATCGAGGGATATTTGGAAGAGATAGCTGCGTTGTCAACTACGGTAAGTAGCCGTGGCCAGTCGTTCCTTGCGTGGGAGCTTAGCTAAAGCTTGCACAGTACTTCAACTTGACGCAGCAAAAAGACTCGCAAGCAACAGCAAGGCTCACCAGAAGCGCGACCTTGTTAGCCAAGCTCAGCGTCTTCTTCGTCCCGATCAGCTTTATGACGAGCTACTTTTCGATACAGATCGAGGATCTGTATATATACTGGACCGCCACGACATATTGGTATGCGTTCGCGGTGATAGCAAGCGTGTCCTTCGTGAGCCTGTGCTTCTTCAGCAGGTTACTCATGTTCTTTAGCGACGTGCTGGATGAATGGGCAGGTAAGATAGGAGACTGGGGAAGTGTAGTTTACCGAGCCACCCGGGCTCGCATGGGGCTCAGATCTGGAGATGAAGAGGAAGATGTGTGAGAAGGAATCAGGTAGCTCTTCCGGTGCTTTAGGTGACGGCACAAAACTGGCTCCGGTTTAGATAACTGTATTGCAAAATATAAATCACTGATATAAACATACCCACATGTAGGTATATATATATATATGTAAAACATGTATTTTATTAAGGCTCATATACTAGTAGTCCAAGGCGGGCTAGGTGAGATGTTGTAAGTGAGGTGTGTTACATATTTTGCGTACGTAGTCACCGTCGGCCTCTCTTATGAGTAGCCAATAGGGATGCACCTAATGATATTCATCGAATCTCGACTCCTTTTATTTTATTATGAAATAGTTCTGGCTTCAGGTTCTCGGGCCAGTACCAATCTTACATGCTGTGTGGTTTGCCGACTCTACCCGGTAAGACTCGAGATGCCTGTCACTTGATCATTTTAGTCTTAGTACTAGATTTTTCACATGCCTCTATTTTGAACCAAGAGGGGCAGTTGATCTCGTGACTGTTTGGTGTTCGAGGAGGTGCATGAATCTAGCGTCGCAGTACAGCGCTTTACCAGCCGTTCAGAACCTCTCTATTGCAGATGTAGGCTGGGTACCTTACATATATGTACATTTCTATACATGTATATACCTATATTGTTTACCTGATGAGAAGTAGACACATGAAAGTTGCCACTAGCTTGACTTAGCAACTTAGGGGTATGTACCTACCTAGCCTAGGTAATGTCCATAGGTGAGTTCCCAAGATCAAAGTGGGCTGCAGCTACCCCTGCCCGCCTTGTCCTCCCCTGGTTTAGTCTGACCACTTAGTTGGTCCTTGACCACTACAGGGCTGCCGCTAACCGACTTCCCCGTTGATCACTTCCTTCCCGCATTCCTGTTGCACTATCTTTTTCTGCGCCTGGACGGCAAATGACGTTTCGTCGCTCGTTCTACAATACGTATACGTGTACGTTCTTGTGTATAGGTAATAATCGTTTAAAGAGTCTCTCTCTCAGCTACCTACCTTCATAAGCTATTCGTCTCTCGACCATTTGATTATTTATTGTTGAGATCCTTATCCTTGCGACCCATCCACAACCAATACCAACTTCTCTCGCGCTTGGCGGTGAACCGTTTCCTATTTATTCAGGTACTGGACTGCAGAAGACAAGAGCCTCTCCCAATCCGCCGCATCACCTTGACTTTATACTGTGTCCCCGAAATCAACAATAGATATCTGTGCAAATATGCCTTCGCACGACTTTAACGGAGTCGCTAATGGCCAGCTTGGTCAGCTGCGATACATTCCTCTTGCCTACGACAGCGAGACGTCCGATTCCTCAGCTCGTGCGCTCATACTTGCCCTACGCCCCGAGTGGTCCAGTCCAGACTCCAATATCGAGTTCGTGCCGTTCAAGGACGGCATCACAAACACCTTGTTGAAAGCAGTCAATAGGAAGGATGGTCTATCTAAAGAGGATATTGATAGGGAGGCCATTCTACTACGGGCGTATGGACATGGGACCGACGTACTCATAGACCGTCACCGCGAGACCCAGAATCACGAGTTGCTGATGAGATGTGGACTGGCTCCTGAGCTGCTTGCCCGCTTCGACAATGGCATGATGTATCGCTATATCCGAGGCACGGCTTCCCAACCCGCCGACCTGAGGACGCCACCGATATATCTGGCTGTTGCAACACGGCTAGCCCAGTGGCATGCCACCGTCCCTTGCATATTTGAGACACACCCGCAGAAGAACGGCCTCAATGGCTCTTCTCACGGTCCTTGCGAGCCCGCGATCGACCACATCGCACCAGGAAAGCCCTCTCCCAATGTGTGGACGGTTATGCAGAAATGGATAATGGCTCTTCCAACGAAGACGGATATTCAACGTGCAAGACAGGCAAGCCTCCAGCAGGAGCTTACCCGACTCGTTGAAGAACTGAGCCAACGACCTGGGCTGGGAGGGAATGGCGTGAGTACCGTTATTAGTTAAATTATAGTGTGATCCTGTGTGCTAACTAAAGTCGCCCATAGCTTGTCTTTGCGCATTGCGATCTCCTGAGTGGAAATGTCATCGTGGAACCCCGAGGTCCTAGCGGCATTGCTCAGGGAGGTGGACATAAGGAAACGATCAGTTTTATTGACTACGAATATGCTACGCCTTCGCCCGCAGCGTTCGACCTAGCGAATCATTTTGCGGAATGGGGTGGCTTTGAGTGCGACTACAACGTCTTGCCGACCCGCGCGCAGCGACTGGAGTTCATTAGGGAATATGTCCACACCTACTTTAGTTTGCTACCAGGGAAACCTGATAGTATAGACGAGGAAGCCGAGGCGCAGAAACTGCTAACCGAAGTGGACATCTTTCGTGGCGTGCCTGGCTTTTACTGGGGCATCTGGGCTCTGATCCAGGCAACCATTTCGCACATCGATTTCGACTACGCCGAATACGCCGAAATTAGACTTGGGGAGTACTGGGGGTGGAGAGAAGCAACGGAAAGCACTGGCAGCTCTACTGGCAAGGAGCTATCTTTGCGGGAAAAGAGATGGGCACAGCTGGAATAGATCCAGCTGTGTCAGGCCTAAGCGATCGCGGTGTCCTACAGCGGCACTTGAATAGATGTTATTATGGTACAGTGCATTCTGGGGGTTGGCTCTCGTCTACACAAGAATTACACTTACCTTGCAACGACGCTCCCATAATACCCAAGACTTGGACAGCATGGAGTTTCTGGGGCATTAATATCACTCTCCGGTACATACTAGGGCGGTACATGTTGTATAGAACGTTGAGGCAAAGTAATAGACGAATGGCACCGATGTGCTAGCGGCATTTGAATATCGTTTATTCCCACTAAATCTCTTTATTCTTCAGTCAGAGAGCTCGGGCAAATCCTGACCTCGGGAGATTCAGGAATAGCGAACCAGCGGACATATAAAAAGATGTACTGAGTCGAAGAAGCAGGACACGAGTGACTATTACGCCTAGCTTTACGTCCCGCCTACTCTTAGAGAGACCGAGGAGACTAGCTCAACTGTCAGAGCGAGGCTAAATGTGGTGACCGATAGGTTGACCAACTAAGCAGTAATGATCATGAGCCGCCTTAGAGTATAAGCATATCTGCCGTATATTTGCCAGTTATTCATCGCTTGCGCATTGTATTGTACATCATGTGGTCCGACTACTAGCTGAGAACGCTCAAGATACTATTCTAGCGCCTGAGGTCAAGTTCTCCTATTTGGTAGAAAGGCACATATCCTAGAATAGTAACGAAGTGCACACCAACTACCCCCGATAATCAGGCCTACGGTAGGTGAATATCGTGTTGGCCAACCTACCAAGCTATTAGCGGCGGAACTCATTCCTCTGGGGATTATCTCTTCACGTTCAATCGGAGCTTCATGAGATTACCCAGGGTAGTAGGATTCCTAATAACTAAGATCCCCACCCCTATTCAGCGCCATGCTAGGACGACAGCTGCTAGAGTTCTCCACAAGCCCACCTCTATTTTTCATTTCGGGCTTGTGCTATATGAGTGAATCCATCTAGAAATTTGATAGCGCTCGTCTCCCCATATATATTGCCCATTCCCACATATTCCATGACAGACCCGACCTTCACAATGGTATCGACGTTGTCCAGTCCACTACCCTCCAAGCCACCTTCATAGCTCATTTGTGCTGCTTAGAGGACAAGCTCTTAACTACGTTAGAATCTAAAAGCGCTACACGGTCGGTGTTTGTAGCGATGGTCCGTCCAAGCACCGCTCTGAGCTGGAGCGAAGCGGCTAGAGGGTTTCCGGGCAGCTCTTCAAGGGCCTGCGGTATGTTGGTATTGCCTATATCCACACCATCGAACTGCACCCCGACTCCCCGGAGCTGCTGGTGCTGCTGTTGATGGTTCTCCCTTGGCCGTGGCTCTTGGTCATGATGTGATGAAGGTTGAGGAGGGCGGCGATCTGCCATGATGTACTTGTGGTTATACAACTACAAAAATAATATGTTGTGAGATCATGTTTACGATAGAGAATGGCGCTTCACCTAGGGCGGCAGTGTCACATACCGCGGTAGCAGCTGTGTCGAAGAGGCTGGTTGTGTTTGGTACGTATATCCGACACACTGAGAAGGGTGAGTACTTCTGGTCTTTATATCAAGCTTTCTACCGAAATGCTTGTGTGTTTGCTGGAGGCGCAGATGTAAGTGAATGACCGTGACGTTTAACGTTATAAGAGAGCCTAGCCGATGAGAAAAGGACCTACAAGGAGAAAGAACGTACGGCTCAACCAGAATAATTGAGAAAACGCGACGTTTCCTTATGGTTATATCAGTCAACTGTAGAAGAGTAAGGGGAGAAAATTCACGAGCGGATGCAATCTATATAACGGATGGAAGATATATAGTCGTAGGCTGGGCGTATCAGACGAAGATTTGGAGAAGAAAACACCGGTTGTATGAGGTATAAAACAGTAGCCCATAGACATACAAGGGGGATGAGTAGGGACAACGAGCGCTTGGTTCCTTTGCCGCCTCTAGTAGAGGCAGCGTCAAACGAATTCTCGGCTACCTTGGAGGAGGGGAAAGGGGAAATGGTTATTGGGCAACAACGTCATTCCAATTTGTTGGCAAACAAGATGGCTCATGACACACCTAGGCGACTAACTTGGCAGCTCACGAACACATCTTTCATCCTCCAGTGTCTCCGAGTTCGTATCTCGATATCGACAGAAGCATCGCGCTCCCTATCACACCTACGAACGAGCCTCTCGATGATTCAGGTCAAAACGATGACATGAAATTTGAGGTAACTGATGTAACATGTTAAATATTGTTTCCTATTCCAGCAGACGACATTCAGCCAGCGGCTTGTTGTTGCGCAGAAAACTGGGATATCGAGTTGCATCTTGGGGGCCAGCTGAGAGTAAGGCAAGTTGGCGCTAGACCCAAAAAAAGGAGCTTTGGTTGACTGCCGCCTTATCGCCTTATCGCAGCCCCAAGCCGCGCGACCTGGGCGTTTTTAGGTGTCAGCTAAGGGGAGGTACCTCAGTACCTGCCCGAGGGAAGGGAGGGACGGGAGGAGCTGAGGGAATCGGCAGGCTTCGCTGCGCTCCGAGCGCACAGATAAGAAATGCGAACCATCTCAGGGCGTTAAGTGGAGACTAATATAATCCAGCCAATAAAAAGGACTACATAATATCTCGAGCCACAGATGGTTAGGTAATTTAGTTAGCGACCCACTTCAGATGAGGAGGGCGGAGGGGAAACGGGGGTAGGGATAGGGATATGGATAGGTACATAATACCATGTAAGTACGTACTACTGTACAGGTTAAGAGAAAGAATGGAAGGGGAAATACCAATACATAATTTCATCCGTACCACAACCTTCAATACAGTAGAGGTACCTCATTCTCGATATACTCGTACCCTGTCCTATTCCCTTTGCCTATCAATCAATTAGTCGGTCTGCTGAATAGATCCCTTTGACCATCTAATAGTACTCGTCTAAGCAAAGAGAGTACTCGCCTGCAAAGAGTTCTTGGCGACGCGCAATCCTAGGTGTGACGAGCGTGTTCCGGGCACCATGATTCGAACAGATGAGCTTCTTCGCTGCTGGCTGCTGGTGAGCATTTCCTTGACCGCCTCTGCCCTTGCCATTCTGTCATTCGCGCACGCGATTTCGCTCATTGCCACCTCGAGCAAATTAGCCTGCCTTGGGCTCGGCCGCTTGATAATCGGACAGAGATAGGGGAGCTACATCGGCTTTCCCCAAACAGCAAGGCACAGTCGGAGTCGGCACCATGTTCTGCTTAATAAGGGAAGTGGTTTCAGCAAGCGCTGAAAAAAAATCAAAATCATCTTGTGTCTCTGGGGAGCAGCTGTGCGGAAGATACACATGAGGCAAGTCAGAGGAGATACGACGCCTGCATCTGCAACGGTCGATTCGTCCACACATAATAGCCTACACCCCAATGGACGGGACCAAGTCTCGCCTGGACCCTCTCGGCACTTATCAATGCACTTAAGAAACATGACGTTGCTGTCTTGGGAAGGGATCAGCAGAAATGTCGATGCATGTGTCGGATCATATGGTCTACACGTCCGATACTCTCCCGCGTGGCTATTAGCACTCGTTTTTCTTCTTCCCTTTCTCTCTCACACACATTTCTTCTCGATAGCCTATCCCTGCCCGTTCTGACGCTGCCTGTCAGATCCGCCCCGGACAAATGCTGTATCGCTGTGCTTGGTAGAGCATTGTTGATTTGCTATGGCAATCTTCTCTTGGACCGATTGCTACCGCACCATTTTTAAGATTAGGGTGGGCGAGAAAACATGATCGAGATTGAGATGAAGCCGAGGGAGGGCGTGGGATGATGGTCTAGAGCGTGTGGGAAGGGCAGCCGAAACAATTGCATGGTCGGTTGTTTGGAGCTGATGCTAGGCTGTTGTTAGCGGCAAGTAAATTACCGGGCTGAGGCGGTCGGGTGGCTGCTGGGGTTGCTGGGGTGTACCGGTGGTGCTGAGGCTTGCTGGCTGGCGAGGATGAGGATGAGGATGAGGACGAGGTCGAGGGCGAGGTCGAGGGCCTCGAAGTTGGGGGCGATGGCCGACGCACTCGAGTCCAAATGGAGAGGTACATAGTCACGTAGATTCTCCGGATGTGCCCCCCCGAACGAACGACCTCTTGGACGGGTGACCGAACGAGCCTGCCTATCAGCTGCCAGCATGCCCTGCCTATTACTTACTACATGCATATCTACTCACTTCTGACTGCAGACTGCATCTTACGCATAAGAGGATACTGCATACTCATCATTGCCGCGACCATTCCCTTACCGGCGATTTCGATCGACCTACCAAAGGGTACCGGTTCTGAGCCGCCCCTCCGGCTCTCGCCCAGAGGTACTTCGTAGTACGACGAAGATGTTGGGACATATACTGCTTCGTATGAAGCGAGTCCCTTCTTGAACTCGATATTTCGGCCTATATAGTCGCGGTATAAGAGCATAACCTTGGAAGTGGCATGCGCCACGTGCGATTGCATAACTTTCGCCTTAGATGACACCTTGCGAGCTTGTCACATAATATTATCAGGCTACACCGAAGAAGCTGATGCCTGCCTACCCATCTTACCCAGGTAGGTTGATACTATTATGTGGACGGATAGATAAGAGGATCTTGACCGGCATGGAATCGATGGTAACGTGATTCGGCGGTGTCGTTCATTGGTCCATACCCCCGTCACCAAATTTTTTTTTTCCCTCCTTTGCTTCCATATCGTTGTGCCACAGTACCACAGCTCAACTTGTTGAAGTTACAATCGCTCCGTGAGCACTAGCATTGATCAGCGTCCCCTCAACCCGCAGCTGGACATCCAGCCGAGCCAGCTCTGGACTGTGAAGTTTCCCGCCTGTCATGCATGCAGCTGCGGTTGATGCAAACCGCATACCACCTCACGTTATAACCTACGTATGTGGCCAATGGCTCGGCTTATCCACCTCTATCCTCGCTCGTCAGCAATGCTTAGCCGCCTGAAGAGACGACAAGCGGATAATGATAGGTGGCCGGTATCTACCATAGTAGCGCACTACCGTATTAGACGTGAAGGGAAAGCAGGCACAGACACGGACACAGACAGACACTGGTAAGCCTGACGGTGCCTAGATATGTGCATACATATAGTACGGAGGCTAGACTTGTTAACCATTAGGGACAATCTGTGTAACCTTGACTATCAAGGTAGTAGTTAACACGGTGGTCCCAGTAGCTGGTCCCAGTAGCACGTTGTCGGAAGAAAGAGTCCATCTCATTAGTCGCCTACTGAGGCAGGGCTCTAGCTACTACTATGGGTACTATGTACATAGAGATCTCTAGGTACATGGACCTGCCAGTCTGAATTAGAAGAACCGACTATGCCATAGTAATGAAAATATCTCCCAACGTTCTTCTTCTTTCCCTGTCTACACGGTACATATTTGCTATATTATTAGACTAGTGCACCTGGTATGTACCGACGTGAGTAGCTAAGGTGGTATGGTGGTGTATGCACTATATCTAATAAGGGGACTCTATCTCCATTCCAACAATCCACATTCGCAATCCTATCCTATACCTTTTCTTTCTTTTCTTCTAGCTTTGGTCTTATTTTCAAAAGAAGAGAGGTTGCAGCTTATCGACGATGTTCCCAAACTCTAGAATCCTGATCCTATAATAGTCTACGGTTCCTGGATCTTACTTACATAATACCTACGCTGCTACGTACTATTCGCCTCTGAGTTCTTACACGAGAGTAGTCCAATGATCGGTAGTTGGTGACGCCGGACGTTGATATAAACGATGCTAGGCACTCGATGTCGGTACCGGCTGTATTGTCACGCTTCGATATGGATTCCATATACATACATGTAGGTAGTATAGGTAGGTAGGTAGGTAGGTAGGTAGGTAGGTAGGTAAGTAAGTAAGTACTGTAGATATGTACATTGCTATATGTTGGTATTGACGCTCCGCACCGACCTCCCGAATACCCCGGCAACCCGGGAGCTAGAATCCTTGCAAGGCGTTGCACCTTGCTTTTACACCTTGCACCCCCTTCCATCAGTCATCCTCGGAGCTGTAAGTACTATGGTATCCTTTTTTTTTTCTGGGGCCCTGCGCTTGCCTTTTCCAACTACTCTTGTGTGGGTGGTCCCCTGGAATAACAGTGCAGCAACAGCAACAGCAACAGCAGCAGCAGCAGCAGCAGTAGCAGCTGGCTTCATGTACGTGTGTAATCTGCCGTAGTAGTGGCCGCCCCACATATTCGTCTAGCCAGCCCTTTTTTACTAGGAGGTACCTAGGTACCTAGATAGGTACATATGGATCTCTTGCCTGTCTTGCCTGTCTATCAGTTCTGTTCCCTCGATCGCGACGAACCCCAAAAAGTTATTAGCCAATTTGCCCTCAACTAATAAGTGCTATCTCATTTTTTCCCTCCTTCTTGATACCGAGACATCTTTGCAGGACATGTAAAAAAAAGAAATTTGTTCCTTCCCTCCCTTTCCCTCTCCCCCACAAGGTAAAAACGGCCAGATGTTCTAAGTTCACGTCCACCCCTCGCACCTTGTCTCCGACAGGCGTCCTGCAGCCAATCTTTAAATTTGCTGCTGCTATTGGCCCATTTCGTCACGAGGCGCAGTCATTGACTTTTTTTTTTCCTCTTACACCCTGCGGCCGACGTTTCCGTCATGAACATCATTTTTATGATTGACATCCCGTTCCTTATAAACCGCAGTTGATGTGTACCGACAGGTCGCGCGCGCAAGCGGGAAGCGAGTCTGCGCGCGAGTGAGAGAGAAAGAGAGTAAGGCGAGGCGGAGACCGGCCTAGCCTTAGTCTTGCCCGCTCGCTGCGGCACAGTCGCCGGCCCGTATATATATACATATACACACATATATATACGGCTCAGGTCCAGGCCTATCCAGGAGAGAGAAAAAAAGGAACAAAAAAGGAAAACTAGGAGAAAGAAGAAAAAAAAGGTTCGGGTCCGACTTGGATTTTGGCGCAAGGCGGCGACAACGGCAGGATTGAAGAGGAGGAGCATGGCCGCCGACTCATTGGAGTCTCGACTAGACCGTCGCGGCTCTCTTCTCGAGGGCCGGGAAGCTCAAGTCGCACCCGGCTTTGACCCGTCTTTAGACCCCACGATTAGACAGCTGTTCGAACAGCAAGCTGAAATCCAGGCCAAACTCGCTGCTCTAATCCCAGCTAAATATGTCCCAAACAGTAAACTCGAACTGGACATGCTTCGTCGGAAGCTTAGGGCCCTGGAGGCCTATGCGACAAGTCAGAGTGAGTAGCCTCCACTTTAGTCGCGTGAAGTATTGGCGTCGTGCCGAATTCTGATATCGAGTCCAAGACCTGCCCGGCACCGTTCCCATATTATCTGACGTCGAGGAAGCCCGCGCACTGCAGTACAAGTGCGAGTGCATCGAGAGCTTCTTGATAGACCAAGGTATGTGATAGAGCCATCCCGCACGCCTTCTTACCTAACGTGTACGCCGTGGGGAACAGGCTTGGACCTTCATGATGCGCAGTTCTTGCATGCTCTGAGGGTATTCGGCCAGGACGACGCGCCGCCTGGCTATGATGCTTGGCTGGATAAGAACATCTCATATTATGATCCAATATTTCGTGGATGGAGGATGAGAGAGACCATACCTCTTATATCGAGACGTCAGGCTTCCCTCAAGTGTTGGGATGACCGATGCGTGTATTATATATATGGGTTTTCTAATCCCGAAGAACGGGACGAACATCTAAAGCAACATACGATTCCACTCAAGAGGGACTCAGGCCTCTCCGTGGGTACTATCCCGCCTATTGTCTTTTCGGACCAGACGTCGTCACGACTGTTCAACACTGACCATATAAATCGGAGCTCGCCGACTGCCTTGCCACGACTCTCAGTTCCTCCCTCTCTGCCTCCACTAGCCACCGCTAATCCACCTCGAGATCGACGTGAGTCGGCGATTGGGTATCCCTTCGGAAACGAGTTGCCTCCCCAGCCTAGAGGGTCGATGGATTCTGAGCCCGACTCCCTGCTTCCACCTCTGAAGCGAAGTAGAGTTGGACATGGAAGACTTGAATCTATAGGTGAACTTAGGTTGCCACGTGATGCTGGACCGTGTCTTCGCTGCAAGGTCCAGGCCAAGCCGGTAGGGGGAACTTGATTCTTACCGAGTTGGACGCTTGCTTATTTATATTAGTGCGATTCGAAAGACGACTGTGTGTTCTGCTCCGAATCTCCCAAGTCCGCCAACGACGAATTTTGGGGTGTACTCGGATGTCACCGTGGCCCTCTGGTCGCTCTAGCGGATTATATGCTGCCAGGTAAACCGCCGTTTTTTGTTGGTTGCTAGTTATAATAAAGTCGCACGTGCTTACCTTTCTATAGAAGCGCTCTCCCCGAGACAAGTACACACTCCGGTCACGTCACCTCTAGCAAGACGGCGGAACATGAACGAGTATCTCGAACGGACCTACCTCGTAAGCCAGAGCATGTCGGATATGGTGAAGTCGCACGTGGACTTCGACGACGGATTCTGGTGGACCGAAGACTTAGCCTCTTTGCCGATGCCCAATCCCACCTTAGCAACTTATTCGAAGGAGCCTAAGGACAAACCACCTCCCGTGCTGAAAGTACTAGCCGCGAGCTGGAACGCGGAAGGGGTCCCTTTCCAATTCTGGGAGCTATTTAGACTCACAGGCTTCATGTCAGAGAGTCGGGAACTGGAGGCTGTGACGTATCCTGTCCTCTATCGCGCGAAGTTACTCCTCAGGGAGATTCTATTCTACGACTTGCAGCAGCCCGAGCCGTCGATACGGACCGAAGTCAACATGACTAATGTGACCAACTCGCAGAGTTCGCCGGATGACATTGACTACGAAGGAAGAAACCGACTAATCTACAACTGCATGGTCCAATTTTTGCAGTCCTTTGAGAGCACGACCATGCGAAGAGTCATTTCAGACCCCAAGAGCTGGTTAGCTGTCTTTATTTCGCTTTGTATTTTTAGCATAGTGAGGACAATCTTGGCAGACCTGATATCTACGCCGTCACGGGCCGTTCCTACACAAGCGCAAGGCGGCTTTCCCATGCCTGCGGGCGCCACTGCCATGCACAGCGTTTACAAGGTGTTGGTGAGCGTATTTGCCTGGTCAACACCGATGATACTCGACGACATATCTCTGGACCTGGATGGAAATGACCGTGCGTTGTTTGCTACCACTGTTGCTGCTATTCGGAAAGACGACTGGGCTGCGTTGGGAATCCGCTCGTCCAGAGATTTTCTTCTTGGGCTCGGCAGCGGCTATTTAGACGACAATGCAGGATTTAATGGCTTCTTCAGACAACGGACGCCTATTTACCGACACGTTTCGTATCAGCAGCCCTCTGTTGGTCAAGTTGGCGAGGCTCGGAAATCTGTTCTTCAATGGCGTCCGATTGATCCTTGGGCAAACCGAAGCGATCAGGAGATGCTGCCGGCGACATATGCCTTGGATGCGCCTGAACTTGGGAGAAGGCATACCGTAGCAGAAAGCCCTGTCTTTACGCGCGCAATTGCGAGAGGGCTCAACTCACCGTCGAAGCTCAGGACCTCTTACCAACGGCCACCGCTTCGACGTGTGTTTTGCACCAAATGCAATGAGTATCCCGAGGGCTTCCGCGGGGAACACGAACTTCGAAGGCACAACGATGCCAAGCACGCATCTTTGGTGAAGAGATGGGTTTGTACAGAACCGCAGAATTCGAGTCCCAACTCCCCACAGCCCGTAATACCGCTATCGAAGTGCAAGGCTTGCGTTACGCAGAAACGATACGGCGCTTATTACAATGCAGCAGCTCACCTGCGCCGGGCTCACTTCCATCCGCATAGAAGCGGCAAGGCTAGTGGTGACTGGCCTCCAATGACGGTCTTGAAGGACTGGATGCGAGAGGTACGGCAATCCATCGACGTGAACGAGAACGATACGTCTAGTGGAGAAGAAGACAACGATGTTAGGATGATTGAAGAGTATTCGATACCCCGACAGTCGTCTTTCTTGGAAGCACCCCGGCTTGCGCCTGCGCCGCCCCAGGGACCGTTACTGGCGCCGTCGCTCGCGCCGTCTCTAGAGAGCACGGCGCATAGCAGTCCGGTCATACCAAAGGCCGAGGATAACAGGAACCGCTGTCCTCATCCGGACTGCGGTCGGGTCTTCAAAGATCTGGCAGCACATATGCTGACGCACCAAGAGGAACGGCCCGAGAAATGTCCGATAGAGAGCTGCGAGTATCACACGAAAGGTTTCGCACGGAAGTACGATAAAAACAGGCACGCGTTGACGCATTACAAGGGGACGATGGTCTGCCCGTTCTGCCCGGGCCCGGGTACAGCGTACGAGAAGGCCTTCAACAGGGCTGACGTCTTCAAGCGGCATTTGACTGCGGTGCATAATGTCGAGCAAACACCGCCTAACAGTCGCAAGATGATCATCACCGGGAACAGCTCCCGGAACGGCGGAGACGCCAAGTGTTCCATCTGCCAGACCCGTTTCTCGACGGCGCAGGAGTTCTACGAGCACCTGGACGACTGTGTTCTGAACGTCATCGTCCCCACGACGCCCAAGACGTTGAGGGACCGAGTGTCGACGCCCCAGAAGAACGACGAAAGGAGCATCGTGGTTGCGGTGGAGGATTCCGACGAGAAGAGTAGACCCGAAGGCAAGGGGCTCGTGGACGTCTCGGCAGGCAAAACAATAGAAGCGGCAAGAGACAAGATGGACCTGGACTCGGACAAGGATTAGGCGCATGGGGGTTCGTGTATGAATGTACATAAGAGGGTGCGGGGAAAAGGAGAGGCGGAGTTTGAGAGATATCATGGTGCGGCTTGCGATGACCGTTGCATTCATGTACACATTGCTTGGAGCGAATACCAGGAGCTTGAAGGAGACTAGCTTGCCGCCTCGGCCCTACCACGTCGACGTTGTGCCCGTCCATATCGCCATCACGATGCGTGGACCAATTGAGCAAGAACCATGTCGTTGGACTAGTTCCTCCAGAGTCGTAGTGTCACTACCAAGGATCCTTAATGGTAGCGATCGACTTAGAAGGACCCAGTTGCCAGTGCCCAGAACCAGGGGTAGGTAGCTCTGGGAAGGATTTGATAACCAGCGCAAGCAAGGCTCTTTCGCTCAGGGGGGCTGAAGACTGCCGTAATTTGCCTAAGAAGCGATTGTCGATTACCTACTCAAGGTATCTGACAAAAAGCCCGTCTGCTTCTACCGACCCTACGCAATTAAAACAAGGAATTCCTACTTAGTATCATTCTTGGATGTAGGGACAATTTGCAAAGGCGTTCTACAAATACTAGAGTTACTTAGTTACGAGAGCAAGTCAAAGACTTGCGTGAGGATTCCTGACGAGCTTTGGCAAGGGGCCACGTGGATCGCTAAGGGGCTGGGAGTTACTATGGTACAATACAGGCCGCAATACCTGGTAGAGGTAGGTACCTGTATATAATGTTACCTTGGGTAATCTTATACGCTGCAAGTACGGCACTTAGACGCTTCCCCCATACATACATGCATACCTATATACATATGTACATATATATGTATCGTATTAGGTGTTCATTGTTCGAAGACTTGCCCATTCCTGTAACAAAGCTACAAGGGGGCGACCGGCGGCAAGGTGGGAGGCGCCAAAGGCTCTGTACCTTGCCTAGTCCTAATAAGCTCATGCAGATTTTGTCTTATTTTATTGAATCCTTCCAACCTCTGCGCTACCTTCTTATCTGCCCTGGCCCCCTGCCCCTCTCATTCTACGCCGGGGTGAGGTTCCCGCCCACGTGGCGCGAGATCCGGCGGCGGAACGCCTCTCATACCCCCAAGGCACCTGGGAGATCCGGAGAGGCGTCAAAGGCGTAACGATGTTAGCTGGGCTGGATAGTAAATTGCCCGTCTTCCTCTGGCACAGATTGTCCCCCATGTGGAGGGAGGCAATGTAATACAGCCTCGTAGGGTGCGAGCTCCTTTATGTGGACTCCATTCCATCCGTTCATTAACTTCAAGTGAAGGACAGCCCGTAGATATGGAATGGTATGCCCCCGTTTCCTGTCAATAAAATGTCATGTTTGAACTGGTCTCTTGATGGTTGAAACTCAGTAGTAGAAACCTCTGAACACTATACATAGGTAGCTACACCGTAAACTATATTGCTAATCACATACATTTGAGGGTAGAGCACTGTCCGATAGACGTAGATTAATCTAGGTAAGTTAGATACTCATGTCCAGCGGCGCATTTCCCGCTCTCCCGATCGAGATTTCCCCCCAAGCTCTCCGAACAGGGTATCATCAACCAACCATACGTGCACCTCATATACAAACATACACACGTACACCCGTATAGGAGAACAGACCATTAGCCAGTTAGCCAAGTTTGCCCCCCGACATACGTATAAGTATACCGCATTACACATAAGAGACGACCCCTGGAGCCAGCAAGATCGACGTATGAGCCACATCGCGTAACCCACCCACCTATCCAAAATGTTTTCGGTTTTCCTTAATGAGCAGCCCTTCTGGCGCTGGTAAGGGGCTTCCGGGCGTACCCGTTCAGCATCCTGAACCCAGCGCCGCAGCGGCGACCCTCCTCGACCACCTCGTGCACGCCGTCGAGGCACTTGCCCGCCTCGCGCATCTCGGCCGTCTCCGTCTCGAGGAACCCGAGCCGGCTCTCCGACGCCACCTTCTCCATCTCACAGCGCAGCAGCCACCGCTCCCACGCCCAGCTGCCAGCGAGGCCGGCGACCGACGCCGCCGCCTCCGTGCTTCCCGTCACCATGGCCTCGAGCACGAGCGGTCGCTCCACACCGTTGCTATCGCGCGCCACCTTGCGGTTGCGGCGCACCGCGGGGTCCGGGCCCATCGGCAGGCATACCCATGCGCGGCGCACCCCGTCGAACCCGGCCCTGTGCAGACGGCCTAGGAATGTGCGGGTGGGCGCGGGATCGTAGCCGAGGGTCTTGAGTGCGAACCCGAACTCGACCGACTTAGCGAGGCCGAGAGGCCCCGCGTTGGTGAGGGCCGACTCAAGCACCGAGAACTCGAGGTACCCGCCGGGCTTGAGCACACGCATGCACTCCTTAAGGCAGCTGTCCCACTCGTCCTCGCCGTTCTCGCCGATGAACTTGAGGATCGAGTGTAGCTCGCGCGCCGACACGAGGTCGAAGTGGCCGTCCGGGAAAGGCAGCCGCGTGAGCCGCGACACGGCGACCTGGCGATGGTTGGGCGGGCCGCGGACGTTCGAATTGGACAGCTGACGGATAGCCTTAGTCGTCACCGTGTAGACTTTAGTGTTGGGGTACATGATGGCACAGTGCCAGGCCCAGTCGCAGGCAGCCTGACCGCCAAGGTCGAGAATGCGCGCTCGGTCCCTGGCGCTACCAATGCGGGAGAGGCGGGCGAGGCGCTTAGCGATGGGCGCAGAGAACAGACGTCCGCCATTCAGGGCCTTGGTTGCGCCGACGTGCCAGTTTGCCATAGACATCTGGTTCAGCGCCTCGTGCTCCTTTTCCCTCTTCAGCTTCTCCGGATCGTCGATGAGAACATCGTCGCCACGGGCCACGTTGGCACTCATGCGCTTCTTCGCCGATTGAGGTATCACAGAAAGTTGGTACTTGCCGAGAAGCTGGTTGCGATGAGTCTCGCGCAAAGCGATGCGCTGGGCCTGAAGGGCTTCAAAGCGTGGAAGGCGGTGGACGAAAGGATCTTGGCTGCGGGAGCGGATGATGTAGTCCTGGAAAGCACGATAGTACGCCGACTCCTGTCTCGCGAGCTTAGGCGGTAACGTTTTTGGTATGTTAGTCTTGACGACGATTTCGGAGAAGCGCACTGTCTTTTTCTTTGTTGCCGGAGACATCACCTCGGGCTCAGAGGCTTTCGCCTTCGGTTCCTCTTCGACATGGGCATCTTCCGTCTCGGGTTCATGTTCATCCTCAGACTTGACTTCCTCCTCTGGAAGGATACCCTTGAGATATGACTTTTGCGCCATGAGCCACAACTCAGTCCGGTCCAGGTTTGAGAGAGCAGCCTCTTTTTGCTTCCTGACATACTCAGGATCGTAGGTTGCAACAATTTCCGTAGCAACTACATCCTCATTGGGCGATGAAGGCTCAGGGAGGCTAGTGGAAGAAGTGAAGCTGTGCTCAACCCGTCGCGCTGTAACAATATCCTCGGTAAGGTCGCCCCTAGCCTCAACGACTTGCTCAAAGACAATAGGTCTTGCCGTCGGAATGCCATCCGACATTGTGCCTCTGATTTCTACAATCTGCTCGACCGGTGCGGGTGGGATGGGAGCATTGGCAAACCGTCCAGGACGCGGTGGCGGAGGAGGTAGAACTGGCACAGTCGGTAGAGCCGGCACTTGAGGAGCGGGCTCATTCCACGGCGTTCGATAGAATTGTTCCGCCGTAGTCGAAGTAGGAGGCGCAATGTCGTCTGGCGTCATTGTAGGTAGATGCCACGTGTGTCTCGTGCGTGGGGACAGACCAGAGAAGAAACCCCCTGGCGAAGGAATCTCGAGCTTTGTCAACCCACTAAGAGACTGTTGTCGGGTCGAGAGGCTCAACGCCGGTCGTATCATGGAGGTGAGTAGGCGTGACGTCTGCTGTGTCATTTCTGGCCTTCTCTCCTCCCGGATCTCGATGACCTGCTCTGGGTGATACTCGTCCTCGCCGTCTTCGCTTCCAGATAATGCTTGCAAGGTGGCTAAGGCACCGGGTTGCAGTTGGACACCCGACCAGTCCGTGTGAGTAGTGTCTTCTCCCGCTCCAATTACTGGTGTCACCGGGGCAGACAGAGCGGCCATCTGATCGGAGCTTAAACTCCCATCGAGAGACGGCGGGGCAGAGATAGTTGGTACTTCTTGGGCTTGCTGAGCCTGCAAGAAGGATCTCACAGCTGGGGACATCTCAACTTTGGCTGGTGGCGTGGGAGGTATTGGTGACATGAGCTTCCTGAACTCTGGCCTACCTGACCAGGTGTCCTCATCTTGTTCCTGGTGCGTCGGAATGACTAGGGGTGGAAGAGCCGGGTGTGAGCCTAACGACTGAGATCCCGATCGCCTCAGCATCGTGTTGCGAGAGCTGTTCCGGCGCTTTAGCGAGGACTTCCTCGAAGTTGTACGTCGGGAGTCTTCGTCATCCGAGATCCCATAGATATCGTCAAACTCTGTAACATCAGTACTTATGCTAGCTCGGTTCCAGGGGTCCGAGGAAGTTATCGACGGCGAGTTGCTTTCATCAGCGGAGACAGTCGAAGGTGACTCAGGTAGTATTGGAGCCGATAAGAAGTGAACTCCTCGCGGGGTTGGGAAGTGGTCACTTCGCGGTGACAGCCATTGCACTATCTTCTCGTTGGATGAATCTGCTTGAATCTTGCGATTTCTTATTGCCGTCGACCTCTGCGACTCTGCCGGATCCTCCTCCATTATTGTATTAAGCGACCTCCCCGGCTTTCGTGCCAGCGAAGGAGAGGGAGGTCGATATGTGCTCGACGGTAGAAGAACTAGTTCGGGCATTTTCTCAGGTATAAAAATAAACTGGTAAGATTCTTAAAGGGAAAATAGATGAGACTATATTGAACGGATGCAACCGTAAGACGCTCTAAAAGATGACGTCCGGCGTCGTTGAAAGCGGGATACAGGAAGAGAACACTTTAACGACTGGAAAGCTTCGGTCAACGAAGCGAAGTATGGGATGAGCCAACCTCAAGGAAGCTTGAGAAAAAGAGGGTAGGAGAAAACGAGGCCTACCGTGTGTCCGGGAGCGAGTAGTTTTATGACTCTGCCCTTGAAGATGTTGAGCGGCTATCGCGTGGGGAGATGTCTCTTGGAGGGGAGTGCGAGCGCTTCCAAGCCAGCGGTCTACCATCTCGATGGGCGGGTGGCAGCACATAGCCTGCATAGCCTTGGAGTACCAACTGCAGGTTTGGCCAGAGGGACGCTTCTCCTCGCCCGTTTGGGTATGAATGTGTGATAGCGGTGCCGGAAGAAGACTGGTCGTCTCGCTGGGCGACGTTCGTCTAGAGGTGGAATCGGTCGAACTACCGATTCCAACACCCAATCAGGGCGGTTAGGTAACCAGCCCACGGCGGTATAATTTTAGAAAACTCAGCATGGTCGGCCAATAGTCAGGCTGGCGCGCGGGAGGAGAGAAGGAGGAAAATAGTTGATTGGAAGGATCTTGCAGGTCGCAGACCAATGAGGTAGGGCTGCGCGGACTGAGCGCTTAGCCGCCCAACGTCGATTGTGACGCTCCGTGATTGGATAAGCAACGTTCATGGTGAGATGAATCGTGCAGGGAAACCAGACTTCCAGAACGTCGCACGTAGGCAAAAGCTCGATTCACGTCATGTGTAGTACGAGACGGGTTAACCTGCCGATCCAGCCAGCGTATTTGCATGGTGGTAGGAATCGACCGTGGCGAGTAGGATGAGTCGCTCGCTTATGATTGATGTAATAGGTATGATTGACCATCTATATGGGCACAACAAGAGAAAACCCTCTCTGTTTCTGGGATGTCATATTAGACAATACTGGTGATTCTCTTCTTTTATACACCCGAGTACGCAATGAAGGAGTAGACGTCGTCTTGTTATGACGCCAGGCGCTCAGGAAACACCATACAATAGCATCCTTCAAGGTCTTCTCATCTAGATATCATGAATGATTAGTGTAGACAAATGGTATATACCTTGGTATGGATCGTAGGTGCTCGTTACCGATAAAACGGATCCAGGAGCACCAGTGACAACGCGCAGGTCTTTGCATCCTTTTGAATCGTAAACCAACTTTCTGTCGATTGTTTGCTTCCGCACAACATGCAGATCGCCAACGTGTCCATGCTCTTGGTGGGTGCAACTGCAACCGCCCTACTACCGCCGACCCCCAATACGACGCATGGAGTAAACCATGATAGCGGGAAGCGATGCCGCAGGGCTTGCCGACGTGAGATCAATTCTGGACGATGTTCGACAAATACAAGAGCTACAAGAAGACGAACCGTTACGGGCCGACGCTAAAGCAATGGTTCGATGACTGCGGCGCGATCTGTGTAGCGCGACTGGGAGGAAATGCGCAGGACGCTGCTGACAGGTACGCTGGGAAATATGAAATATGGATATAGATAGGTACGAATCATGATTGAGGAAATATAGGGCTATTGTTCCTTGGATGAAGAGAGTATTAAATAATGTTCAGGTTTGAACATCGTAACCCATAGAAGTGATAAAGACATATCGATTGCAATCCAATTTAGGTCGATAAGGTTAAACAACTGTGGCGTCAGCTTTACATGGAATTGTGGCTTGCTAAGTAAGCCTGAACCATCTGCCACGGCTAGAACATGGATTGATTGATAGTTTGCACCTGTTCGCGGTCTGTGGAACGCAGCAAGTTTTGATTACCCCACCATATGTACCTACACTTATCTGTCGATAACCCCGCGCTCTCCATCGACAAGCACAAAACATTGAAGCTACCAAGTCAAACACCTCGCGTTTCTTTACGTGCAATTGACAACCAGGGAATGGCAGACGTTGAGCAACCAGAAGGCTCCGGCGAGCCGCAAGGCCGCCATGTAATCTACTGCGGCGGTAAGTCAAACAAGACAGCTCTAGATTGCAGAACTGACAACGTCCATTGCTCTAGTGTGTACTTTACCACCAGAGGTACGATGCTCTCTACCTACATGTAGCGATAGACAGCCTGCAGCCCTTCTAGGCAGGACGCGAAGCCACCGCGAGACACAAACACTAATTACCAACCAAGTAGTACTGCGAATATGGCGGCACCGTCAAGAAATGCCAGGACTGGCTCCAGAAAGCCCACCCAGACTTATACAACCAGATATGGTCTCCTGGTACGTAGGATCATATGTTTCCCACGTCGAAACAGACCTGCCCGTCCCTTTTCAAATCCATCACGGTCCGCTAACGTGGCCGACCTCGGTCTTAGAAGCCTTAGAAGCCGCGACGGCGTCGCTGTCCGTTGAAGCCCAGAAACGAGCCGCGAAGGACGCCCAGAAGAAGGCTGCGCAGGCCGAGAAGGCGGAGCAGAAGCAGGCCGACAAGATGGCTAATAGCGTCATCACCATCAAGCGGGTCGAGCGGAACAAGAGGAAGTTTGTCACGGCCGTGTCTGGCCTTGAGGCCTTCGGGCTGGATTTGAAGAAAGTCGCCAAGGAATTCGGGAAGAAGTTCGCCACCGGCTCTTCTGTGACCAAAGTCCCGAGCGGCGGCGAGGAGATCGTCGTCCAGGGCGACGTCAGCGATGAGATTGAGGAGTTCTTGCTGGAGAAGTATAAGGATATACCGGAAGACAACATCGAGCTGGTAGATGATAAGAAGAAGAAAGGTGCTAGCGCTGGCTAGGCGTATGCCATGCCACGAAGCGAGAGACACCCTGGGAAGAAAAAGGATGTAGCCGTCAAAAAGAAAAAAGCCAACAAGGTTCTCATTGCGACTTGACTTTATCCTTAACACCCCCCATATTCATCAATAGTTCTAGAACGCCAAGCAGGACCCAATTGTGCATTACAGTTACCCGAGATTTAGGCCCTCTTTCTCAATGTCCTCCTCGTTCCCGTAGCCGTAGACGCAGCAGTAGCCTTCGATGCTGGAGGTTTCTTGGTGGTGGCTGACTTGATTGTGCTCATCACCGTTCTCTTCGCCGGGGGAGCAGTTGTCTTAGCGGCCCTTGAAGCAGTCGTCTTCTTCACCACGGTCGCCGTACTTCCTTCGCTCGACTCGCTTGTAGCACTAACCTTCCGTCTCCCGCGGGTGGAGGCCGCAGTTGGTGGGCGAGGGAGCGCTGCAGCTTGACGCGTGCGCGTGGTAGCCGTACCACTATTCGAATTAGCCGCAGATGAAGCAGTGGCTTTCCTAGTAGCAGCTGTAGGTCGAGTTCCCTTTGCTTTCTCGACTACAGTCGATAAGATGTTCGATGAAGCTTTGGGTGGTGGCCCCTTCATAGGTGATGGGGGTCTACCGATCATCGACTTTGCAGGAGACGCCGGGCGTTCGCGAGGGACAACTCGCGTATTTGAAGATGTGGGGGACAAGATATGTCCTGACTGAATCGAAGCGGGTTCCTTGGCAGGGGCGCCACGAAGTCTCTTCTTGGGGTTCTCGACAGCATCGCTTTGATTCTCCTTATCGGCACCAGAGATTTCTCCACTATGTGATGTTAGCGGTAGGTGACAAGACAGGGAAATAAAAATCAACCCCTACCTTAAGCGCTTATGTCCGGTCACCGTCTTGCTAGTTGGAACTGGCTTCCGTTGAATAGGCTTGGGCGACGTGCCATCTTTGGCCGGGACGGGTGGAGGTCTAGCTACGTATGCCGATTTAGGTGGTCTAGGGGGTTGTCGTTGCTGTTGTTGCGGTTGTAGAGACTTGGAAAGAAGTTCGCCCATCTTGACCTTCCGCAGAGAAGTTGGTATTCGGTTGACGCGCATCTCAACTCGCGACCGGAGTTGTTGTGCCTGAATATTATACTGAGCTCTGAGCCGCCGAGCACGTTCGGTAACTGTGTAAATAAACAATTAGCATCGCGAAACTGGCCGGCTTAGTTCAATATCGCGCTCACTCTCTAATTGAAGATTGTCGATGAGGGCTTGCTTCTGCGCCAGTGATATGCCCATCTTCCGCTTCCTAATAGGACTTCTTTGCGGCGTGCCTTTCATGGTGGGAATCTTCCGGTCTTCAATAGAACTGGTTGATTGATCCGACTTTCGTTTTCGCGTCGCTTTCACAGGTGCCATCTTGTTAAATGTTCGCAAATTGTTCTCTGAGAGTGGGATTAGGGGTGCTGTTCTAGACGAATATGTTCTGGGTGTGATAGTGCTTTTAGAACATGGGGCATTATGGAGTAGGTGTAAGAATTGAGCGTGTTGACGATGAATGAAACTAGAGCTTGTGCAAGTAAACAAAAAGTACCTAAGGTACTGGGGACGAGCAATCTCATTGGACAGCTGAAGCTTGGATCAACGCCCCGGCCCCGGAACGGGTAAATTCTGGGCTACCACTACGAAGTACCTAGGTACGTTGGCCTGAGCTCCCTGTACAGTCGTACTACGTACATATGTACCTACCTAGGCTGCACCTGCCTGACGTTTGTTTGAAGGGGAGCTTACCTAAGGTAGGTAGGTATCCTCCAATTCCAGAACTGTAAATCCATCTTATACCTATTCATCAACTTTACACCTTTCTAACTACTCTCTGGTGTCGTACGGCTTGCATCTTCAGCCTTATAATACAAGTCGACTCATCATTTCTCTCTCATATCACCAGCGAAATAAGTTCAGTGCGTCAATACCACCAAGATGCCGTTGCAAGCAGTTATGATCGTTGTGGACAACAGCGAGAGCAGCCGGAATGGAGACTACCAGCCTTCGAGGTTTGATGCTCAAGCTGACGCAATAAATATCATGTTCGAGAGCATCACCCAGTCCAACCCCGAGTCCTCTGTAGGCTTGATGAGCATGGGAGGCAAGGGGCCCGAAGTTCTGTCCACCCTGACCACGGAACGAGGCAAGCTGCTCGAAGGTCTGCACCGCACGAGGAAGAAGATCTCGGGCTCGTCTCACCTTGCCACCGGTATCCAGATCGCTAGTGTATGTCGGATCTTCGCCTTATCCAGACCCCGACGTATAGAGCTCTCGAACTAATGATTACCAACGATAGCTAGCATTGAAGCATCGACAAAACAAGTCGCAACGCCAACGCATCATCGTCTTCGTATGCTCGCCCGTGGCCGACGATGAGAAGAAGCTGGTATCACTAGCAAAGAAGATGAAGAAGGGAAACATCGACATCGACTTCGTACTGTTCGGTGACCTAGACGACGATGACGTACAAAAGAAGCTCGAGGCTTTCAACAATGCAGTCAAGACAAACGAGAACTCGCACCTCGTCGTCGTCCCGCCCAGCGGCAAGCTTCTGAGCGACCAGTTGATAACCACACCCATCATGCTTGGAGAAGGAGCAGCTAGCGGTGCGGCTGGCGCAGCTGAAGGTGCTGGCGACTTTGGTGATTTCGACTTCGACCCTAGTACGGACCCGGAGTTGGCACTTGCCCTACGTATGAGTATGGATGAGGAGAACGCGAGACAGGCCAAGGTGGCCAAAGAAGAGGAAGATGCTACCAAGAAGAGCCTCGAAGGCATACCAGAAGAGGGTGAGAATCAGCCCCTACTAAACGAGCAGGGCGAAGCCAGCGGAAGCGGATCCGCCGAAAACAAGAAGGACAACGAGAAGGATGACGGCGATAAGATGGATACGTCGTAGACTTACCTGCCTTCCGTCCATTGACTCAATATTCACCGGCATGGGGTTATGGCGTTGCCGGGCCTGTACAGTAATAATAGACTAAGACCTTTATCGGTGAATTAAGGGGGAGACGGCATTCCTGCGAGAAAATAGCAGTCTTTCAATTAAAAATCAAGTTACGGTCATAGTAAAACAAAATCCCTAAGCTCCCAACGCCACGCGATGATGCAAGTAGTAGATAACTTAGGCCCTCTTATCCCCTATTCCCAATGATGAACTCGTAGAAGTCGGTCATAGCAGCGTCCCCCTATCTTGAGCTGTTGATCTCTCTGATGTACGAGTTCAGCTTCCTATCAAAGGTCTCGCAGCGGATGGGCATCTCAAGCTGATAAAACGGGTTCTTCATGACGTAGTCGGAATATAGATCATAGACCCTACGCATAGCCCCGTCCACGTTGGCCTGCATCGTGTCTGTGAACAGCAGGAACTTGGTCCCTGTCAAGGTGTTGAAGCACTGTAGCCGGAAGTTCTCGGATTCGAGCACCTCGAGGCCTGACGATGGATCCGGCCGACTTGGTATAGCTACGCCTCCCGTAGTTGCTACGGCCTGCTGCTGCTGAGCATTCGTCAACTCCTTGAGTGGGTTAAGCCGGGCGGTGATGGCATGGACTCTGTTTACACGATGAGTTGCTAGACGATGAGCAGGAGACAAACGGGGTCTCACCCATGAAAGGTACCAGCGAGTACGAGGTAGTCATTCGTATTGAGTTGGTGCAGGCCATCTCCGAAGGTTCGGTTATAGATGAGACCACCAGCCTTGTTGATCACGATGAGAGCTAGGACGCCCCTATATATGAGTGACCTCGGAAATTAGCAGCAGATTCATAACTTCTGACAGATCAGCCTTCCTTCTTGTTTCCTGCTTCTTGCTTACATTATGTCGTGAAGATGAAGGCTCCGGTTTATTTTTGTAACGCCTTGAAGCTTTCTGATATTATTTACTAGATTTCATGATAAATAACTGTCGTATGTACCTAGGTACCTACATATATGTTCACCACATGCATGTGCAGAGGCAGACAAGGTTAAAGTAGCCGAAGTTTCTCCAGAACCCACCTACTACTGTAAGAACAATGAGGGTCTGCGCTAGAAGAAAGTGAGCCAATGGATTTTCTTAAAGCTTCCCCGGTTCCCACAGTTTAGAGCCTTGCAACTTCACTATGTACATATGTACTACTAGTATGGACCATGGACCATGACAGGCTACAGCCGCATGTCTGACAGCTGATATTATTTCTTTCCCGTCGCATACTCCATTTCGTTCTATCGCGTTGATTTGCGATCAACAATCACAAACTTAGCAACTACCGTTTCTCTCTCTCTCTCTCTGCTGACAAAACTAGACTTCTTGTTTTGTTGTCACCACCTACTCTGCTTGTCTGCGATTACCATCGCGCCAACAATTCAACCTCAATCATGTCGCATCATCCCCCAACCTCGCGCGCGAAAGCCGAGCCTACCGATAAGGATGAGGCCACCAGTGTCCTCAAGCTGGGGGAATTCCAGGACGTCGACACACTTACCCTTTCGGAAGCCGCCCTCGTTATCAACGCCCTCGTTGCGAAGCGCCGCAATGACCGTAAGCACACGAATGAGACTGTGTATGTGTTCCTTCTCTTGGATCCCTCCCTCCCTCGTCATCGGAAGCGTGATATTAGGAGGAGCGCTAGCCCATTTCCCGAGCTAACTCGGTTCCAATTCTAGTGTGCTATCGAAGATGATCGACTACCTCGACACATTTGCGCGATTCAAAAAGAAGGAGAACGTCGAGGCCGTCGAGCGCCTACTAAGCTCACATAAGGAGTTACACAAGTTCGAGCGAGCACAACTTGGTATATACATCTATTCATGAAATGTGGCGTCTAGGCATTGCAGGAATGAAAGGCTGACTTAAGGATTCCTGTGTCTCCAGGATCGCTCTGCTGCGAGACGGCCGAGGAAGCCAAGTTCCTCATCCCATCGCTCAACGACAAGATCAGCGACGAGGACCTGCAGGGGATCCTCGACGAGATGTACAAGCTGATGCCCCAATGATATCGATCCGCCAGCCCATGTGGTGCCCAGACGTTGCGCTTCAGCCATACCTCGCAACTAAACAGGGTCGCCCGGGTCTAGCAATCAACCTACCCACGAGCTTCACCTAGAGCACGTAAACCCTAGGGGTGTACAGCCGCGACAGTGGGCTCCTGGGTGTATCAATGCAGATTTTTAAGGCGTTTCATTTGAGTTAAACCAAAGGACTGGTATTGCACTGGACGGCGTAGGATAGGTATAAAAAAAAAAGAAATTGGCAGGTTTCTTGATTTCTGTTTTCCTTTAGTGTTCTATACCCCATAAGATCGGACGATACAGGCAGAGAAGAAAATTGCATAAGGTTGATCCCCGTGGAAGTATCTTCCGACGTCTTCAACGTGTTGTGGTATCTTTCCTCTTCGAATTCGTGAATGGCTACATTTGATTCGATATATAGAAAGTTCCAAACTCCATTACGCCTACACGTCTATGTCTTCAAACAGTACGAAATCATTCGTTACGAAAGAGCGTAGCATTATAAGTAATCTATCCCTACATCCATCTTACTATATAAAATCTCACATTGACTACAGATAGGGGATGAACCCGTATTCGTCGAAAGGTCTTATCGGCGTCTTCTCTCCTTTCTTTTGCCCCGTCTTATTTCACGTCGAAGTGCCTGACGGTCAAGCGACTCTGTATCATCGAGGGTCAGCAATTGCATTATTCCCGGAAGCACGAGTCTGAAGGGGATCAGGCATATCTCCAAAGCAGCGAGTCCCAAGCTCGCATTGCCATTAGGAGCTCCAACCTCCAGTCCCCAAAAATAGTTCGAAGGGGGATAATATGACAATTAGAAAAGGGAAGTACTTACCCCGTACCGTCGTCATAAGTCCACTCAAAAAGCCACCTTCATTTGCGCTTGAAGGTGATGCGGTACGAGCAGATTCTGCAGGCGAGGAGCTTGAAGCATCAGGTCGTCTAAGTCGTTGCATAAATGAAGAGATCGTGCTACGACTGGCTGGTCGAGCTTGTTGGGACCTCGGGGAAGACCTCAGGGAAGACCTCGGCGGAGACCTCGGCGGAGATCTCGGCGGAGACCTTGGCGGAGACCTTGGCGGAGACCTCGGCGGAGACATAGAGGGAGACATAGGGGGAGACCTCAGGGGAGACCCTGGGGGAGGCATAGGGAGAGGCATCAGGGGAGACCTTGGGGGAGGCATAGGGGGAGGCATGAGAGGCATAGAGGGAGACCTTGAGATAGGCATAGGGGGAGGTATGAGAGGCATAGAGGGAGACCTTGGGATGGGCATAGAGGGAGACGCCGTAATATTGGGAAGGGGCTGGGCGCCAACTCCGGGAATGCCTAGTTTATAAGATATCAGTGGGTAGATCGATACACATTTCCGAAGATCAAAGAAAGTTGCTTACCGAGATAACCATTACCATCAGGGATAACACCACTACCAGTAACACCACTCCTGACACTGCCACCGCTGCCAGTAACACCACTCCTGACACTGCTACCGCTACCACTGGCGACACTGCTGCCACGGAGACCACGCCAGGTAGCACTACCGCTACCACTAGCAGGAGGTGTTTGTCGTGGTGGAGTTGAAGGTGCAGGTGGTGCAGGTGGTGCAGGTGGTCCTGATGGTCCTGGTGATGATGGTGGAGGTCCAGAAGGTCCTGGTGGTGGAGGTCCAGAAGGTCCTGGTGGTGGAGGTCGAGGCGGTGGTGGTGGTGGTGGAGGTCGAGGTCGAGGTCGTGGTGGTGAAGGGTCAGGTGCAGGTACAGGAGCGTCGTAGACTCTAATGTGGACGAAATGCGTTTGTCAGTCGTCCGATACCTTATTTCCGAGAGACACGCTCTCTTCCCCGGACGGTGCCGGATCAAAGTCAAGAATGAAAAGAAGAATGAAAAAAGGAGGGGAAAACAGAAGAAGTTGCTCAACGTACTATAAGAATGTTAGCTAGGTTACCGGTAGGTAAGTTACCAGAAAGGGGATGGGAATGCTAGGGTAGTCTCTCTCTCTCTCTCTCTCTCTCACGTACCACTTTATGAATCCAGCTTGAAATGAAATCATCAGTCTCGCCGGGAAATTGACGTGTCGCAGCTCTCTCCGCCTGCTCTACTAGATCGACCAGCGTTGGTCGATGGTCGGGGTAATGCCTCATGCATCGCGCAATTGTCTGTCGAAGCTCTAGGTCGATGTGATTATACGCAGGATCGTCTAAGAGCAAAGTACAATAGTGTAGTGGCTCATCCACGTCGAGCAAGTTGCTCCGCTGGGGCGGAGACGGTAGGTGGAGCTTTGTCATGATCTGCCACATGGTCTGTAGGTATGAATGTTAGATGGTTCGTTCCTGAGGCTTGCTGTGTCCATCTTGGATCTTGGGAAGTGTTACCACTCCAATCCCCCAGACATTCATCGGTGACCCGTACGCTCCCGCAACCCTTTGTTCGGATACCTCAGGACCCATCCAGCCATTAGGTGTGATGTACTCCCACTCAATCCCGAACTGTTCGGGGGCATAGTAGTTGTAGTGCCCTCTTATACGTTTGTTGATGTAGTATAAGCTATGTTTGTGTTCACAACTTAGCCCAAGAATTCGACTACGGATATTCAGTCAACTTACTTTGCCTTGTTTCGCTTGATCTTGGAAGCATCTCCAAAGTCGGCGAGCTAGCACTATAATTAGATCTTTCTCTCTCTCTCTCTCTCTCTTCCTCGCTTCGTGTAATGAACTTACACGCAACCTAGGGACTATAGCATGCTCTCCGTCTTCGGCAAGTGGATCCAAGCCGCCGATGAGTACTTGAGAGTTGTCGTGGTTAATTCGTATACTTACCTGAGAATGGGGAGAATATTCTTACTGTTTGTGGGATTAATATCAAAATGGACTATCCGCTCTGCTGCCCATCTACGAGTAAGAACCGGAACCTCTTCGAAGAGATCGTTTCCGACAACCTTCCCTTTGGTGACGCCCTCTCTAGAGAGATTGAGACGCGCTGCGCTGGCTGCGAGTCTGGTCACATCGTCATCGTCGGGTCTCTCGTGGCGTCTAGGATGGAATTTCCGCGGAGGATAGCTGCGATATTACCAGCCAGGTTAGTAGTGTGATGATGATGATGATGATGATGATGATGATGATGATGATGATGGAGAGAGAAAGGGATCCTCACTGTAAAGCGATACAAGCCTTAACAACTGATAGTCCCCATTAGCCAAGCTATACAGACGGAGTGAGGGCCTCGACATACGGCAAAGCCAGAAGGACCAAAGAACACGGTTAGGAGCATTCTCCTTTTGGGCATCCATTCTAACGATGAACTGCCCAAGGTCACCGTGCTCCAAGTAGTCGAAAATGATGTAGTCCTTGTGATACAAGTCGAATGGATCTGGGTCTTCCACGTTAGGGTCGGGCACCCAAGTGAACGCTATCTCTTGTCTATCCTCGTGAGCGCGTTTGCGCGCTTCGTATCTCGCCCTGACGTCCTCTGCCTTCAGGCTCATGTCCGCTTCGTTTTTCACTAGCCAATCCCTCCGGGAGCGTCTTGGTGGTGGAGGTTCATCTGCTGGGCTCTCTGACCCGCTAGATGCAGCACTATCGGAATCTAGGTCATCTTCAATCTCATCGAAAGGGATTGGTCTTTGGCGTTGTAGGCCAAGCTCTTCCGGATCGACCATTTGTATGCAATGGGCCGCGCGGGCCAGTCGCTGCAAGCCCGTTAGAAGGTGCATAAATAACATGGTGTAGTCGTCGACCTACCCTTAAATTTCTTTGCTCATCCCGGATTTCCCGACTCTCCCAATAGCGCTTATCGATCTTGATGGCAAGATTTCGGCGTATTCCATCTACCTCATGTTCGACCTTCAAAACCAAGCCCGCTGTACCGTACATTAACGAAGTAATAACCTTGAACCGATTATTTTGTTCCGTCTCGAAGTAGGTTTTAGCATCAGCATATCTCTCTCTTAGGGCATCTGTATAGTCTGGATCCCATATATCTGGTTCAGCTTCGGTATCAAAGAACAGCGGGAATCGGCGATATATGTCATAGAAAGCATGCCGACCCCATTCTTTCGTAGCAGGATATTCTCGGGGATCGGCTACTCCCAAATTCGGGAACGGTTCGAATGTCATCCATTCTTCTTCAGTTGGAAGGTGGGCGTTTTGGACCGGCTGCCATTGATAATAACTGGCACCTACCTCTCTATATTTCTGGAAGGAAATATTGAATAGACGGTGGGTTTCGGCCGCAGTTAAAGGAGGTCGTCCCCACGTCTCTCCGTCTACCTCATCGTAATCATCCATTTCTGCTGTTGGGTTTGACGCAGAGGTTTAGACAATCTTTCCCATACGTTCAATTATATTCTGTTTTGTAGAAAATGTCATATAGTATTGTCCCGTTTCCGGTATCTGAGCACGTCTAGTTAGACTTCATTTATTAGTGGTAAAAGAATTCTTAGGCAGTTAAAGAAAGTCCTAAACAAAGGACAAGATAGTATATACCTATCTGCCTAGGTACCTAGATCATATGTCACATATGGTTGCGGAAAAGAGTGTAAATGTATAATTGTAGTTGTCAGAAGATAAAGAGCCAGTCTCCTTTGTATTTACCTACCGTAGTAAACAAGTTGTCGCTTCTATCTTCCCATAAAAGTTATTGTCGACATACGTTCCTCATTATAGCGTACATATATATATATATATATATATATATATATATATATGTACCTACATACTCACCTACTACATGTAGTTCTTTGTAGTCGTCGCCAAGTTGACTAACATATGTCTACAAACCAACCTACGCGAGCCTCAAACCAGTCCCTTAGAAATGGAAACTAAACGCCATATAACTTGCAATGTCCATAGTCGCATTCGACGAATCCGGACCCGGCGAGAGTTATACCTATAGTTAGTACAAAGAATGAATCGTGAAATGTCCTTTACAGCACCCAGTCTAAACCTGGTTCGATACGTAACTCACTCCATTAATTGCGTAAATTGCTGAAACCCGATTCTAGGTAGCTAATGCCCATCGTATAGTGAGAGAAGTAGAATGTAGTAAAGCCATATTAGGTTAAACCAGCCCCTATAGCCCTGGATAGCCCAGAAAGGGAATCCATGAATCAGTTCGCGAATTCACTCGTTCCCTACGGTATGTCGATGAGCCCGACCACAGATATGGTAGAAAACCCCCTCAAATCCCTCCCTCAAGCCAAGTAGCACTCTCACTAGACCGCAATCTAACTACCTTCTTTCGCTCCCCAAGACCAGCTCGTCCGTTCCAGAGACGGTGCCGCTGCCGCGCGCTGTCTTCTAACCGCGCCAAGACGGATGATCCATCATGAATTTCTCGGCATAGCCGCCATCTACCGTGGCAGGGGGGTCGGCGGCAGCGGAAAGGGATTCATTGTGTCGAGCAATGCGGCGCCGTCGGATAAGAAGGTAGGCGATGAGGAGCGCAAACATGACTACGACTGTGCCGCCTACGCATGTGCCGGCGATCGCGGCAGCCGAGAGCGGAGTGCCTCCGGAGCCGTTACTGTCTTGCCATGATGGTACATTGGTGCTCGACCCCGTCGTTCCAGCTGGATTCGGTGGCGGCAATGATTTTGTTGTGGGCGCTGTCGTATACCGGACTTCGGTCGTCGTGCCGTCGATGACCGTCGAAGAGGTGACCCAAGGAGTGTAAGCCGAGCTGGGATTATCCGTATATTCGGGCGATGATGACGTGGATCGGAATACACTACTCGTATGCTTAGATGTAGAAGACCATGGTGTGGTCTTGGATGTAGTCGATGTGCTGGTAAGTGTCGGGGGCGGCCACAACGTGGTCACGTCGTCGTTTCCGGCCGTTGATGTCGACGATGCATATGGACGGGGTATGGCGTCCCCTGGGCAAGCCTTTTCGCCACACGCATCTACTGCACAGCACCCGCGGAACCCATTCGCGCAGCGGTACCAGTCGAACCCGGTCGGGCATATTCCGACCTCCGGCAGGTCAGTGCTGAGGAGGCTGAGGAGGCTGGAGTCCATTTTGCTACATGTGTGGACTGTCACAGGTCGCTGCTACTATTTTATCTTGCGGTTAGGCTGCACTGCAAAGGAAAAGAGTATAGTTCGGGTCTGGCTTACTGGACAGTAGTAGGCATGCTTTGAAGGCCGGTTTGCACAGAAAGAGAGAGAGAGAGAGAGAGAGACAGGAGCAAAGAATCTCGGGGCTCTCTAGTGTAAGTAGGTAGCAAACGTATGAGGGAATTCACAATAAACAAACAGGGATAGGGTGCAAACTTCCAAGTTTCAAGTTCTAAACATTAGTTCTCGTAGTCCTCGAGATATCCTAATCTACCGATGTTCTACCTAGGTGAACCCTCGTAGTCTCTGCGAAGCTAGATAGGATCTGGAGGCCTCTTACATATATTTCAGGATATCCGTACTTCAGCTTGTCTCGTAGCGTGTCCTGTGTGTAAGATATCGGCAGCTTAGGGACACTTGGGACAGGCCCGAATGTGGAAGTCGATGAAGCGACACTGTGATATAGATTACAACATGATCACTGCCCATAGTGACACTGTATTCCTCGAGCTGCTGTCAAAGCTAGATAAGTCACGGAATCACAGTTATCTTATATATGTATATTAGCCCTTCGTTTTTATCTAGCTTCCTAAGTCTGCGCCAGTTATGACATTGTAACAAGGAATGATGAGATGAGGTACAAACTCGAGCTTTAACTTGTCCTGTAGACAGAGATGATACTTATGATTTGCCTACCGTCTGCCTACCCCTGAGGTCTACTACCAAATCAGTACTTTGTCCACCTTTGTATTACCCTGAATAAACCCCATAGTGTAACATATTCAGACACTTCGTGATATCTTCTGATGGCTGCAAACGAGGCTGTATATGGCTTCGCTTAAGTCTTTCTGATTAACAAGTACAGCTGTTGGGAATTCGGGTTGCACTGAGCCATGTCGAGAACCATTTCCCACAGGATACAATGATGAATTTAATAAGATATCAGAATGCCTATTTCAGAGAGTGGTCTGACGGCAACTCCTTGGTTCGATGTGACGCATATGCACTCTCTATGGATACTGAGAAGTATTTCTCGCAGCACATGTCAACGAGCTCGAAATTAGCCACCTCGGTGCTCCTATTCCGTTTCTGACGTAGACGGAGACCTGCATCTGCCGGCTACATGATCATGAGGTACCTAGACGCGGCAAAGTTGGTGCCTAGTACTACTGTGGTTATGGGCAAACATGGCTCGTGAAACGATTTGCTTAATGAGTCAAGTTGTACTTGCACTCGATATCTGTACAAGGTCACTATGGTCTCTCACTTTGCTGAGAGGTAGACTGAAAAGCAACCAATTGCGCCAAGACAAGAGTAGCTGTTCATTTTAATTAAAAGAAAACCCCTTCTATTCTTGAGCTGGGCAATCAGCCCTTTAGCTTCTCTAACAACAATTTAGAGCCCGTATTACCGACGAGAGCCTCCTTTTTCTGGCCTGCCTTCTTGCCCTTCTTCTTCAACTTCTTGTCATCTCCGTTCACCTCGACTGCCTCCTTCGCGGCTTTCTGCTCCGGGGTCTCCTCTCTCGCCGCCTTTTCCAGCAACTTCTTGTTCCCCTTCAGTGATTTCCTGAGTTCATTCTTGTGGGAGAAGTCGTCTGCTTCTAGCAGGCTGACAACTACAAATGAGCTGGGCCCTGTTGCCCAAGCTATGACATGATCCTTAATGAAAGGGTAAAGGATGTCTGCAAAGTGAAGCGGAGGATCGACTGGTATTATGCGACGGGTGGCCTTGTCGAAATGGCCGCCGGCTATCAAAGTTTTGAACATGCGCCCGCCGTGAGGAGCTTTGGAGATGTGCTCCCTCGCAACAAGCCCATCCGCGGACTCATCAGCTGGATCTGCCGCCTCGCTGTCCTCGTTCGGGTCTCCCTTTGCGGTGGCTGCCACTGCTTGCAGGGCCTCCGACTTGTCTCCGACGCAGGAAAGGAGAGCCTCGGTGACCAACTGGGATCCATGGGAGGTGGAAATTAGATCTAGCGGTGACGAAGCAATGGCAGCTAGTAATGATGGAGACAATGCAGCGACGAGTTCCTTTCGACGAGTTTCAGGGTCCTTCTTGCTAGTAGTCTTTCGAATCTCCCAGATCTCCTCAAGGAGCTTCAGGTCATCGGCACGGCCAGCATCAAAGAGGGCCTTAGATGGTCCCTCGAGTGGGTATCGTATTGTTAATCGTGCGTTCGGGTCGTTCGCACAGACGACAATGTTGGAGACTTCAGTTTGCTCCGTCTTACCCAGTAACTCCGATACGATAGACTTAGAAGCCAACACAGTGTCATCGAGTAAGTCATACGCAGCGAGGATAATCGAGTGTCCATACGGATCGCTTGACATGAGCTGGAACGTATCTTTGTACACCTTCAGTATCTGCTTTCGGTCCTTGGCTGTTCCGTAGGCGAGCAGTAAGCACACAAGTCGCGCACCAGACTTGGTGAAGGCCATGTTCTTGAGCAGGTCGCCGTTCTCATCTTCTTTGATCATCTCCATGTACTCTTTGGCTTCCTCCGAGCCGGGCTTCACATTGAGGTAGTACTGGTACATAGCGTCATGTAGTATTGTAAAACCAGTCATTTTCTTTTGGATGAGCTGGTTGGTCAAGTCGAGTAGGTATTTCATGATCGGTCCCCGTTTGCTTGGCTGTTCTGCAAGGATCTGGGAAAGCTCAGCCGAGGGGGCAGTCTCATCCCCTGACGCCTGTCGGAAGATGTGAAACTCAGGTCCATACCATTCCCTTAAGAGAATCGCCTTCTGTTCCTTGGTCGCAATCCCTCGGTACACATCGTCGAGGATCCAAGAGGCCTCGGGGTGGTTGATGAGTTTGCGAACTTTCCCGAAGAATTCTGGAACGATCATGTCTCGGACCTCCTCGTCGCCTTTAACGAGAAGCTTGCCAATCAGGAATTTGGCATACTTGCTCTCAGCTAACACAGGATATGCACCTCTGAGCTCTCTCGCAATCATCTTCCGCCGCTCAGGGGTAGCATATTTGATGGCAGTCTGGACGACACGGACAGCGTCATGTTTGAGAGCGAACTCCTTCATACGGCCAGTGGTGATGCTAAAGAGCTCCTCGACGAGTTTTTGGCGCTCGTCTTTCGGAACTTTGGACTTTAGCCTTAACCTTTCCCAAAGCTTTTTGGTTCGGTGCAGGTCATCGGCTAGAGGCTTCTGTGATTTGCGTTCTAAGGCGAGTTGCCTCTGTTTCTGGTGGGATTCTCGAGAGTTTTGTCCTATACGGTGTTAATTAGCTGCTATCGACAACCCGTCTCTGGTTTTGACTTGCCTTTTTCAAAGACCTTTCCAGATTGGTCGCCATTGTTTTGAGACTTCGGCTTGGTTAGGGGAGCACCCCCATTGTCCTGGTCCGAGAAGTCGCTGATCTCGCCATCATCGTCACTAACATCCTCCGGCTCGTCTTTGCGCAACGGTTGCTTGTTGAATTTCGGTTTCTTGCTTGAATGTTCTTTGCTGCCATTAGCGAGCTTCCTTTTGCTCCCGAGAGCCTCACCCTTTGGCGCCATCGCGATATTCACAGGACGGGTGAAGATTTTAGTAGGAGTTGTGATATATGATTAGGAAGGTCTTATGTTGCGATGACTGTTGCTAAGGTTTAGTCGAGATTTGCGAGTGCAGGACTAGAAAATATTTAGTAGATCCTTGGTAATGCCAGGCGGTGAGACGCGATTTTTCTTTGGACACCCCGCGGCCCCACTAAAGCGGGTTATGCAAAGGCGGAGCCGGTAAGCTGCACACCCTGATGCCCGTATCTTAAATCTTAGATAACCCACGACGTAAACCTTTTTTTACCTGTTAAGGTACATGTAGGTATCCGACAATTAGTGATTGCCGGCCCCTTCGCGCCAACATGGGAAAGGACGAGCAGGTCGAAGAACGCGAAGTTCTCGACTCTATCTTTCCAGATGAAATCACAGGTTCGTCGATATCTCTTCTATTGCTTTGCGAACAAATACTGTTCTACCCCGTCATTGGAAAGACTGAGCTGAATGGACTCGAACGACTGAAGACATATCCGACACCGAATACCGAATATCAATAAAGCTCGACCTGTTTGACGACGACAATGGTGGCGAGGAGGCCGGCGAATCCCCGACTCTCATCCTGCACGTGCGATACCCGGAGAACTACCCGGACGAGGCGCCCACCCTAGACATCTCCCCGCCTCAGAATGCTGCGCCTCACCCGCACTTCTCCGTGGCCGCCGAGAAGGAGCAGCTCCTAAGGGCGCTGGATGACACGATACAGGAGAATATGGGAATGGCCATGATATTTACGATCGTGACCACTCTGAAGGAGGCGGCCGAACAGCTGATCATAGATCGCAAGGCGGCAGACGCGAAGATACGCGAAGAGGCCATCCTCGCCGCAGAACGGGAAGAAAACAAAAAGTTCCATGGCACCCCCGTCACCCCCGAGACTTTTATGAAATGGCGTGAGGGTTTCTTGGAGGAGTTGGAGGAGAAGCAGCAGAGAGAGGAAGAAGAGAAACTAGCAGAGCTAAAGAAGGCCAAGGTGAAGGACCCGATTAGGTTGACGGGGAGGCAATTATGGGAACGAGGACTAGTTGGCAAGATCGACGAGGGCGAGGGCGAGGACGACGATAGCATCCCGACTGAGCAAGTTGAGAAGCTCAAGGTCGAGGCGTGACGAAGTGACACTTGACATCTCAGACTACGGTCGAGCATTGCCCGGAGTTATGGCGCATCAGGAAAAGCTTTGATGAACAAATCAGAGAATCACTTCATTTTTTGAACATGATGAAAAGAATCCGCCCCTTTTTGGATCCCAAACGCCGTCCACATGCCCACATGCCAAAGCTAGCAAGATCCCTAAATCTTGTGGTATCTTCCATCCGTCTATACCTAGTTAATCCCTTTCATTTCTGTGGCTGAGGCTAATCCTTCATCTCCTCGTCGCTATCATCATCCTCCCATTCATCTTCGTCGCCTTCCCCGACAGGCGCTTCTCCCAACTCATTGGCAACGAGAGCAAGGAGCTCCTTTGCATGTTCTCCTAGCCGCTCATCTTCGTAGTCTTGCAGTTTGTATAGGTGTTGGCATTGGTTTAGCCATACGCGGCTAGATATCCACGAGGCCTTCCAGTCCTCCTCACTGGACTTGCTAGCTTTTTGTTTCTCGCCCATGACGTAGAGACCCCAGCCACCCAAATACCAGACTTCAACGCTTTGGTCGTCCTCGCCAACTAGTCGCTCGAGCACTTCGATCGCTTCTTGCTCCATATCGACCTCCATGAGCAGTCTTGCGAGACCGACCCGACTTGGGAAATCGGGAACGGCAGGGTCTTCCGGCGGCAGGTCTTTCCAAAGCTCGAGACTCCTTGTTAACGCCGCCTTGGCATCATCAACCCTCGACTGTGAGATGCGAACGTTTGCCAGCGTCTGCCACGTCTCCGCGAAGTCCGGTGCGACCATGGTCGCCTCCGTAACCAGCGTCTCGCACCGTTGCTCCGCATCTTCCTCCCACGACAGGTCCGTCATAAAGACTTCGGCGACCGAGCAAAGCGTCATGGCTAATTTCTTCTTAAGCTCGCCGATTAGAATCACCTGCTCGTCGCTTTTCCGCCGGGTCTCTTCGAGGGTCTGGATCTGCTTCTTGAGCGACGCCGCGCCCTTCTCGAACCACTTCACGCTGTCCTTGCCGCCCTCTTCGCTCAGTTGTGCGAGACATAAGAACTTTTCCGGTCCGCCGCCGACGGCCTCGTCTTTGGATCCATCTTCATCTACGGCGACGGCGCGTAAGAAGTATGACCGTGCCGCATCAAATTCACCCAATTCCAGGTTAATTTGTCCGAGCAGGTTCAACGCAGACAGTTCATCATCGGAACCAGCGGTTGATTGATCCAGGGCTTTCTGCGCTAACGTAGCGGCATCTTGGACGTTGCCCTCTTGCAGTTGGTATTCGGCGGCCTTGACTAGGACCTGGGGAGACACGGGTTTGGAAGTACCAGCAGCGGCGCGAGATATCGCCGCCTTCTCTCGCTTTTTCGATTTCTTGTCCGGTCGCCTTGGAGCCATGACGGGAACCAGAGAAGGACCAGACCTCAAGGGAATTATATACGGAGGAACCTAGGCCAGCTGTTCTCGTGAGAATGAGTTGGAAGATGGATAGGTATCTGAACAGTAAGTTAAGCCGAGTGTCGAAGAAAATTAATCGATAATGCTGATAAGATCAAATATTTTAGTCTTATCAGTCCTTGTGTTTGACGTGGGGTTGAGAAGTAATTGGTGGGGACACCTTGGACCCCTCTTCATGAATTGAATGTATGTCCTTAGGTGCATAACCTTATTTAACTTCGCATTACCAGCATTATACTTTTGAACGGGCTCACGATGGCTGATAAGGGTTATCACAACTTATGGGTTTACCCTTTATCACAAGAAAACTACCTAGGCATAGGAGGTAGGTAGTCAGAGGTAAACGATATGATTTCGGGTTGTCGTGAGCTGGTATCTGATTCTCCGTAACAGATATGTGATATACCATTCCATTCCCATTATTACCTTACTCATTAACCGTCGTCTCCTAAGGAGACAGATTACCCAGTCTGAACTGTTCCGTCTGCCTTTCATCCCTAATCATCTATCAGCTCGCTCTGCGCGGGAGCGAGCGACTTGACGTAAAAAAATCTGAGGGGCCAAGCGATTGCTCGGATATCGTGATGCCCCATCCAATACCGCCCGAACGCCGTAAAATCATCTATGCATGTCGTCTAGACTTCGTCTCACGTGGGGTATTACTGCATCTCTTCTTCTTCGATGGACTGGCGAGACTTGGGCCGCTCAATGGTGCCCAGCTCTGATCCCTGGCCGCTTTGCGCTCGTTTCCGCCCCGGAATGAATCGAGACATGCCCGTAATCTGAGGATGCGTATTGGGTTCTTGCGACTCGGAGAATTTGGCGAAGAATCCTCGCTTCTTGGGTTGGGCTTGCTTCTCATCGTTCAGCCCGACATCTTCAAATCCCTCCTCGGCGGTTGGCGGGTCCCAGGGCCGGTTCCTGATGGACGTTCTCGGCAACCGAGGGAAACGGGCCGAGTCAAGACTCTGGCGAGGTTGGTCATGAACAAGGACTGGTGACCTGGCCGAGATGTCCTTGAAGTAAGGTCAGTTCAATATTTCAAGACACCGCAGGGTTTAGGTGAGAACATGACATACGAAAGAACGACGGTAAGAGTCGAAGGACTCGCGAGAAATCGAGAAGTGTTCAATGTCGCCGATGCTACTGCGGGTGTCCATCGATGTCCGGGATGCTACCGATCGCTTAGGCCAGAGGCCCTTGTCGTCTGTCGGGGATGGCTAGAATTAGATATATAAGCGCGGGGCCTCTATGCGTATAACTTCTACGGAGGATGAATACATACTGGAAGATAGACACCGCTATCGTTCACCACTGGAATTGCAAAGTCAGCCGATAATCTCTGGGGCGCAAAACTCCAAGGCACAGACTAACCACTCATCTTGTAATCTCCGGTGTCTCGACTCTTTGTGCTCCGGATGCTCAGGGAAGAGGATGCCTTTGACCCGATTGTGTCAACCTTCTCGAAGCCGGCCTGTGCTGATTCTAGGCTGGGCGCACCAGGTCGGACGTTCTCGTCTCTAACCTCGGCACCGGTGAGCACGCCGGGGCGCCTCGCGAAAGGATTACGAATTGGCATCGTCGGGTTGTTTTTTGCGCGATATAAAGAAACGATAGCAGTTGAATCAAGACAATCTAGTCAGAGCACATTGGACGGATGTTGCAAGGGAGAAGCCGGAAGAAGGGAACAACGAATTGTTGATTGACGAGCGATCGAAATGGGATTTGATGGATCGAATAATTACATATACAGTAGTAAGTTCACTCGGATCGGACCTTCCCTACCTAAATCTTGGACCATGTAGGTACTGTATGTAGAGACGGGAAGGGGAAAGGGCTGGCCCGGAAGGGCGGTGACTTCCATGTGCAACATGCCCCAGACCCTGTTACAGCCCTTTGCACATTACTCGCGACCGCAGCTCTTGCCTTCTTTCTCCCCCAAGCGATCGCCGGTCCCAGCCTTTAACCAAATTCAACCTTGGAGGGGATAATCAATCGTGTACGTGTACAACTTCCTTTGGATTCATTGTGGGGCATCCCTGTCCCTCGTCCCTCGAGCTTATACGTTCATATATGTACATCTTACAGCAATTCCAGTTTCTTTCAATCGGTACCTCGCTGTACTTACCGATTCAACAGAACCTGCATCGTTCGAGTCCCTTCTTGCAGGAACGGCGTATGGATCAACCTCCCCGATCTAGTAACCTCCACCCACGTACCTACATTGGTCTAACCTTCTAGCACCATTGATATGCTGTTAGACGAGTCCCGAGGGAGCCGAAATCCTGTCAATCCCTGTCTTTAGGTACCTGGCTGTTCGACCAACGGCGCACAATTGACGACATCATCGATATGTATAGTAATAGTGAGATTCCTTCAGGGAAGATCTACAAATGGCAACGCTCACAGCCCGACATCAGACAAACTAACCGAAAGTCTTTTGTCTTATTCAGTAGTCATATTTGCCACTAACAAGAAAGTTACCGTGTCCCAGTCTGCCGGGCTGCCGAGCAATACTGGTGGATAGACGAAGCGAAGCCGCTCCACGCTGGATACCTAACTGATACTGCAGGTCGAAAGACTACCGTGTACCTTATTTCTAGGTCACATGCTATGTCGCCATGAGTTGTAATGAGATCTCACATATGCAAGCTACGTTTGTTCCCATAATATGAAAAGCCTCACTAAGCTTATTCCATTGTTTTTGCTCGACGCTCTGAGACAGGTTTCAAATGGGTATTATAATAACTTAGTCTTGACGTCTGATCTCGAGTATTCGTGCCATACACTATATTCTCGGGGTCGAGAGAAGCTAAGGGGATAAGTACAGGAAGGGTCTAAGACCGTATCAGATTTACTCGAAGCAGGTCTTTGCCGTGTCACTTGTTAACTGAAGACGACAGTCTTATGCCCGTTTAAGAATACACGCTTCTCACTCCACCATTTCACAGCCGCGCCCAGAACCTGACTCTCGACATTACTTCCCTCGTCAACCAATTCCTTCGCGCTCATACTGTGGTCTACGCGTGCCACTCTCTGCTCAATAATCGGGCCCTCGTCCAAGTCCGCTGTCACGAAGTGCGCCGTGGCACCGATGATTTTAACGCCGCGGTCAAATGCCTGGTGATACGGTTTCGCGCCCTTGAAGGACGGTAAGAAGCTGTGGTGGATGTTGATGATCTTGCCGCTCATCGCCTCGCAAAGCCCCGGGCTTAGAACTTGCATGTAACGAGCCAATACCACGAGGTCGATGTTGTGCTGCCGGATGAGATCCAGAATCTGGCGTTCCTGTTCTAGCTTCGTGTCTTTGGTCACTGGGAGATGGTGAAAGTCGATGCCGTAGCTCTCGGCCAGAGGCTTGAAGTCCGGATGGTTAGATATGACCAGAGGAATTTCGATGCCGAGCTGGTTCGTCTTAGTCCTGAACAGCAGGTCGTTCAGGCAATGCCCGATCTTGGACACCATGATCAACACCTTGGGCTTCTTGCTCGCTGGCCTCAAGTCATACTGGTCCATCTCCAATTCCGACGCGAGCTTAACCATAGGCTCGTCCAGGTTGCTTGTCGATTCAGCATGACCGAAATGAACCCTCATGAAAAATGTCTTGGACGTCCTGTCAGAGAACTGCTGTAGGTCTAGGATGTTGAGGCCATGATTTGCTAGGAGCCCTGTGACGGCGTGGACAACGCCGGGTTTGTCCGGGCAGGAGAGAGTGAGGATATGGTCGTCGCTAGCAGACATCGTTCCCTGATATTATTGAAGTCAGATCACATCAATTTTTTGGTATTTTGCCATGACATGACTAATTCTTCTCCCGCATATCCGGCTGTAGTAAGTCTTAGTCTCGGCTTGAGATCGGCCTTGGGATTGGTGCATAGCGCTCTTGCATCTAAGTGGAATAGATATGCGATAATGGGGCTTGATATTGAGTTAAGACGTGCATCGTGTAAGTCACTGCCTTGGTCATAAGTTGTAAGTATTCAAGTCAAGGCCTCTTATTCTACCAATGAATCTACTATTAACAGACAATACCATGAAGCTTAATACTCTGCCTGACTCGAATACAATTGCATGCACAACAGGATGATGTGTTCACAGCGTTCTACCGCATTGTTCTACAACTCTAGTGGCATCTCACGGTTGAAGCAAGGTAAAATATAAATCTCGAGCACTCTCGACGGATGAGAAACTTAATGTGACAAAGCTAGGGGAGGCATATTCTAGTTAGTTCCGGCGCGTTCAGTCAATCGGGTATTCCTAAATCAGTACAGGTTGACGTCGAGGCTGATATATCGAAGACGACTACCAATATGTCTTACGGCTGATGGCTCAGACATTGAGTGGATGCTCAACAGTTTCAGCCTCATGGCTAGATAGATACTAATAAGGCCAAGGGAATTTGCATCGCGCTTGGGATTCGGGCGGAAGGTTGAGAATACCTGTTTAGGCAATGCTTCGATTTCGACTTCGTTACCAGCCTACTTATAAGCGCGCGGCCCGTAGAAACGGCACTTGATTCTAGAGATCGATATTCTGGAATAGATCACTCAATAACTGCGGCATGAATTTTCCCGCACTATTTATAGTGGATGGGCAGGTGAAGAACCATAGAATCGAATTACGCCATCACGGAAATGCGAGCCGTAGTCGAATGAACCAACCCAACTTACCATTTTGCCGGATGCGGGATCTAGCATGGTGTATTGATTTCTGAGCCATGGGACCGAATAGTTTTCATTGATTGATCTTGCCTTGGTACTACAATTTTTTCTCTCTCCTTTTCCTTTTCCTTTTTCTTTTTCTATTTATTTTAACACTCAGGCTTGCAGCTAAAACAATTCGTAAGCAAGTAATGTTAAGTGATCGACGCGGCGGCGCTGAGACGAGGGGAGTTCCCGGCTTGGATATGCTTCCCGCCAATAAACAACACGGCTCCATTACCAATCGATCGGTCTGTCAGATGCGCATGTGGTGCTAAATTCGAGTTTATTTGAGTCAGCTAGAGTTGTCTAGTTTAAGTTGCTGCCAGCACAACACAACCGCCTCGCCAAGACGCCGCTAATGTCCATAGACTTCGTATTCTTAGCACAGATGCGTCTGCAAGGGAGCAGTGAATCGAGGCTTGTCGGGACCAGGCAATGGAGGGAGAGAGTGATGGTTGATGGTCTCATTGTTGAAATTGAGCGTCTGACACCAAGGAGTACGTATGCTTTATTTATCTCTCGATCCATTTCGAACATGTCCTGGACCGTGGGCCGTACTAGAATTCGCCTCCGGGTAAAGTCTATAGCTTATTTCCAAACTTATCTCCTGTCCGGGAGCGCATGCTTCACCGGCGAGCTGCAGCTTGTGGTAGTACACTGGCACCGTGACAGGATTGTTTACCAACACCGTGCTCTTCCATAGGCATAGGACCTCTGACTTCAACCGGTCGGTCCACCGTGTAGCACAGAAAGTCGTAAAAATGGATCTGTGCCCAGAACGAAGATGCAGGTTGACCCGGATTGCCAGCTTTCCATCCCGCCTAGTACCTAGGTATTGGACTTGGGCTGCATTGAGTATCCGCGATGCCATTTATCACCACGTTTTTTTGTTTGTTTGCTAGGAGAGAATTCTCCAATATCTCCTTCGTGATATCATGGCACTAGTTCCGCCTCGTGGTGATCGTCTATGCCAGTGCTTGCGGCTCCCTTAGCTCTTATAGACGCACTGTCGATATCCGTGATTCTGTGTCTTACCTGTCGAGTAGGTGAGTAAAGTTTATACATAAGGAGGAATAGCCCAGCCGTTGGACCGTCTGTGGGCTTAAGGGAAAGAAAAAAAGCTTGGTCTCTTCTACCGTCCGTGTTGAGTTCGTCGTTTTGTTTTTTTCTGGTTACTGCACGATCTGGAACCGTCGTCCCTGTCCCCTTGTCCAGGAACGCGCGTTGCTCTGTCCCGGCTATATTCACCTACCGTTGGCTGGAACATCAACTTGACCAGGCCATTCAATTAATATACCGCCTCTTCGGTCCTTTCTCTAGCCTCACGTACATAAACCGGGAAGTCCATCTGCAACCCCACAGGAATCCGGCTTCGAGAACAAAGAAAGAGTCCGCAAGCCCATCTGCGGTCTGCGAGATATATTGACTGGTCCTCGTCGTCAGGTTACCTGAACCTCCAACATTTCCTGCACCAAGTGCTCTTGGTCCAGCCCAGAGGAAAAGTTGCGAGAGTGATCGACATCAGGTGGCCAGTCTATTTCCGTTCAGCTCTCCAGCCTTGTTGTGGTCGTCAGCTCCAACTATTTCCACGAAGCTGTTATTCGCCCGGGAATTTAGAATACCGACGGTACACAGCATCGAACAAGCCTCTCTCGTATTTCCGTCGTCGGTGTAGGTAGTTAAGGGAGTCGGTCAGCTCATAACGACACTTCGCCCAAATAACATTGGAGTTGGGGAGTTTTGGATCAATTGCTCCGTCGAACGTTCGTCTCGCAGTGGAAATTGCGCCACCGTACCTATCAAACTTGCACCTACCAGTCTTTTAAGAACTTTGGAAGTCAATTTGTTAGCAGAGCGCCCTAGCCTCGACCGCGACTACCTCCCACTTCCCACCTCCTATCTCCTATTACCTTTTAAAGGTACCGGAGATACATCACTCCTCACCTCATCAGCCCAAGCTTCGACTGCTGTATGTGTTCGGCCTAAACACTCAATCGGCGCCTCGCCTACCCTTTCTTCCTCTTTCATTCTCCATCATCCCAGTATTCGAACATTCGTTTTCTCGCTGCCTCCCTACGCTAACCATAATTGGATCACCTCTCAAGATCATTCATTTTCTGCTTTGGATAATTTGACTTGGACATCGTCTATCCTAAGCATTTCAAAATGATCACCTTTTTTGTGAACTGGGAATTATGGCAGCAGATGACCTTTGTAAGTATCCCCCATCCCCGAAATCCTATCTGTCTTTCGCTCATGCCTGGAAAAGGTCCTTGCTGGGGCTATCGTCGTGGTATTCATTGCAGGATTAGTTAAGCTGTGGTGGTTGAGCAGATTTCTCAAGAAGCATACGGTACTTGACTTAGAAAAGAGGGCCAGACAAGTCGAGATGCAGAAGAGCGGTCTTCCTGCGGCCAAGCGAATGGATATTCCCTTCGGTGTGCGCGCAATTCAGAGCGGCATAGAAGTCGACGGCATCTGGATTTCCCGCCCTAGCACCCCGTTGGAGGTCGGCCAAAGCAGCCCGTCGTTTGCCTCTTCGTCGACCCTGGAGCCCGAAAGCAGACCCAAAGGAAAACAAAAGGAGCTAGCCGTACGCACAGTTGAACCAACGCCCGAACAAAGCCCACAACCGAGTCCCGCAATCAGCTTGTCGGAACGCTATACACCAACTGGCGTTGAACCCAACCAGGCCAGAGCTGTTTCGTGGGGCGCACAGTCCACCTACCGACCAAAGGGTCCGTCACGCCGCCGAACGGATATCACTCTTGACGAGACCTTCGACGTCAACACACTAGACCGCCTCGGCCACCCCACCACCAGACATCAACACGTCGAAACTTATATCCCCACGAACTCGTTCTCGGGCTCGGAATCTTCGTCGTCTTCGCAACAGAGGACGATGGTAGAGCGCAGCTCTACCTCGTCGGACGAAGGCGTTCATCAGTCGAACATGGGATACGTTTCTAACCTCCGACGCTCTACCCTACCGACGCCTCAAACGCTTGGTTCTTTCGACGACCCAGACCCTTCGACGTCCAATACGGATTATTTCTCAAACGCATATGTTGAGCAGAGGAGAAATCCTTTCGAGACGCCCTCCTCCGCCGAGTCGCATCGAGTTTCTCGACCTCCGCTAGCTGCGGGCAGACCCACACCTCATCGATCTTACTCCGGCGAAGCCCACGCAAACACATCGTCTAGGATAGTGAACGCGGGATTCGAAATATTACCTGCTGGCACCTTCAGCCGATCGAACAGCCAAATGGACAGAGAAGATGGCCAACCGAGAAGGAATAGCCATAACAAGATCCAGAAAAAGAAACCGTGATAGATGGTCGGGAGAAGGGCCGATGACGAGGTGATAAACCGAGATACATACGGGGGAGTAACATAGAAGGGAGGCCACGATGACATGGCATAGCCGGTGCTCGGTGGTGTCACCCGCCTTAGCTACATAACACACCGAACAATGTAGATAGCATTTTGCTCAGGCGAACCTAGGGTAGTCGCATTAAGACGAAAGGAGGAGGACCCGTATTCATATTGGCGTTCATACAGGGAATGAGACGGGAAAAGAATCTTGGAGAATAATTAACTGTTTAGGTAGATTTTCTGCATACCAGGCGGCTGGGAAGGGTGTGAACTCGCGCTGCGCCAAAACATTACAATACACACTCATATTTGGAATCGTTTGATCGTGAGGGTACAGTTTCGTCTTAGGCAGTAAGATGACTCTTTTCTTTATGAAGACCGACCTGGAAAAGGGAGGGTTATTAGTGAGCGATGCTGAGATAATAAGGTATTCCCCATTCGCTGCTCCGTACTCCGCATTCCGTCGATCGTCATCGTCGACCGGCACTTATATATCGTCTTGCGTCTAAATAATGGAGACTGAAAGAAAGGAAAAACATGAGAAGAAACAGCGGCTTCTCTGGGGTTTTCAATTACGACACGGCCCACGTAAGATCGGGTCCTTCGTGAGATTAGCGTCGAGCAACGAGCAGAGTTCCGACCCTTGCACGATATGAGGCCCATTTAACTCCGGGTTGAAAAATCGACTATCGCACTGTCATAGGTCAAGGCAAAGATAATGTCGGGATTTAGCTGAGTATTATAGCATATGAGTGAAGCTACTCTACATCTGTCTATCTTGAATTATCATGCCACTGGATGCAAAGCACGATACACAATTGCGAGGGGAAAAAGCCCCAAGCGTGCGGGTCAACTCCTCCAAAACGCCAAAGCCATGCATGCCGCTCATGTTAAAAATTAAAATAAAAAAGCCTAGTCATATCCCATGATCGTGCCGTTGCTGCGTTATTAGCAGTGAATTTAACGGTTGCCTCATTAGTCCCCGATGCGTTAGCGTGAGCCATTAGTCCTTCTCCATGTCCTTGGGCGCCGGGTCTCCGATTCCGTCTTCATTGATAGCAAACAAGCAGTCACTCTCTGGTAAGCAGGGACTGTCGTAAATCTTGGCGATACGGGTTTCGCCACGGCCCTTCTTGAGACTGACTCGTGTCGTGCTGGCGTGGGCAATGATGTTACCACCGATCGGCTTCTTCGGGTCGGGGTTGAACATGGCGCTGGGTCCGCCGTCAACCTGAGCCACCACTTGGTTGGTAATGACGACAGCGATTCCAAATTCATCGGCTAGCCTCTGCAACGTTCGCATGAATTTGGCCAGATGGGTTTGCCTAGAGGATAGCTCTCCTCGGCCGAGGAAATCCGTTCGGTATAGAGAGGTGGCACTGTCTACGATAAGGAGAGAGAATCGGGTCTCGCACATCATCGCAGCGGCCTGGTTTAGTAGTTGTAGCTGATGGTCCGAGTTGTAGGCTCGGGCGTAGGCGACATTGTCAAGAACTTCTTCGCCGGATAAGCCGTAGCGGTTGGCCACAGCCAGCAGCCGTACTGGTCTGAAAGTGCCTTCTGTGTCGATGTAGAGGCATTTGCCTTCGCCGCCGCCCATGTCGAAGGGTAATTGGCAAGTGACTGCAAGAGTATGGCAGATCTGACTCTTCCCGGTACGAAACTCGCCGAAGAGTTCTGTCACCGAGCCGGTCTCGACACCACCAGCAAGCAGAGTATCCAGGTTCTTCGACCCAGTAGAAATAGAAATCAGCTCGCTTCTTCGCTGATGCATCTCTGTCGCAGTTGTGAAACCCATAGGGACCAGTTTAGAGGCTGTGTATATTTAGATAATGCTTCTATAGTAGGGATACGAGGCAATTGACTGATTGGATGGGAAACTCTTACCTTCTGCAAGGATCTTGGTAGCCTTCTGTTCAGATATACCCTTGACCTGTTCCAAGGTACGTTTCGGTGTGTAGGCGACTGATTCAATAGTCTGGAAGCCTCCCTCTACCAACAGTTGACAATCACGCTTTGTCAAGCCTGCGAGACCCTGGTACAAGAATATCAGTCAGTACATTTCACCTAGGACTTACTCATAACAGGTGACCTACCTCGAGAGCGCTGACGGGCGTGGGTGCACCAGGCCCGGTCACTCCGCTTTCCTCCGCATTTGCGCCATCCTCGAATTCCTCTGCCATGTCTATAGGCTATGTCAATTTTATCCTGTTGTACGGAGTTCAAGCGTAGAGGCAAGGTCAAGAGAAAATGGTTGCGTGGACCTAAACGGGGACTGTATGAACGCGTCGACGCGAGATGCAACGGAGAAAACAATTAGGAATCGCGGAAGCACGTGAGCAATTTATCAATTTATTTGGGTGGAGTACCTAATTACACCCCTTGGCAACTGCAAGCAGCTGTGGACTAGACTACGTACCTAGGTACCTAGGTCCGACTTATCGATAAGAATACATAGCTAAGACAACAATTATATGTACCTGTCTACTTACACATTGTTTTCGAGCTTGGAATTCCCATCGCGTGCCTCCTTCACATGCAACTTTCTCGACACATTGATCCCTTCCACAGGGCGCCAGATTCAATATGGCTACTCCGTCATATTTCTACAAGGAAACGCGCCTGAGCTTGGAACCGTCGTCGGCCTCGTATACCGTCAACATAGAGCTCCCTACCATCACCCAATGGCGAAACCAGCGAACGTCCGGTAAATGGCCCAAAACCAGCCCGATGCTGGATGTTTCTCGAGCTACGATGTCTGGCATATACTACCGAAAACATCATAGCTTTCCTAAAAGCTTTCTCTGGCGGGTGTACGATGATGAACACGTCTTGAGCATATGCGCCGTCGATATCTGCAAACCCAAGAAAGCCTCGGATGCGAATCTCATCCTGCACTTCCATTTCCAACACCCTATTATATCTAATTGTGTGGCCTTCTACGATCCTTCGGACCACGACGCCCTAAGCATCTTCGTTCTCGACACTACCAACCAGCTGTACACCATCTTCTTAAGACCCGACTCTTTCCGTAAGCGCTCGTTTGTCGAAACTGGGCTTGGAGATGCCTGCAAGATTTATCAGCCCAATGCCTTCCGCAACTTCAAACACCCGTACAGGCTCATTGCTGTTAACAACGACCAGTTAGTTGTAACCCTCTCTGACGGCGGCCATGTACGTCTCGACAGGAATACGGCACATAATGGTATGTTTATGTTATCTCCCGGTTCACGCCTTACATGTCTAATACTAAATCTCTAGCAACTCACGTACCCTGGAAGGAGACCTTCTACAATGCGAAAGGATGGTTCCGCAGTTTGCTAGGAGGCCGAGGAGATCTTGACATTAAAGCAGCGGCAGCAGCAATCCAAACCAACCTGGGAATGGACAACGCCTCGTTCCTTTTCACAGTCTGTCTCGATCATCGTCTACGAGTTTGGAATCTTAACAGCGGACAAATCCATGCAGCTATGGACTTGCTAAACGCCCCGAATAGAGATCCCCAGGAGTCGGGGAAGTGGCAATTGGATGCATCGCAAACGAACTTGATCCGTATTGTCGGTGATACTGAGGGCAAACGACTAGGTGTAACATATTCCCCAATTGGTCCGGGGGAGTTCAAGTTCTGGATGATAAAGTCTGACGACGAGAACTCTGTCGACGTGGATGACCTCTACCCCGAGTACCATTTGATACCTAAGCCTCCTCTAGGGTCGGACGTCTGGACCCTTGCAGATTTTAGCGTATCGGAACGCTCTACATCTCATGGATTTAGGATGTGGCTCTTGTGGAAGAATAATATGGCGTACCGAGTTCAGGAGTTGACGTTTCTGGCCGAAGAACTTCCCCATGTCTGGGAAGCTGGCTGGCGATCCGTGTTTTCCGATACGGCTGTACCGACCGCGCCAGTATCTGGCCCATCCGATCCTACCGACCCTACGGAAAAGTGGCTACAGCTCATCTTCTTCCCGGGTAGGTTTCCTCAAGCAGCAATTATAGCAGCGCTACACGCCTACGAGGCGGTAATTGGAAAGGAGAGTAGCTTGTTTCGTAACGGCGAAGGCCTCGCTGAGTCGATATGCTCCTTAATTGCGTCGACTTCGTCGCTGAACAAGACGTCGTCAGGCGACTTGGACCATGAGCATTTCAGAACGTCTAGCGAAATGCAGTGGCGGAAATTTTACCGGATCTTATCCGAGCTTGACAAGCCAAGGGGTGAGGCACTGGCGTTGTCATACGAATGGGAAACGGGAATGCCCTGGGTCGTATGTGCCGGCAGCATCTCTGCTATCAGAGAATGCAGCGAACTTGAACAAATCTGTCATAACCCAAATTCAACGTTCGAAGGATCGAGCGCGGCCCCAACCCTCATTAACACCGGTGTCAACTTCGTCGAAGGGTTTTCAGATAGTATGATGCAGATATGCCACTCCGTTATTCGCCCGGAGATGTTTGAAGAGACGTCCAAAACAGACCAAGAACGCTTCCAGTTCGTCTCGGACAAGGCAGGATTCTGGCGCCAAATTTCCGACGAAGACTGCGCCCAGGTCACTGAGGCTCTAGGCCCGAACTTCAACCAAGTAACAACACTCTTGTACGATCGAGTGCTTGCAACATTTAACGAGACGTGGGATTCTCAATATCCAAGTGAACTTCCCCTTACGGAGTTTGGACGGAAGATCATTGTCAGGGCAGTTCAGGACATGGCTGAGTTACAATGGAACATTTGTTTCAGCCAGCTGATACTCCTTGTCCATATGGAATTCGAATTCGACCGCCCAGAGGAAGCCCTTCATAATACTGTGGAGATTGGTGTGGTGTATCGAAACATGCTGATAATTCTAAGGAGACTCGAACTCCTCCGATGGCTTGCCAATACCCAGTTATCAATGCCACCCCCGAAGGCAGACAGATCAAACTCCATGCCTAGCGTCTCCCCCGTCGCCTCGAAGCGGCAGGCCGAAGATCACAGGGTTCTCACCGCACTCGAGGCCAACGTAGGGCATCTTCTCGCCTTACCCGAACTTAAGTCAATTCCCTCGGACGCGATGCCTTCGATAATCACCAGTATAGTTGCAGATCTCTGTGCTCCGGCTAGTGATGTTGAGTTACAACCTCAATACATCCAATGTGGTCTGCTCGTTAGAGATAGGGCAGACCTCGCTATTGAGTTGACTCCTTTCTGCGCGCAGGACCCTTTCTCAACCTACGTGCAAGGACGTGTACACCTTGCCCTCAAAGACTTCACGTCTGCGACCACATACTTCAAGAAGGCCGCTTATGGCATGAGTAAGTGAATTGCCACGGAGCCAGACAAGCCTAGCTAATAGTTTATAGGTGTACCTCAAGCGAATTCTGAGCGGCATAGTAGCGGTCTCCTTGACGAGACGGAATGGAATCTACTCCATGCAGGACTGCCACGCTATTACGCCCACATAGTTGCCCTGTTTGAACAACAAAAGGCCTTTTCGCTTGTAATTGACTTTGCTCGCCTCGCACTCCAGTTCGTCAACAACAAAGTCGAGGATGTCGACAAGGTGCGAACAGAAATACAATGCCGCCTCTTCAGCGGCGCTATAGCTACGTCGCAATTCGAGTTAGCACATTCGACCATCGTGGCGATGAAGGACCATGCCTTGCAATATTCATGCTTACGGGCGCTCATCGAGAGGATGTGCGACAATCTTCACAATTCGGAACTAGTCAACCTAACCTTCCCGGGCCTGCAGGGTGCCGTCGACGACATTCTTGCGCAACACTGTCAAAACACGATAGACGTCATCACCGGCGTTCCTTATCACCAGATTCTCTACGCCTGGCGTACCAAGCGAAACGACTACCGCGGCGCCGCGGCGATTCTACTCGATCGTATCCAGAAGCTTAAACAGCTCGGAGAGGGTGATCAGGTGACGGGGGACGACGTTCTAGACACGGCTGTGACGAGGCAGTATTTGATGCTTATCAACGTTCTGAGTTGTGTGGACCAGAAGCAGGCCTGGGTTGCCGTCGATGGACCACCTCGCTCAGTGAAACTAGGTGTAGGTCCCGACCCTGCTAAGCGCCGGGTGGTGACCCTGGCCGATATCCGAAAGGAATACCAAGACGAACTGGACCGGATTACCGCAATTCAAAACGACCAGTTCGGGTTTGTGGCGGACGACGAGATGGAGATTCTGTGATGCTGGGTTACTACGGTGGATGGTGAACGATCACAATGTACAACATGGAATGTTTACTAGATGATACCTCCTGAGGTAAAATTGTACCTCGGGCCCTTACGGTAATCGGGAGGGGAAAATGCGAATTTTAATGAATTGACTTGACTTATAATGACCCTTAGGAATAATGCCTTTACTCTGACTCTAGTCACAATGCTAATCAAAAACCACTAAACGCCGTGCCGTCAATGCTCGACCTTGGGGTGAATAGGAATGTACAGCGAATTAGTTCAACAAGATAGAAGCAGAACCTACCGCCCGCTTCATGCTTGGACAGGTAGGGGTGGACGCGTAGATTCAGGGACCGACACCAACGCTTGCGGGTCACTGTTCGCGGCGGCGTCTGGGGCCTGGCGATATAGGATGATCTCCGATTGCTTGAAGTAGCGTCGGGCATCCTCGTCTATCAGCACCAGACTCAGGTAGTAGCGCGTGGAGAACTTCTTGTTCACGTCGCGGAAGGTGGGAGTTAGGTCGAAGCCCCCAAGGAACAGGCGGATGGGGATGGTCTCGCCGCGAGAAGGGGAGCCGTCCATTATCTGTTGTAGCGAATCAGTCAGTCTTGAACCTTTCTTTGTCCTCTTGTATCTAGCATTGTAGGAATAAACTCACCTCGAAGCGCACGAGGGTCTCGCTCTCGTTGTACTGGTTCGGTGCGGCGCCGGTGGTTTCCCTCCGGATGATGCTCAGCTCCATGTGCTTGATCTTGAGGCGGACGAGAAGGAAGTAGATACGGCCAACGATAACGTCCTTAAGGTGGTACTTGCTCTTGCTGTACTCGAACTCGATGTGGAGGCAGTCCTCGATACCGACGTCCATCTTGATAGAGCTGTTCATCTCGGGGGGAATGCGGTAGCTGTAGACCCAGAGGTCCTTCTCGCGGATGACGTCGGCCATGCGGCGGGCGACGGTGACGCGCACGAAGTAGCGCAGCTTCACGTTGATGCCGTTATACGACTCGTACTGCTTCTCGACGTTCTTGAAGTTGAAGTCGAAGGTCTGCGGGTGCTGCAGCTCGCCCGGCGCGGCCAGCTCCTGGTTCAGTGACAGGAACTCATAGTGGTTGCCCCTGTCGAAAAACATCTCTATAAAGGGGGAGAAAGGGATTGCGTCAGCTCTTCTCGTTGGACATTGTATAGGGGGGAGATAGCTCTGATGCATGCGCCAGGCCGGGATGAAACCTCTGCGACGAAGGGTTGAACCAACCTATTGTGCCAATAAATTGGACTTTAATTCCCGTATGTTCTAACCGCTTCCCATCTTTCGGACGCACCGTGATTTGGCCCTTGACAGACTCTCCGTCCATATACAACGGCGCCTTCTCGCGACGCTGCTTTTCTCTTATATCGACCACCTGGCGGTCATCGCTGTCTTCGAGGACGATATCAATATCTACCGGAGTGGCGAAGAAGTACGACATCTTGGGTGGTTATCGAGTATATGCAGGAAGGGGGGAATTGGTAGTTGAGACTTACGTCGTTGGATGTTTAACGGCGTTGAAGTCTTTCGCCAGACCAGGCACTCGCACCTTCACATCCTTGTATCTAGCCCCACAGTTTATTGGAACTAGACGGGTCCATCCTAGGTAGAATTGTAGGTGTGGCTTAAGCTTCAGCTTCGGCCCCAGCTTCAGCCTCGAATTGACCATCAAAGCCACATATTGCCCCACTGTCCCAAAGCCCTAACTGAATAAATGTGAGGAAGGTACCTCGTACCACAAAATCCGTAAACCGTAGTTTTGCCCCGATTTTAGCTTAGCGACCGGCCACACAACCAGAATTTCCTCAATTGATTTCTCGACTTGCGGAACTGGAGACTTTTTTTCACATCTGTTCAGGACGACATCACCTTCAGGTACGTTAAATGTTCTCTGCCCCATGCGCCCCAAACAAAATTTCTGGAATCTTTGCTTAATCCTTCAATTCTGCATCGGCTAGAACTCAGGTCTTTGCAATTCACTCACACTTTTTTCTGTCTTCAGGTCCGAATCTCCCCACCAATATCCTCACCTGAACCGTCAAGATGCGATACATTCACAGTCTCGAGACCCTGGAGATTCCTGAGGGAGGTACGTCTTTCGAACGCGAATCACTATCTACGTTGAGCGATGGGAGGCAACTATGCCTGAAGATTTGGAGAACCTACGATGCGAGGGTCGAGGGTGTATCGAATCTCAGGATTATACCAAGCGAATACTGACGTAGTGTCTGCGAAACAGTCAAGGTCCAGATCAAGTCCCGCAACGTTACCGTCGAGGGCCCGCGAGGTACGAATATTCTCTACTACCGGCAGCTGGGAGACAGAATGGAATGGGAATCTAACGGAGACCACAGGCAAGCTATCCAAGGACCTGAGCCACATCGCCGTCAACTTTTCCCGGCCGAAGAAGAATGTTATTGGCATTGAGATTCACCACGGCTCGCGAAAAGATGTCGCCACGCTCCGAACTGTCCGAACCCTCATCAACAACCTGATCGTCGGTGTCACCAAGGGTTTCAAGTACAAGATGCGCTACGTCTACGCCCATTTCCCCATCAACGTGAACGTTGAGAAGAACAACGAGACTGGCAGCTTCGAGGTCGAGATCCGGTACGTTCTTACACCCACCGAATGGGTTGGAGGAGAGATGACTAGTAGTCACTTCTAAAGCTAGGATGCTTCAAAATGGACTGGATCGCTAATTATTCAACAATAGAAACTTCATCGGAGAGAAGCTCGTTCGACGCGTCGTTATGCAACCCGGTGTTGACGTTCAGATCTCCACAGCCCAGAAGGATGAGCTCCTCATCCTGGGTAACTCCCTCGAGGACGTCTCACAAAGCGCCGCCGACATCCAACAGATCTGCAGAGTCCGAAACAAGGATATCCGAAAGGTGCGCTCGACAAATCTCTCGCCTCTTCGCCATAGGTTTATTACTGACGTGAACATTACTAGTTCCTGGACGGCATGTACGTTTCCGAGAAGGGCAACATCGAGGAGGAGTCCTAAACGGGTGGGCACAAGGGTTTCTTTGCTTTCTGGGTCTCAACACGGAGTCGCCGGGGTTCATCTGCATCTTACGTAGCAAGATAGCTGCGAAAAAAGGAACCGAATACTGAGTACATGCGTTTATGAACTCTACCCTCTGGTCTCTTCTGAATTCATGGCCTTACCAATAAGCCTGTCCTACATTTCCTAGGATCCTATGCCGTGCCGCCGTACCTGGAAATTAACTAGAATATGGAGTTATTGTGAGATGAGCAGCACACAACCGCCACAACTCATGAAGGCTCAGGAGCTTAGGGGAATATGAGGACTATCTCCATTCAAAGATTTGAGGTCTCTATACCGCATCAAGCTCCCAATCTTTACAACACGTAACCTATTTATCTTACTATCCTCGAGATTTTATATTTCCTAATCGTTCATGTCGAGGTCCTGTCCACTTTTCCTCCTTTTAGACGCCGGAAGGAATGTAGATAAATGAGCGTGGCATTAGCACCGCACGTACAATTTCTCTCACTTGCAAGCGCAAGCAAGGCAAGACACACACTTAGCAATCCAACACCTACGTCCCTACATATACATAAGTATGTCATCTGACCACCACAGACTGGGCTAAGCGATTCATTGAGTTTGCAATTCGTGAAACAAACGGCACAAGTCCTTTAATCGTGGGAGCGGCTTGGAAGTCATTCTAAATATACTTTATAACCACAGCTTAGAGGCCACTTTTTAGTCTCTTCAAGCCAATAAGAGAGTAAGCTCAATATAATCTTACGAGCGAGTGAAAAGCACTTATGATGGTTATAGGGATGGGCAAGTCCTAGACGGACAGGCGTAAGGCATACCCCTGGTCCACCTTTTGAATGTCCTTTATTGGGCTGCGTAAGTAGGGCTATCGTCTCCATCACCACCAAATTCACGTTTCCGAGCCGAATGTGTATAGCGGTGCAGAATCTCATTCAATGCCCTCAGTGGCTACGGGGAATTCCCACGAAGCACACAGCTTCCATTCATAGCCCATCTAGGTACCTAGGAGGTAGGTATCCATATCCCACTCCTCAGGGAAACATAATCCTAGCTTTCCCGTGCCAATCATGCTTGATTCATCCTTGAGATTGCCTCTCGATATTACTTTCATATGTACAAAGTTTCCGAGACCTCATCCCGAATCTGCATGAATCGTTTGTTCGTCTCCTATACTATTTCTCATTCGCCAACGTGGGTTGTCGGGTGTCGTGTCGTTCTTTAAACTAGCGTCGTGTAGATTGTTCGTCAATTAATTCTAAGTAGGAGAAAAAGGTCCGCACTCCGATAACGCCGTATTTGTGCTGTTTTGTGGTATGTATGCCGGGGTTTGAAAATAACATCCGCAGTGCGATCGAAAAGGGCAGGGGGTATAAGCTCAATCTTGGGGGGACTCGTAAAGTACAGGAAGAGATTCTCGAGATTTCTGCTTCTAGCTTCGTCTCGAGGGTCGTGAAACTCTGGAGGGTCGTGAAGCTCTCGATGCCCTCGAGGCTCTCGTTCGTCGCGTATCTCGCGATCTCCTATCCGAGCTTTGACTACCTGTTACAGAAAAGGGTCAGTAAAAGCCCCATCGGAGTTTATCTTTTGGGGATAAACTCACTTGGGCTGCTGTGAGTATAGGAGTCGGTGTAGTACGAACTTCCCCAGTCGCTGCGGGGTCGCGGCTTCTGGCTGCCAGTCCTGCGCCTATCATCCCTTCTCAGGCCGAGGAGGAGGGCCGCCGCGCCTAGGCCGGCGGCCAACCATCCCCAGTTGCTGCCTGACCTCTTCTCATTTCTGGCGGCGGCGGATGTGGGTCGGCCTCCACCGCCTCCGAACCATGTTCGATGCGTCGGTCGTGCGGCAGCGGCACCGTATGCACTGCCATGTCTGCTTCCGCGTCTCGAGTATCGCTCTTCGATGATCTCGACCCGTTCGGTATCTTTCTTCCTGCCAAATCCGAAGAGACCAGCGAACACGTCCCATAGACCCCTGACGATACAGCAGAAACATAGCAGCAGCAGCAGGATCACACCCGCAATGGTGCCGACGACGATGCCCGCAATCGCGCCTCCACTCAGCGAGCCGCTCGTAGACGCAACTGGAGCAGGAGCAGCGGTGCTACTAGATGTGGCGGTTTCGCTAGCTATGGTACCGGTCGTGGTCGTGGTCGGGGGCGGAGTTTGGACGATGGTGCTGCCACTAGTGACTCTGTAGGGAGCCGAGTATTGAGTAGTGACGACGCCAACTGTGGTCCATTGAGTCCAAGAACCAGAACCAGTAACTCCGGGGTTGGCCAAGCATTGGCCATCGTGAACACAGTATTGCCAATTCGCACAGCAGATAGCACCGCAAGCGATCTGGCCGGTTCCTTCTTGAGGTTCACACGGCTCTCCGCTCGACCCTCCTGATGCTACAGTGGTATACCCTACGAAGGAGCTGACGGTGCTGGTGTAGGTCTTCGTTTCGGTCCAGGTAGTGGTATAGAAGTCGTACTGGCCGCCTGCGCCTGCACCAACGCAGCTTGCTACGCCAGCCGATGTGGTGCACGCTTGGCCGTTTGTGCAGCAGAATTGGTTGTCAGCGCCGCAGTACGATGCGCATTGGCGGGGCACAAGGTATCCGAAGCCTGCATTTTGAACGTCGTCGCGAGGGTAGGGGTGAGCGACGACGAGTGTGAAGAGTAGCGGAAGAAGCCCAGGTTGACTTCGGCTGGGCCGCATTTTGTTCGAGTTTCTAACCCGAAGGTATTGGAATGCGGGATGAGATAAGTGGCGGGATGAGTGAGAGTCGAGACAAGCTCTCGCTCACCAAGGCTAACGGTATCGACGACCTCTTCACCTCCTCTAACAACTTAAACTCAATTAGTATAAGTTGAAGACCGAGGAATGCAGTGTTGCTTAAAGAATTACCTATTGCAAATGTCTCAGGCTTGTTTAGTCCTACCAAGTCTCGACTAATGCTGCTGTGAAGGTTAGTATCGGCGGTGATAACGAGGAATAAGTCGGAAACAAAGAATGTAAACGGCGGAGAGGAAAGAGGATGGGAAAGTAGGAAGTAGCAGAAGTCGGGAAGAAAACTTGTGGCTTCTTTCCTTAATGCATCTTCTTTACTGGTGGGTTGCAACTTCCCAACTTCCCAACCTCCTTCGGTACGGGAAGGTGACGGCCAAAATAAAAAGGCTGCGATTAGGAAATGCCGCGGGGCTGGTTGTTGCTTGCGCTCTAGATGAAGGGGACAAAAACAGAGGGGGTTGGAGTTGACAAGGGGGGTCACGATCTGATGTCAAATCAGTTAATCAAGTATTTCCAAGATCTTTTTTTGTCAAATGATCTCAACTATAACTACAGTATTCCGCGCTCATCCACCCTTCCAATTGCTTGCTCTTGACCTCGAATCATGCGACTTGAATAAGATAATAGCCCTACTGCAATATGCAAGATGACTAGGCGGAGATGCGATGGTGAGTTGGCAGAGATCCATGCAATTCCCGTGCGACTTGTTGACTGTGGCCCGTGCCGTTGCAACAGCGACAATCGATTACAAATGCCCAGGTACCCAACCAGCTAATTTAGCGTCTCAGGTACCTGTACCCTGCTACGTCAAGCAATCTTATCACCCCACCTTCCGGTCCTGACTCTTCCAGAATCCAGACTTCATCCAGGATGTGGGCCCACATACGATGTACGTACCTAGGGACCTTTCCACTTTCTACCTAAGGTGTCGCTAAGGTGTGCAGGGTCTTTGGATATCGCTTTAATTGGCTGACTGCTGGCCACGTTCCGATTCGATATGCCCTGAAATGAACATCGAGTCTTTTGGAAGCCATCCCATTGCTCAAACAATGGGCATCACCGCCACGGCCCCGTCTCTCCTCAAATACGAAGCATACATACAAGTGACACTCTAACACGTCAAACTTTTCCGTCATATAAACTCCGCTGCAAGGGGAAGCGGATGGATCCATTAACCTGACTCCACCAGACCAGCACTTGAAAAACTGAGAAATCTGCGGACAAGGGCATCCATGATCGTGTCACGTCTTGATTATATGTGAAGCACTTCAGCATACGTATGCTATTATCAACAGAAAGAGGCATTTGCGTTAGCAGCTCTGTCGTTACGAGTGCCAACACTAGGGATGCCACTGTAAAGCTCTGGGTCTTCCTGGTCTTCATGATAACGGTCTGACCAAGACTGTTTCTTGCCTCCTGATGCAGGAGGCGTTCACCGTGACAGACCTGGAGAGACCTTGGCTTCTTCCCCCGTGCTCTCCTTCTAGAGATCTTAGGAATTAATAAAAACTTCCCAGCGTCGGTCAAGCTTCTCCAACAGACACGTCGAATGATTCGTCAACCTTAGGCCCAGGGATATAGTTCGACAGTAAGGGGAGAAGAGAAAAGAAGCCGACATCTCCTTATACATTCAGGCAGGCATCTTTACAGACTGTTAACTCCTGAGAATCTTTCCCATTAAATTGTAGTGTCGATGTTCGCGAAATATAGTAACGCTGTCACTTTATCGCTCTTCACGAAATAACTTCTTGAGATCATGTGTCTTTCTTAGTCCATTCAGGCAGTTCAACCTCCTTGACCCCCTTGAGGCCACCCTGTGAAGTCATGCGTCCTTTCCGGCTTGCTGGGTTGCCTTTCAGGAAGTCAACATCCCGTTCCCCTGAAAGCTTTCCAGAAATTCACATGCTCTTCTTAGCTCCCTTAGTTGAATGGCCTAGATAACAATCTTGAAGTCATAGCAAAAGTTCAAAGCTAACTTATATGCTATAAGCAAAGAAAGCTATAATCATTCGTTCATAATAGAAATATTTCTATAAGACTTCATGCACGGATCACTCAGCCATGCCTCAATTTAATTCCGGCCAAACCCGGCGATATTTTGGGTACGTGTCTCATTGACGTAAGACTCGGAGAACCGCTTTGCGAAGTCTATAACTTTATCAGGTAAACAATAAGTTGGACTGCTGAGGTTGATGAGTTGAGAGTCTTGAATACCTCGAAATATCCTAGGCTCTAGCTTTTTTAGTTGTTATGTGTAGCGTTCGGATAATCTCTTATCTCAAAAAGCCGCTATCTTTTTCGACGCAACTCCTTTTCTGTTAAGTCAACTTAGGTCATCTTTTCCGAGAAATCTAGTTACCCTCTTTACCCTAAACATTGATACTCTACCGAAGAAAATATGCGGAAGACTCGAAGACATGGTGTCACCGTTTATAGCCTCGTCTCGGAGAGGTGACGCGTGGTTCTGCGTGGGCCTCGTCTCGTCGTTCCCCGATATAACCGACTCGAACAGCACCAGTTTATCTGAACGTCGTTCTTGTGCCGATCAGGGTTTAGTCTCTGGATGTAAGGTCTTTCATGTGCCTACCACAGATAGCTCTCAGGCGCACCAGATCGAGGACAACTTGATATTCAGCGCTGAGGGAGGACTTCGGGATCAGGTGCTTATATTCAAATATAAGGGCAAGGTTCATGCTATCAACAACGTGAGTCCCATTGCACGAGCAGGGTCTTTCCCGGCTTGAATGAGAAGGCGATGACCAATGACGGGAGCAGCAATGTCCACATTCGTCGTACCCTCTCTCCGAGGGAATCCCGTTTGATATCGAAGACTTTGGTATCGTCTTGAGCACCGGAATCACTTGCCCAAAGCACGGGTGGTCATTTGATCTCTTCTCTGGGAGAGCAGATCGGGCGAACTACAAGCTGGGTATATGGGAAGTACAATTACGTCCCAGCTCCGCTGTGCAAGCCGCAGTCGGTAACGAGAAGGACGAAGACGACCAGGAGGTATGGGTACGGAGGAAACAGAGGATTGGATAGGATACTCGCCTAGATCAAACGTATATCGAGATGAGGCACCAACATACCATAGATGAGCGAACATACAAATAGATATTCAATGCGAGTCTTTCAAGATTAAGTTAGCGGCTCAACTCATGACTTAACTATACTAATTACAAATAATAAATAAGGATTCAAATAATGAAAGTCACACATATTAACCTTAAAACTCATGCTCTTGCCCTTGATTATTAGAGATTCAGGTTGCATGCGCCTATGACGGAAGGCCCACTTAAATTGGTAGCTTAACGTAACGCTGCAAAAGGCGCATGGGGCAGGGGGCGCGTGGGACCTTTAAGCCTTCAAGCTCCAGCCATCCTCAAGCTTGGAAGCCTTGTGTTACTATCACTATCACTGTCACTGCCACAGCCCTCTCAACCTCAGCGCAAAGCTAAGAAGATAGAACATAGAACAGTCTTTCAAGCTACCTTACCTTTACTTATCTATTCTCATCTCTTGCATAATACACGAAGCTGAGACATCAAGCCGAGCTCGCTTACAGCTCCGGTATATCTCTACTCCGCCAAAATCCACGAATCCCTCATAAGCTCTCATCGTCACCATCATGTCACTCGACCCGCCTCCCTATCTCGGTTCTCTCCAGAACAACATCCGCCAGCGACCAATTCCCTGGGACGGCGCAGCTAGAGCAGGCACCATCACAGAGGCTCAATTGGCCAAGATTAGGGCTGTCGACAAAGTGAAAAGGGAGCAGAGGAAACAGGTAGTCGAAGGCGACCTCGACGGCTACCGGATACTGTTTGTCGGAGTGCCGGGCACGCCCGGTGTCCTCGAGTCGGCGAGCAAGCGCTCTGATGTCGTTCAATACATCCTAGTCTTGCTGAGCGACCTACTTGAAGGTGTGTCTCTTTCACAAATATACCTACGCAACTAGAGAAGCTGCAGCTATGGTCTACTATGTCGTGCCATCGACCTTGATAATCCAGGTATGCTAATGTTCTTCTAGGCATCCCGGCTCTAGCGAAGGCCCTTTTCAAAGACTCAGACCCTTATCAACATCTCCTACCTCTACTTGCGCGTTCAAATAATTCTGAGGATCCCATTCCTCTTCTCACCTCTACCGTCCTTACTACGCTTATGGCCAACTCGAGGGACGAATCTCAGTCGACCGAACATGCTCTGCCTTTAGTCCTAAGCTATCTCTGCGGCTTGGTAAAGAACTCGAGCGATGCAGGGTTGCAAGACATTGCGGTCATGAAATACTCATCTCTCTTGTACGGGCGATCCTCCAGGCAGCTTTTCTGGAAGCAAAGAAGCGAAACCGTCACTCCTTTAATCGACATCCTCCGCAAGGCTGCCGGTATTGGTGGCGAGTCTTCTGCTAGCCTCTGGAGCGGGAACACAACGACGAGGAGCGCTGGCTTCGAGGGTCTCAGTGGCGGAGTTGGGCTGCAGCTCTTGTACCACGTTCTACTAGTCCTATGGCAGCTAAGCTTTGAGGCGGAAGACATTGGTGATGACTTGAACGAGTATGAAGACTAGTCATTTTGTCACCCTTAAAGGAATTCCAACTGACACTGGCACTAGCGAATACGATATCGTTCTTCTATACACTCAACTACTTCGACTCTCGCCCAAGGAGAAAACTACTCGACTCCTTCTGTCGACATTGTATAACCTCCTCGATGCGAACCCGTCAACATTACTCCCAGCAGCAGTTCTGGCGAGACTTCCCGCATTACTCCAGAACGTCAGTGGCCGTCATCTAACGGACCCGGACTTGCAAGAAGACCTGGACAAGTTAAAGGAGACCCTAGAAGAATACCAAAAGACCAAGACCACCTTTGACGAGTACGCGGCCGAAGTCCAGTCGGGACATCTAAGATGGTCTCCGCCTCACCGCCATCAGACCTTCTGGGTGGAGAACTCGCGCAAGATTCTCGAATTTGAAAACGGCGAAATTCCACGAAAATTGGCGGATATCATGAAGAAGCCGTGGGAGAACGACAAAGCGGTGCTGGCTATCGCTTGCAACGACATCGGCTGTTTAGTAAGAGAGGTGCCGGAGAAGAGATATCAGCTAGAGAAGCTTGGCATAAAGACCCGCATCATGGAACTCATGCAGGATTCGGACGAGAACGTGCGATGGGAGAGCTTACGAGCCCTCGGTGGTTGGCTCAAGTATAGCTTCGAGAGCAACTAATAAGCGTATGCTCGGGTGTGTGAATATGGTTATAATTCTATTGTATTGTTTCGATCATCATGGGGTGCTGCACTATCAAGGATGGGTGTAAGGACGGCAGCATATTTCCGGGTAGGATAGAAGTATGGCAGGCTGACTGGATGCTAGTCTAGTCAACTCATCTTCAACTCTTACTGAGGACTTTCGACTCTGTTATTCTTCATACATACCTCAGTAATAGGGGTCGAGCACAACCGATACATGGGTACATCTCGATTGCTGACATGTACTAAAACGTAATACCTCAGGTGCCGCCTGTATGTGTCCGTCCGGTATTCGGGGTTTCGGCTTGTAGCGGCAATGGTAGACGGTCAAAGCTACGACCCCTCTTGCCCAATTGACCCCTTCGTTAATTAATATCTCGGTGATGGACCACACCGATAACGCTTCCCTTTCCGGGACCAGAATATACACCGGTGGCTGGTTCATCCCAAGACACTGGATCCGAGAGACTCCCTTCTGGTGATTTGACTCCTCCTTAATCCAAGTATAACCATCATGCATCGTCTTGCACGCACGCGGAGCATCACTGTCAGCGCCGGCCGTACCGCAACCCGTTTCTCTTCCTCGCTATCATCTCCGGCGACTCATAGGATGGCATCACGGACGACGGCCGCGAGGCGAATAGCCGCCACGGCCCAACACCTACGGCCTATGAGCGCCCTCGCCTCAACCGCCACGAGTTTCCCAACGACCCACGAGAAGATATCCCAGCCTGAGGACACGCCGTATTTTCTCGACAACAAGTTCCTGTCCAGCAAGGCCGACAAGTTCATCGACTTGTATGACCCTGCCACGAATAACCTCGTGACGCGGGTCCCGCAGATGACAGACGCCGAGCTACAGGCCGCCGTCGACAGCGCGCAGAGGGCGTTCCCCGCGTGGCGGAGCACGAGCGTGCTCGCTCGCCAGCAGATCATGTTCAAGTTTGTTAGCCTGATCCGCGAGAACTGGGACCGCCTAGCCGCTAGCATCACCCTCGAACAAGGCAAGACGTTCGCCGACGCCAAGGGCGACGTCCTGCGAGGGTTGCAGGTGGCTGAGGCAGCGTGCGGCGCCCCGGAGCTGTTGAAAGGAGAAGTGCTCGAGGTAGCTAGGGATATGGAGACGAGGACCTACAAGGAGGCATTGGGCGTCGTTGCTGCCATCTGTCCTTTCAGTATGTCGTACTTGTGACAACTTGATATACTGGCATAGACTAGGTTTTACTAACTCTTCTGCGTCTGACAGATTTCCCTGCTATGATCCCGTTGTGGTGTATTCCCATCGCGACGGTGACCGGTAACACCATGGTCCTAAAGCCTTCCGAGAGAGATCCCGGCGCGGCGATGATATTGGTCGAGTTAGCAAAGAAAGCTGGTTTCCCTGATGGCGTTATTAACGTAGTTCACGGCGCCCACCGTACCGTCGACTTCCTCCTAGACGCCCCTGAAGTTAAGGCTATAAGCTTTGTCGGCGGTAACAAGGCGGGCGAGTATATCTACAGCAGAGCATCTGCGAACGGGAAGAGGGTACAGGCCAACCTCGGCGCCAAGAACCACGCAGCCGTCATGCCCGACTGCAACAAGAACCAGTTCATCAACGCGGTAGTCGGAGCTGCCTTTGGTGCTGCCGGTCAGAGGTGTATGGCGCTTAGCACATTAGTTATGGTTGGCGAGACGAAAGAATGGCTACCACAGCTGGCAGAAAGCGCCAAGCAACTTCAGGTAAACGGCGGCTTCGAGGAAGGTGCCGATCTAGGCCCCGTCATCTCGCCGCAGAGCAAGGAGAGGATCGAGAGCCTAATTGCCAGCGCCGAGAAAGAGGGCGCGACGATTCTCCTAGACGGGCGCGGCTTCAAGCCCGAGAAGTACCCCAACGGGAACTGGGTGGGGCCGACCATCATCACCAACGTGACGCCAGACATGAAGTGCTACACGGAGGAAATCTTCGGGCCGGTGCTGGTGTGTCTGAATGTGGACACGCTAGACGACGCGATCGAGTTGATCAACAAGAACGAGTACGGCAATGGCACAGCTATCTTCACGCGATCAGGGCCGACGGCGGAGACGTTCCGGCGGAACATCGAAGCGGGTCAGGTGGGTGTCAACGTACCGATCCCGGTGCCACTGCCAATGTTCTCGTTTACGGGTAACAAGAAGAGCATCGCGGGCGGGGGCGCCAACACGTTCTACGGGCGACCTGGGATTAGCTTCTACACGCAGCAGAAGACGGTGACGGCGATGTGGTCGAGCGCCGACGCGATCTCGCGCAAGGCGGATGTGGCGATGCCTACACATAACTAAGAGAGTCGTAATGGAGGAAAATAGTTGAAAGCAAGCTGTATATAAATTCCGCGTGCTAGACTGAATGCATGGTGAATTTGCAACACTGTTGATTATCTACGTGTTAAAGAACAGTTGGGTGCGATCTAATATATCTAAAATGGTGATAATGAGAGACAGTCATATTCCGTATTAATGGACTTACACGAATAGTACATAGGTAGGTACCTATATGAAAAGTAAGGGGTATTATTTAGAAAGTAAATTCATTATGACTTTTATATATATTTCAATAGTTATGCATATATGTGTTTATAAAACATTTAAAGTTGGTATAACTAGATCCAAACTTCGAAATGTCAATCCTATCCAAAGTCGTCATAAAAGTAAGCTACAATCGATTCAGTGCCGCTTCTTACGAGGTTCCGCCATATATAACCGACAGATGACTAATAAATAACTTCCCCCTCCACTCATCAACATCGATTACGAACAATGAACACCAACAATACACAGCCTACGACATCATACATCGAGAATCATTGCAAAGTCAGAGATTTGATAGACTTACCAAATGACATCTTCCTTCTCATAGCTTCCTATCTCTCGGCCCAGGACGCAGTCCTCTGTCGCCGAGTAAGCCGTGCCTGGTTCGCTGCCTTTAGTAACGGCGATGTCTCGTGGAATTTCATGAGATGGCACTTCACACGCTCGCGAGAGATGCGGACGGCCACAGCGGAACTTGGTGATAAACCGGACTGGGCTCGCATCTTCGCCAAAGTCGCCCGACGGTACTACTATCTTCGGACCGCCAAGCCAAGGTTGATTGAGAAGGTTGATGTAGTCCAGGAACTCCCTGGGAAAAGCTCATTTTATGGCGTGGCGCCGTGGAATCGATGGCTACGGTGGAATGACAACACGGCCGTCTTCCAGGATAGGGACCCTACGTGGTGCGTGGATGATGGTCTGTTAGTCTATCAGGAGGTCGTCTCTGGGCGCTACGTAGCCTACGATCTAGAGACACGGCATCGCATCTCTGTTCCCTTCGATGGAGCGGATAAGACTATCCGCCGCTTACGACTTACCTGCGGAGTGCTCGTCATCGAGTGGTGCGAGCGTGAACCCTACCACCAGCTGAATGATCGGGAGACGGTTCATCGCCATTTTGCTACAGCATTCGACGTGCGGCGGCAGCCATCCTCGTCACCCGATTTTCGATTTACCTGGGACATCACATTCCGGTCAGAGTGGAAAATTCATTTCCTCGGCCTGCCGCTCAACAACCACGACCGCTTCTTCTCGGCTCACACGTCTACCCATTACGCACTCTACCTCTGGCAGCCCAACCGCTCACCCTGGGGAGAAGAGGACCCGCTCGAGCAGCTCACCATCTGGGACATCTCCGCGCCATCCCCTTACCGCCCGTCGCTCGACCCGACCGGGGCCAACAAACCGGGTGCCGACCAGCGGGGACCGGCGGTGGTCAACAGGTTCACGTGGCGCGACCTCGAGTTCCTCGGGCTGCGGCAGCGCCACACGCCGCGGCTCAGGGAGGTGCTGCTAGACGAGGCCAACGTGTACGTGCACGAAGAGGAGCACCGGTGGCTCGTGGGGCAGCACTCGCCGCTGTCGCCGCCGCGCCACCACGAGGTGCGGTGCACGGCGGTCCCGTTTTTGGGTGCCGGCCCCCGCTGGGTCGACGAGTGCTGCGCCGACGGCGACGTCCACATGAGCTTCTGCCCGCGCGCCGGCTCGTTGTCCCGCGTCTTCCCGGATCCGGAGAGGAGGGACGCTGTTGAATGGCCCGGCCGCCCCCCCTGCTGGCGCCACGAGGAATTCCCTTACCTCACCGTCAGCGACGTGCCGGACCCGGCTGCCGGCGTGAGGATCGTGGCTCGCCAATGCTTCATAATGGAGGCGTTGTCGTCGTTCGTGCTGCCCAAAGTCAGTCTCGAGGAGGATGACGACGACGAGACGCCCGAGCTTAGGTTTGCCGACAACATGTGGTGGGAGCTCTTGGCCAAGGGCAGAATAGAGGGGGATGAGCGGTGGGTGGTTGGCGAGGATAGCACGGGGAGGGTTACTATTGTGAGGTTTTAAAGGGGGTTGGCGTCGAGGGGCTGGTGGTCTCTTATTACGGATAGAGTAGCGCTTGATAGACTATTACAGACGTCGGTTATATCGTAGACGAGTTGAATACGTGCTATTCGCGGCGGCTTCTACAGTCCTATATCACTATTTTGAATGAGTGTTTGAGGAAGACGCTCAAATGAGTCGTAGTGGCCTAGAGCAGACAGTATGAGTTTATTCACTAACACCATCTTTCAAGGAGTGTACTAGATATTCCGTCGGTTTACGTTGGAGTTTGAAAGTGATCTATCACATTCATCCCGATCGATGTAGCACATCGAGTACACTTCTCTACAATATTTATACCCCATCTTCACATTTTCTCTTACAATTTGTAAGTATCACAGATTCTATTTCCTTCGTTCATTATTTTTTAATCCACATCATATTATTCCCGACGATAGCTCGGACTTGTATTGTGTACAATGCAAAGTCGTTAGTCAGTCCAGCAGGCCAGGACCGAATCTTTTGATATCGGACCCTACCGGACTACGGCGGAGATGCAAGAAATTCTTCATCGTCGGCCGTGATTGGACAATTGGACGGTAGAAGATCCGCTCTTGGCGCCATCCCGACCTGCTTTAGTGCGTCGAGATTATCTAGCCAAGGTCGATGGCCGGACTAGGCAGGTGGGTAGGAGAGAGGAGTGGAGGCTTGTTCAACCGTCTTCGGGGCCATGTATCTGTAGATGCAATTGGAGGATGCCGACGATTCGTCTAGCCTTTCCCTACTATGTAGTAGCTTGCCGTCCCGTGTACTCACTACCCGGTCTAGCTGTACTGTAACCTTGCGATGAGCGGGGCTGAACTCGACGAGAGAGGAGTTTTAATAGCTGAAGACCTCCCGCCAGCTTCTCTTTCTAGAGGTTTACTAGATTGTTGATCTTCCAGCCAAGGTGACTCCAAGTCTATTAGTAAAACGATAGAAAGTAGAGTGGACAGCAAAAGCCTGAATAAACTATGGAGTTGAAGACGCTTTTGCTCTCACTGGCAGCTCTGCCTTTCACTAAGAGCGAGACCGTTCTCGGCGTGTATATCTTCCACCGCCATGGCGATCGCACACCCAAGAGTCTGGCCCCCGTCAACTTGACGGCGTTGGGTGCCGACCAGGTGTTTCAGTCCGGTAACTACTACCGCAACCGCTATGTTTCGTCCGATGCCAGCTCGCCCATCGTCGGCTTGAGCAATGACATCGCCGTCCCCACGCAGCTGAGCGTCACCTCGCCTGCCGACTCTGTCCTCCAGAGCTCGGCGCTGGCTTTCCTGCAGGGCATCTACCCGCCTGCTGGCACCGTCGGCGTGTCCCTCCTTGCCAACAACTCCGAGGTCCAGGCGCCCCTCGGCGGTTACCAGTACATCCCCGTGACCACATCCTCCACGGCCTCCACCAGCTCTAACGCCGAGAACAACGAGTGGCTGCAGGGTGGCTCCGGCTGCGGCAACTCCGTTGTGAGCTCCAACAACTACTTCCTGTCGCCCGAGTACACCTCGGCGCTGGATCAGACCCGATCCTTCTACAGCAACCTACTACCCGTCATCAGCGGCGTCTTCAGCTCCGCCCAGGCCACCTTCAAGAACGCCTACACCATCTTCGACTACGTCAACGTCGGCACCATCCATAACCAGACCATCCCGTCCTCGGATCTGCTGACGAACGACACCCTGAAAGAACTCAGGCTCCTGGCCGACACCCACGAGTGGAACTTGGCGTACAACGCCAGCGACCCGATCCGCGCCGTCGCCGGCGCCACGCTCGCGGCCCAGATCGTCCAGCAGCTCAACACAACGCTGACCGGCAAAGGCAAGACCCCCATCGGTATCCAGTTCGGCGCCTACGCGTCCTTTATGTCCTTCTTCGGGCTCGCACAGCTGCAAACCGTGTCCGCCGACTTCACCGGTGTCGTCGACTACGCGTCGTCTATCGTTTTTGAGCTCGTCACCAACGCCTCCTCCGTTTCTAGTACTAGCTACCCGAGCGTCGACGACGTGTCCGTGCGCTTCCTCATGGCGAACGGATCCGCGGCCCAGAACACGCCCGTTGCATACCCGCTGTTTGGCCGCGGCGAGGTCCTACTACCCTGGACTACGTTCGCCGAGGAGATGAACAAGTTTGCTATTGGTGATACTGCGGCTTGGTGCACGGCTTGCGGCAACACTACGGGTATTTGCGCTGGCTCTGCTGCTCCTACGAGCGATGATGGCAGCGCTGCGGCGTCGACTACTACATCCGGCAACGGTATCTCGCTGCCTGTGGCCGGCGTCATTGGCGCGCTTGTTACCCTTGTGGTTATCCTTGGTGTCGAGGGTGTAGTGTACGCGCTCGCGGGCCTGAAGCTGGTCAAGAAGTCGACGCTGGCCGCTGGCGCTGCTGGCGCTGGAGTCATGAGTACTGCGGAGGCGGGTGGTTCGAAGGCTTAGCTAAACTAGAGAGGTTGGTTGCACGATGAGATTGCACTCGGTGAGCGATAATGAAGAGCAGTAGTTAGTGATGATACCAAGTTGTCAAGGGAATACAGAGCTAGGTGATTTAACGAGCTATGACATGAGTATGAGACAATAGCAGTGGTTGTTAGCTAGCTTCGAGATATTCGAACACCGTGATTTAGCGACCAGTGGGAAGGGGGAAGACGGAAGAAGCTTCGCTTATACCTACCATTTGAGTGAATACAGTCTTAACGTTTGTAAATAGGAGACGAATAGCTATGATAAGACATCTCATCATCGTTTAGAGTAAATCAGTTGAGTATATTTAACGAGTCTTGGATCAACTATCTGTTAGTGGGTTAACTCATCAGTCATATCTAGGAGGTACTCAATCAACAAAAAGTATAGTCAACAAATACATAACCCACATTCGCTCAAAAATAGAAAATAAAGTTATCTAAATGAACATGTTAGCATACTCGCCCTTACATCCGCGTCCTGAGCTCGTTTCTGAAGATGGGCTTCATCTGGATATGAAATATTTCTCGGCTTTCTCGCTTGCTAGCCTGGACTTGTGTGTTCAATACAACAATATCTAGGTATTCTGCACAACTCACCAGAATTTCTATCGGTAGCCTAACGACTTATTTGAATCCAGTATTTGACCGAAACATACTATCAGACTCCAAGACGAAGCTTCTGGTTATTGTGAAACAGGTATGAATACTTATAACATGAATTACCTCGTAGCCTCTGATTTGGGGAAATACATCCGGTATAAAGACTTGTGTGAAGTACAGCAGATTATCACGAGGTGAAGTATCTGCTTACATATTCGGTTGTGTTGTGTGTCGATATGATACCATTGTATGACTCGGATGCGAACAGACTTAAGAGTGAGAGAATACCTCCCTATCTACCACGGCAGTTATAACCATACTAATACAGAGCATCTTGACGCAGACAGAGCCAGTATTCTCTAAACGCATAACCTACTACTGCTATAGAGACTAGGTATTTGCCCTTATCGTCGTGATACCCTTAGTATATATAACTATTCAGTATTACTGAAGAAGTTATTCCTATTCCCTAATAAGGACTAGTCTGACAGCTGAGAGGACGACCAAAATTATATCTCGAGCGGGTTCTTTCTGAGATCTGATAACCGGATCGTTGGAAGCAACCTGAAGTTTACAGACTTACCCAAGTACGACTAATTAATGATATACTATATTAATATTCAAAATTATCGGGAATATCCAAGACAAGTTTATTTTAGTGCTAACTCGGTTCTAGGTACATCTAATTTGAATAAATACGAGGCTATTCTGGTTTTTAATTATGAGAGATCGACAGTATCTATACGAAGTCGCTTTCAAACCCGAGCTCTTTTCTGCCCTTACGGCTAGATATTGGGTATTAGATGCCGGGCCGGGAAGCTCGGACTGTGTCAAGCACCCCTAGTTTAGCTAAACATACCTCAGTCTGTTGCTTTAGAGATCAAAGAGCACGGATATAAATCAGCCGAAAAACCTGAGCCGCTCGATAACAACTGTCATTGTTGGTGACGAATTCGCGTCTTACGTTAGAACCTGCGTCTCTCCTACATAGCCTCGGCGTCTGATGCTGGCAACTAATACGGGTCGCGCACTTATTTATAGCAATATAATTTCGGCATGACAGAGGAGCATGTGCCGTTGAGCCTAACCACGATTTATGAGAATCATGAGATGGAAGATGCACTAGGGTTGAGACATGTTAGCTCTACAGTAGAGTGATTCTAAGTCTCATTCAACTTCACAAGGACACAGGTCAGACACGAAACTTTCGCAAAACGAACGTGTATATTTGGTTACTGATGAATCTTCTAGTTTAGGTAGTGATTAAAATTCAAGAGTGACTATAATGTAAATCAACGCAATTAGAACTCCGGACCGATGCTAATGCCCCTAAACCCGTCACCCATGCACACTGCAGTCTATCCCGAGATGCGCCGTGCCTCCCTTTGTGCCCTAGTCCGTCTATCCGTTTCATCTAGTATGAGCGTGTGCTTTATATAGTTCTAGTCGTAACCCTCGTGATTTCTAAATATAGTAGCTTCCTACTTGCGCTTGGCGATGCCGCAGGTCTTCAGGCACTGCTCGACGCCCAGGGCGACGTTGGTGCTGATGATTCCGCGGAACTTGTCGACGTCGGCACCGTCGATGTGGTTACCGGCGGCGGCGCGGATCGTGTCGTCTTCCAAGGCGAAGTAAGCTTGCGCCATGGTGTTGGCACCGAAATCCTCGCTCGAAAGGGGGGCGACGAAGATGACGTCTTCGCACGTGGGGTTGAACTGGGTGTGAAGAGCACCCATGAAGTAGGGGGTCGCCTGTAGTTCCTCGATGGTGTTCATGATGTCGCGGGGCTTGTTGTCGGCGTCGTTCACGCCGTTCTCGACGACCATCTCAGAGACGACCTTGCCCTTGGTCACGATGAGGAGCTCGGTGGCGCGGTTGTGGACGTGGGGAGTGTTGAAGCCGCAGGGGCCGAGGAAGCCGACCGCCATTCCGATGCCGGTTCCGGTCAGGGCAGGGAACGCCTTGCGGTTCGCCTGGACGATCTCGCCACCCTTGCCCGGGCCGCCCTTCCTCGCCTTGTTGAAGTCGAAGACGAAGTCGGAGTCGTCCTTGAGAACGTTGTTGACGGCATCGGCGCGAGTGTCAGAGAGCAAGATCTGTTGGACCTTGCTCAGGCCTGTTGGGGTAGCAGGGCCACTGACAATAGTGGTTCCGGCAGGCGTGCTAGCGGATGCTGGGGATTCAATGGTAACAGATGCTGGGGATTCACCGGTGCCAGATACTGGAGATTCACCGGTGGGAGGCGCTGGGGCCACGACGGTGGCAGATGCCTGACCTTCCTCAGTGTGCCAGCCAGAATGAGCGTAACTTAAGGAGCTGTAGTAGCTTGAGGTAGTAGGAGGCTCCGGCGGAGGCACCCAGCCCGTAGCAGACCCGTAGACGCTTGAAGTTGTGACTGAGCCCGGATCCGTGTTGGGCCCAACAGTGCCTTCCCATCTCTTGTTGGCCGGGGCGGCTGAGGAAACGGAGCAGAAAGCCAGGATGGCTGCGATAGTGCCGGTCTTGAGCATTGTGACGGTAGGTATTAGGTGAATTAGATGATTTATATGTTTGGAGATGATCGGTCCAAGAGAATAAACTGCGTTAATAAGAAATATAAGCAGAAAGAGACCCTAGGAAATAAGGAAATGATAAATAGGAGATAGGAAATAATAGAAAAATAGGAAACAGGAAATAGGAAAGTTTCGAGTTTATTATTTAGTGATGGTGATAAGGAAGAGATATTTCCATGATGAGATTCACTCGAGTCTTTATATCTTCCCGTCATAGCTACTACCTCCCAGGTACCTATCAACAAAGAGTATGCGAGTGGACCAATAGCTCTCTCGGGCCATGACACTTTTTGCTGACGCAGACGTTTATTGCGTGGAAGCTGTAAATTCCGCAGGGCTGAGCCAGAACGGTTACCAAGTATCCGGGTTGACTATAGGCAATTAGACGGACACATGATTGGGTGCACCGGTGCGTTGGTCTTTCGTAGCTGGCCACGATGGCGTGGGAGTACAAAAATATCAGCACTGCCCGCTAGGTTAGTCATTGACAGGGCATTGGTTCGAACGAGCCAATCATAGAGGGAAATGTGCTTCTTTGCGATTTGATGCTCACCTAAGATATTAGTTGCGACGATTTAGCGCGCTCACGATACTACCCAAACCACGAGGTAACCATGAGGAACTGAAATGACTAAATGCATTACAGCTTCATTCTTTCATAGCTAATGTGAGAAGTCCCTGCTAGAGGAAGTACTAAACCGCTGCTTCACCTTTAGGTAGAGTTTGTCGTGTAAATGGACGATGAGAAGAATGGTGTTTTGGATCTGCATGTGAGCATCTGCCAATTAGCTCGAGTAAACACGTGCAACAAAGTTGATTCACATACCTCCTATTAATACATGCGGGAATAGCTCGGTAATAGATAAAGCTATTACATGATAGGTAGTCGACTAAGGCTGATGTATATGTCATTATGTTATAGGCACTAGGTGTCTACCTACATTTGAGAGGGAGTTAACTTCTTAGGTAATTGCGTAAGTAGGCCAGTACGAATGATATCAAATCACTATTAATCAAGTCAGACCGTGCACTACCTCATTCACTGCTGAATGTGCCGGCGACTTTTGATCTGACTCAGATATCGCTTCCCGTAGTATCAATATGCAAACTCGATCCGGGGGAGTCACTTAAGATCCCCGGCCCTCCGCATTAACATATCACCAATAGCCTATCATTCTCTAAAGACCGAGGATTACTGATTGGCTCGTCTATATATAACTTTCTAGTCAACCTTGAATTTGAAGTTATCATGGAAAGCTGAAAAGCTGACATGATTAGTTGGTAGTCAGATAGGACTGTCTTGACCTATCACGTGAATATGCTCTCGTGCCCCGATTACCATCGTAGGTTTGTTGAGTCCTTGGAGACTAAATTGCTTGCATGAACTCCGAAAGGGTAGTAATATTTCGATACCTACCTAGGTATATATCGACGCTATAGCTGTATGGTTAATAGGGTTGTTGTATCCCGTAGTTGAATGTCGTTCATACCCCTTTGCTAGTTAAGGACGGTATAGCCGCTGAATAGGTACAAGGATTCTATATGTTATAGGTAATTTGGCTGGGATATCTTCGGACGAAGCCTACCTAGAATAAGACCCAAGTAACGTGATTGGATATTGTCATACGAGCTGTGTTGTAGAGTTATACGCTTACAAGCTTGCTCTATGCACGTATGCGAGTTGTGCTGATTGCTGTCGTAAGATACATGTGATGATTGTATTCCGTCGAATCACGACTAAGGAATCCCTCAAGGTCTAATTTGGAGAGTCGGTCCAATGTGCCTTGCAGCGTTGCAATATAAGAGGTAGCCTGCTCCTACCCTAATGTCTGTTCCTTGGTCTGGACTACTTGTCTCATAGGATACCTCGGAACGCGTTCTTCGCGTTGAAGTGGACATTCAAAAAGACCTATGTGCTGGCATCCTACACGTGGACTTGCATTTCGAAGAACACGTTCGAACCGGAAGATTTTATTAGGACGGTGAGTCGATCTACTGTCTCTACTGATGCATGGGTTTGCGATCAACGTCTGCAACGCTTGCTGGCAAGATGTCGACATCAGTCTTGTCGTCGCGCTATTCGGTGTTGATGTTTTGATAGCGGATTATGCCGATCATATGCTGCTCCGTCTTTACATCTTGGTCCCTGCATTAGTAGGTGGCTTGGGTGGGATTAGGCTTAGAGGTGGAGGTTGATGTTGAGGGAGAACTGCGAGAAGGGGGGAGATTGGAAATTAGGAAATGGCTGTAAATGGATGTTCCGGTAGTTGCGTACTCTCGCTTATCCAGTCATGGAAAGTGGGTCCGTACCTGCTTTTAGCTCATTTACTGAACTCATCTCATTGGCCCAGATTTCCTAAAATTTCAATAAGCTTTATGTGTAGCGGCCAATAGCAACGGCGAACGATCGCGCTACTCGCCCAGGCGCCCCCTGGAAAGGTAGAACTGCCCAATGCGCCGTTCTTGGCGTTCCCATCTCCTGTTTCCTCCGCCGTCTCTCCTTTTGCTACATTCATTTCTCCGTCCTTTGCGAGCATCGCGGCCCAAATCCCTCATTAGTTTGCTTTCCCTACACTCACTTTCTCTTGTTTGTTCTATCGTCACTCTTTATCGCGGAGATTTGTCTCCCTGTCACTCTTTTGAAGTAAATATTACACTCGTTCTGCAATAGCTTTAGTCGTCCATTGAGAAATATACATACCTTTTTGCTCATCCTACGACCAGCCTCTGCCATCGATCGATCGTCGTCTCCAGTGTTGATCCTGCTGTTGATCACTCGATGCACTAACAGAGGGGCATTGTGCCTTTAGCTTCGCGTATTTAGAGCATACACTCGTTTGACACGAAACCATTCCTGAGAACTATCATGAAGATCACAACGATACAAGCCGCCATTGGGTCGGCTGTCATTCTTCTGAATGCTCAACCATGCGCCGCTACCGCGCAACACCGGCATCACCATCTTCATGCTGAGAAGAGACACGATCATGGTCACATTCACAACCAAATCGAAAGTCGAATTCCATACAGCCACAGCCTGGGCCAAAGTAACTACAATCCGAACTATAGTGTTCGAAATAGCTCGGCGCTTGTGTCGCGAGATGGCAAGAAGAAATGCAAGTTTCCGGAGAACAAGGGTCTATTCGCCGTGACTCCGTCTAAGTTAAACGGTGGCTGGGCGATGGCCCCTGATCAAGAATGTGTATCGGGCACATGGTGCCCTATCGCTTGTCCGCCGGGCCAAGTTATGGCACAATGGAAGCCGGGGACAACCTACACGTTTCCTGAATCAACCGTTAGTGGCATCGCCTTTAAGAATCCTCCGATAGTGAGCTAATTGTGGCATAGTATGGCGGTGTCTACTGCAACGATGACGGTGAAATTGAGGTTCCTTTCAAGAACAAAGCTTGGTGTGTTGACGGTACCGGCACCGTGGATGCTGTGAACAATGCTGGAAAGGTCGTTTCTTTCTGTCAAACCTGCCTGCCAGGGTACGAGGACATGATCATTCCCACCGATGTCTACGATACCGCTACTCTAGCTGTCCCCGGTATTTCTTATTGGGATAAGACCGCATCCCAGTAAGTACTCGCTCGTTTAATCCCACCGTCGTTCGTGGCTGACGCGTCTAGCTTTTATATCAATGCTCCCGGAGTAAGTTCAAGCGAAGGATGCCACTGGGGAGATGAAACGAAGCCAATCGGTAACTGGTCTCCGTATGTTGCCGGCGCAAATACCGTCGCAGATGGCTCGACCTTCGTTAAGCTTGGATTAAATCCGGTGTGGCAAAGCTCCTCGCTTTACAGCACGAAGCCAACCTTCGGCCTAAAAATTGAATGCCCGGGAGGAAACTGTAATGGTCTCCCTTGCGAGATTGATGGGTCCGGCGTTAGGAGCAACAACAAAGCAACTGGTGCTGGCGGCTCCGACTTCTGCGTTGCAACGGTTCCTTCGGGAGCCAAGGCTAATATCGTTGTTTTCAACTTGGACGGCTCCGGAGGAGATTCGGCATCGAGCTCTTCGTCGTCTGAGTCAGAGTCCCAGTCTACTTCATCCCAAGCTCCTACCACATCTAGCACTTCCACAACGAGCTCCGCGCTTCCAACAACGACCACGTCAACAACCCCTTCCTCTACTTCTACTTCATCAACTTCGTCCAAAGTTTCGTCAACCAGCTCGTTGACGACGAGTAGTAGCAGTAGCAGCAGCAGTAGCAGCAGCAGCAGCATTACTACCACCAGTTCTCCATCATCCTCAAGCAGCTCCAGTGCGTCAGCGTACTTGGGTGGGATTTTCCAAGAGAACGGAACATCTAGCACTAGCTTTTCCTGGGCTGGGCCGTCATCGACGCCTGGCCCTGTACCCGTTTCCACCGCTGGAGACGAGTCTGCTTCTAGTGAATCGAACAAGAGTGAAGGTGCAGCTCAGCGACAAGGTGGCGCTGCTATTGCAGGTCTCATTGTCGCTTTTGTGGCTGCCAGCTACTTGCTTTAAAGTAGCTGCTGAGTCACCAAACGTGCCGGGTCCGCCATTATTCGCCTCCGCATATCTCGATGAAGTTCGCGGATTCCGGCGCGTTTCGCCGGTAGCAAGAAGGATAGTGACTCCTTCCGTCGCTATCTCCACACATTCATCGTTACCGGCATTGTCGATATGCATGTTGCCATCTTACTGGCAACACACGTCCTTATACCGTACATCTTACAGCCTCGGAGGCTCTTACGTCTCCGTTTGGAGCTGGTTGCATATAACGAACCATTTATTCAATAGTGTCTATTATCTATTCCTTAGCGACTGATAACCTCCGGTGTTATCTAGTACCTTCTTGGATATCTTTCTCGCTCATCTTGAGCTACGTACATTTTTATTTTCTCAATATACCCCCTTTTGTGGAGAGCGTCTGTAACTGGGCGGTTTGGAGCGTTTTATTATTGGCGAGAGCGACATTCTGAGCCCCATTCGGGGAGCGTGGAATTAAATATCTTGGAGTAAGCCTTGCTGAGAGAAGTGGCAGGGTTTTTAGAGCTGAGAGATGCACGATCAAGACGAGACGCGAATCTGATTTGCTCTTATTCTCATGAACATCTGACTTTGGGGCGCCGCGACCAAGGAGTCTTCGGATGCAAAGGAAAACAATTTTTGTTGGTGGGCTGCCGAAATTCTTGGCTATCTTTGGGTTCATATGGCGAGGGCCTGGATCCTCCATCTCGTAGATATACTTTACCTTCTGCCACAATGTGCCTGCTGTTGAGAAGGGCATCCGTTACCGTACAATGAAGTTTGTTGGCCGAAGTTGAACTCTTGTCGTCTCCAGGATACTTGTGATTATGTGATACAAAAGTTGATTCCTAAGTTGCCGTGGTCTTGTCGAAGAACATGGGTACGTTCTCTCGGAAAGAGGCCGAGGCGCTGTCTTCATAGCTTCCAGTTGTCAGTAGTATCTCATCACTGGTAACACTGCTTTAATTAGTGAACTGCTCCCACGCTGATATCAAATCGAACTCCCTACCTCACTAAGCAGTGCAAAGTGTAAGTACAGTAGCGGTCTCCTAAATGTGAGAGCGACCGGCAAAAACTTATAAGACGGAGAAATGAAGAGATCAAGACTGCTCGAATTCACTCAAATGCATAATGTCTACCTAGTTCCATCGTTATGGAAGGAGATTATTATTTGAGAAGCCAACTAACACATAACACAGGGTATCATTCGTGGGTTCGTTATGCCTAGAGTCTACTATCATTCCTTGCTTCTTCACGGCCAGTACCGAATATACGACCGGATTCAAAGGTATATTTCTCCTTTGAAATTATCCTTATCCCTTCAGGTCGTCTAGACGCAAAGGACTATTGCTGTTGCGCTTCCTCTTCTAAAACCCAGCCGGGCACGTCGGGCTCGACCGAGCGCGCGTCGATCACCTCGGCCACGTTGGGCCAGCCAGCGGCGATAGCGCTGCCCTTCTGCTTGGTGCCCATGATGGCGAAGACCTGCTGGGTGTGGGCGATGTAGCCGTGCAGGAGGTCCTGGTTGATCAGCGAGGCGACGGTCCACTCGACGCGGGCCGCCGTCACGGCCATGTTGCCGAAGAAGATGCCCTCGTCCGGCGGCAGCTCCTTGGGCCCGCCCGGAGGAGGCGCGAGGGTGGACTTGCCCGTGCTGGGCCCCGCGCTATTAGAGACGGCCATCAAGAACATGCTGTTGACGTTCGCCTGCGACCCCTTGGGAGTAGGGTTGGCAGGCAGGTACCCCTCTAGCCGTTTCTGCACGTATTTCATCGTCGTCACGAGATGTCTGAGCTCCAATACGGGCGCCTTGCGGGAATCGCCGTCCGCGGGTGGGACATACGTCAGGAGGAAGGTTCGGCGCGAGAGCGATCGCCAGATCAGTACGCGCAGGCGATATTGGATGGTAACGAGTAAGCGCATGCCCTTGCTGCGCAGCCAATCTTCGTGCTCCGTGATGGTGTGCTGGAAAAGGACGAAGTCGCCCTTTCGGACGGCGAGCGAGAGCTTGGAGTACACATCGGCCATGGATGCGGCTTCGGGCCGCTGCAGAAGGGCTTGCGAGGGTAGGCGACCTAGCATGAACATGGACGGTATCAAGTACGTGAGTATGAGTCGGCGGTGTTTCAGGAAATGCGGTGGCGTCTGCATATAGGCTTCCTGGTAGCACTGCGCGGCCCGCCAGTACTGAGCGTGGTTGAAGTGAAAGCGGCCGAGAAAATAGAGGAATGTCACCCTCTGGGCTGCCGGGTAGTAAGAGAGTGGCGGCGATTTTGCCATGATATTGGTTAGAAGTTGGGTTGCGAGATAGGATTTGGAGTTCTATGTAGTGTGGAATTTAGTACGTCGTTGTTCGGAACCCATTGTGCAGTTTGACGTACCATGGTAAGAAGCTTCAAGGTCTTGTTGGCGAAGATGTAGATGCCGACCTTTTTGCCTGTTGGTTGTCCAAATCGCGGGCCGGACCGATCAGTGAGGCATGTGGTGAAGAACTTTTGCATGAGCTCTGCCGTGGTCTCGATCACCGATTTCCGTTCGTCATCGCCCCTGTGGAGGACGGCCAGCTTCCTGGTGAGATCACGGCGCTTATTCAGCGTCATGGATAGCGTTGATAGAGAGCCGCAGAGCGATATGCTCGTCTCCAACATGATTGTCCCAAAGGTGGGATTATTGAGTGCCGTGGCGCACGCGCTACATTTGTCAGCGAAGAGGTTTGCAGAACCGAAATGAACAGCGGATTGACATACTTGGTCAGCGCAGTGAGCAATTGGTGAGCACCTACGAGGTCTTCGAAGTCGACGTCTCTCCAATACTCGAGGTACTCCTTCATGAAGGCGATGAATCCGGGCCATGTTGCTCCTTGGCCTTCCGGAACATCTTCCTCTTCTGGTAGATGCGACTCAATGAGCTTCTGGAGCGCACCATCATCTTCATAGCCGCTCTTGAGCTCGACTGCAAGGTCGTGATATTCTTGTGGCACAGGTGGTTCCACCTTGAGCCAGTCGCCCAATGCTTCTCCATTGAGGGATTTGAGAATATCGCGAACGCCTGTGAGGAATTGGACTGTCAAAGCCATGATGAGAGGGTGTAGGGGTTGGAACTTGGAGAGGACTGTCTACGTGCGGGTCATTGCATTTACGAATGCGCCGTCGATATGCCGGGAAGTAGACAGTAATTGGTAGTCCCAAAAGTTGTTCGAATAGTAACACGAACAAGTCATGTATGACGAAGCTTGGAAGTTATTCTGCCGTGACTTGTTGTGCTGATATGTGAGTTGTCGGCTTTCAGTGTTGACAGGACAAGTCTACCCTTCCAGATTCAAATTAATAGAATGTAAGTCAATGCTGGAAATAAAGTTGCGGAAGGTAAAACACAGTGTGCGTAGGGACAGCCAATTAAATCTCAATTGGGTCTGCAAGGCTGATTTGAGTTTATATTTAAGCGCTAGAGTGACATCATTCTCGTTAAAGTTAGATACCTGGGCACATGAGGTGGAGGGACCTGGCGTTTTGGCAATTACATATATAAAGTCCCCTACTAGCAATAGAGCATATACCGAGACTGAATATATGCCCCGTAACTCTAATTCAAATAGCCTATATTATACTGTCATTCCATATATCCATTCTAATCATACAGAATCGATCCGTTGTACGACTATGGCAGTGGCCGCACCACCTCCGTTGCAAATAGCAGCGACACCATATTCACCTGGCTTGAGCTGGTGTAACAATGTTGTAAGGATTCGAGATCCGGAGCTCCCCAAGGCATGGCCTAGAGAAATTGCACCACCCAGAGGGTTGACCGTGGCATTCCCAAGGCCAAGGATCTATTGTTGCTCGTTAGTAAATCATATGACCTCCAAAATTAGTACATGGCTCTCACCTTCTCGTTGGCCTTGATGACTGCAGCAAAGGCTTCGTTGAATTCCCATACGGCAACCTGGTCTTTCGTAATACCTGCGCGCTCCAGCGCTATAGGCACGGCTTTGGCTGGAGCCACGGGGAAGTCAACAGGATCGACTGCAGCATCGGCAGAACCGCATATCTTTGCTAGGACTCTCGAGCCCTCTCCAAATTCTTTAGCGACTTCTTTACTCCCTAGGACTAGCGCACTGGCACCGTCGTTTAATGTAGATGAGTTCGCCGCGGTGACGGTACCCGTGCCGTCGCGGATGAAAGCCGGCTTCAGTGTAGGAACTTTGTCTAGCTTAACATCTAAATACCCTTCATCCGTATCGATAATGGTGTCACCCTTCCGACCCTTTACAGTTACGGGGACGATTTCATCCGCGAAAGCCTTGTTCTTCCACGCAGCTTGTGCCCGCTCGTACGATTGGATAGCATATTGGTCTTGCGCCTCCCGAGAGATCTCGTATTTCTTAGCCGTTGTTTCGGCGCAAATTCCCATGTGGAACTGATCGTAGACATCAGTTAATCCGTCCTTGATAAGACCGTCCTCCATCTTGACGTGTCCGAATGGTGGTAAGCTACTCGCACGAGGAACGTAGTATGGAACTTGTGACATATTCTCCATGCCACCAGCTATTTGCGCCTCACTTAAACCGAGCTGGATATTTTGAGCTGCAAAAACGACAGCCTTCAACCCCGAGGCGCAAACCTTGTTGATGGTAACGGCCTCAACACTCTTTGGGAGGCCAGCAAATATGGCGGCCTGCCTTGCAGGAGCCTGGCCAACGGAGCCTTGCAAAACATTTCCCATATAAACGTCTGTGATCTTCTCAACAGGAACCTTGGACTTTTCAAGGGCTGACTTAATGGCGACGGCGCCGAGTTGCGGCGCAGATACCGTCAGAAAAGAGCCATTGAACTAAACGACCTGTCAGTTATCATGGCACTAAGTAATACTAGCCTTAGAAGTGAGAATTGACCTTCGCAGTAGGCGTCCTAGAGGCGCTGATAATATATGCATCTCGAACTTCTTGTTGACGGGCAGTCTGCACCGAAAAGTAGCGTGGCGCCGTCGAAATTCGAGCCCCCGCCCGAAAGGGAGAGCTTCTAACAGCAGATCCAACCATACCCAACCGGAGGACCATCTTGACGCTTGACTACGCAGAATTAGCAATGAAATTAGCAATGTGGTGAAGAAGAAAATGATGAAGATGGAAAGGGTTGAAAACAAAGAAAGTAAGTTAACGTTATGTTTGTAGTAAGGTATACAGCCCGCTGTTATCCTTTCAAAGCTTATTGGCACCTCGGCTTACAGCGGGACGTTCCTTTCTCTAGTGATTCTGCCCTTTTAATTAACCGAGGAAGCCGATCCTAGCAATCTGGGGAAGCAGCCTGCCGGTCTTCAGCCTTGGCATATGCATTTACGGAGATCTCTAGATACAAACGGAGAATACATATGTACCTATGTACATAACGTATAACATATCAATATATAATTAAGCAAAGTTTCTTTTTAAAATATATAAAATTAAAAATTTAAAAAGCTTTATTTAAGTTAAAATTAATATAAAACTTTTTAAAATAATTAAACGTTTATATAATTTAAATAAAAAATCTTATTAATTAAATTCTTAAAAAGTAAATTATATTTATAACGTTATAAACTTTAAGTTTATTGTAAACGAAAATCCGTCGTAAACGTAAAGAAATTTTAAAGGATTTTCTTTTAATAATAAAGATATTATTAAATCGTTATAAAAATTAATAAAATTTAAAGCGTTTATATTTTTAATTTAATTATAAAAATAATTAAATTATATATATATATATATATTTTATAATAAAAATAATAAAAACTAACTTATATATAATAAAATGTTTAATTAATAAAGAATTAACGAAATTAAAAAATCTAATAAATCGAAACTAAAATTAAATAATAATTACTTATTAAATAACGATATAAAACGTAAATTTACTAATATTAATTTCCTTTTTTTATTAATAACATTTATTTTTAACGTTATTAAATTATTATTCGTTTTTTTATTTATTTTAAATCATTTATTTTTAAACTTTTATATATATTAAATTATTTACTAAATTATTTATTATAAACTATTATTTTATTATAATTATTCTCGATTTTTTAATTAATAAAAAAGTTATAAAGTTCTTTTATTATATTAATATTTATTATCTTTTTTATTTTAATATCCTTTTTATTATATTATTATTTTTAAATAAAAGAAACATTTCTTATATTATCGTTTATTATACGTATTATATTATTATTAATAATATATAAAATAAAAATAAAAAACGTAAACGTGATTTTATAAGTTCTTTTTTAATTATATTATTCGATTTAATAAATTACATTTCTATTCTTATAAACGATATTTTTCGTAATAAAAAATATTATTTTTACGTTTTTATATTTCCGAAATTTATAAATATATCGTTTTTTCGTTATAAATCTAAAATCGTATTAATAATAATTATAAAATTATATTTTATTATTTTAAATTTTAACTATTAAAAGTTCTTTTATAATAACGTATTAATATTATAAGAAATTATTTCTAACTCGAAAATAAATAATTACGTATAAAATAACGTTTTTAATACCGAACTTTTCAACGAATTATATTATTTTATAAAAACTTATTCCTTATTTAACATTATTTATATTATCCTAAAAACTTAAAAGTAATAATTTAGAATAAATCGGATATTTTAATATATATCGTTTTATATAACGAAAATTACTATTAATAATAATTCGAATTTAATTAATTTTTATACTAATATATATAAATTTCTAAATAATAAAATCTTTATATTAATATTAAAATCTATAAATAAAAAACCGAATTATTATAAACTATTTACTTATATATTTTAATCGTTAAATATATCGAAATATAATTATATTAAACTTTATATCTTATATTAAAATCACGAAATATAGAAACTTATTAATATATATTCTTAATTTCTTTTCGTTTAATTCGTATATTTTATATTTAACGATTTCATTTTTTCTTTTTATAAGAATATAAAAGGTTTTATCTTTATATTTCTTTATTAAAAAAAACAAAAGATCGTTTAATATTAAAAAAAAACATAAATATTTAAATTTATAATAAATTTAACGAATAATTTTTCTAAAACTTAAAAACGCTTTCGATTTTAAATAAATAACGATTAAAAGGAATAATCCGATAAAGAACGAAATTATAATAACGAAAATTATAACTTATAAAAATTCATTATAAAAGTCGTTAATTATAATTAATTAAATTTAGATTTAAATAAAAATAATAATAATAACGAATTATTAAAAAAAAAAAACGGGCTCGGTTTAATTTTTAATTTAATAATAATATCGATAATTCTTTTAATAAAAAACCCGAGTTTAATTTAAATAACGATAAGTTTTATCGAAATAAAAGTATCTTTATAAATAAATAGAAATATATAAAAACCTTTTAAATAAAAGCCTTTTAAATAAATAAAACGTATATTTTACTTATTATCGACTTTATAATTACGTTACCTTAAATTTATAAAACCATTTAACGTATTTAAAAATTATCGAGAAATTACTAAAATAAATTACTAAAATAAATATAAAGATATATACCTAAATTAAATAGTTTCTTTTAATATATATTTTTTTTTTACGTTTTCGTAAATATTATATATAATTAACCATTTTTATATCGTAACGAAAAGTTAAAACATAAATTTATTTTTTTCGTTTAAACTTTAAAATATTATTATTTATAATAATATATTTTTCGAATAATCGATCGAATTACTTTCTTTTATAGCTTTAATATATTTATTTTATCTTTAATAATTCGTTTTAATTTACATTTTAATTCGTATAGTTTTTACGTTTAATAATTCGTTTAATTATAACGATTATTACGATCGTTTTTTTAAGTAAAACCTTTTAATTTCCAATATTTTATAAGGAATAAACTCGTAATAATATTTTCGTTATTTCTAATAAAAACTTAATAATAATTTCGTTTTTATTACGTTTATTAAATACGTAAACTACCGTAATATTATAAACGAAAAAACCCATTAATATTATCGTAAATTGCGTAAATTTGTTAATTAAATAAAACTTTCGGTTTCGTTTTTATTAACGTTATTTATAATTAATAACGTTATTAATCCTTAGTTATTTTTTTAGCTTATATTTTCGTTAGTTTAATCGAATCTTATCGGTTATTAAGTAAATAAATATATAATTCCTTTACGTTATAATATAAATTTTAACGACTTTCCTTATATCGTAGAAATTTATACGAAATAAAAACGTATTTAATATCGTTATTACGTTATTTATTATATTAATAAGGAACCGTTATTTACGTTATTTATTAGGTTTTTTAAACGTAAATAAAGCAAAAATAACTAACTTAACGTTAATAAAAAAAAAATAAAAAAAGAAGTTTAATTTTTTTTTACTAAATTCGTAAAACGTTTATTTTATTTATATTATTTACTTTATTTTTTATATTTCTTATCGTTATATCGGTAACGTTATTATCGAAACTTATAATTTAATTTATATATATTATAATAACTAAATTACCGGTTAAAATTTTATTTCGAAAATAAAATAATATCGTAAAATTAACTATAAATATTTTCGTATAAACTTTTTCGTTGTTATTAATAATAAAGAAAAACGTACGAAACAAAAGATATATCGCGTTTATATAATCCGCATTAATATATTTAATCCTAATTTCTTTTTTTTAAATCTTTTTAATTTTTTAATTTAAATAATAATAATAACGATAATAACGAAAATTCGTTCTTTTCCTCGTAAAGAAATAATCCCATTTCCGTTTATATTATTATTATTATTATTATATAATAAACTTATAAAATTACCTTAGATTATAATTTCATAAATTTCTCGTTTTAATAAGATTTTTTAAACGGGAATAATATTTATACGTATTTTTTTTAAAAATATATTATTACGAATATAAACGTTAATTTTTTAAAGGACTTTTACGTCGAATTAATAAAACACGTTATCGAAAAATATAATAAATATAAAAAACGGTAATTTAACTTATATTTCGTTAATAATATTTATTCGAAATATTAAAAAAAAAACTAAAATATTACGTTATTTTCGTTTTATTTTATTTAAAATTATATGGATTTTAGAAATATACCCGTTAAATTTCCGTAATTATTATAAATAAAAGAAATATTTATTATAAAAATTTACGTCGTTATAAAAATTCGCTAATATCGCGATATATAATATCGATATAAAAGTTATATTTATTTATTTTTATAAAACCTCGATAAAATTTACTAAATGTTTTTTTTATTATTTAAAAAACTTGATATTATTTTTATAATATTTTCTAATAAATATTTACGTAACGTTTTTATATTAAACTTTCGAATTTATCGAAATATTATCGTTATATAACTTTATTATTTTATTTATTATTACTTTAAATATATAAACGATAATATAATAATCTTAAATAAATTCCTTAATTAATTCTTTAAAAATAATAACGTTATTAACGAAATTTTTATATATTTTATAATAAACGAAAATATAATCGACGTAAATAATATTTTCGACGAAAATCTTTTCGTTATTATAAACGAATATAAAAGATCCGTAATTTTAGATTTAATAACGAATTATACGGAAATCGAACGTTTATAATAATACGTTAATAATTATAAACGAAAAAAAAAACTCGTTATAAAAAAATAGAGTTTTATTATTTACACCTAAGTGTTTTATTATCGGAACTTTATTTATACCTAAATATAAAAGTTGGAAACCTTACGTTACGATTTAACGTACGATTTAAATATTAACTTAATCTTTAAACTTAATAAGTAATTTACATTTAAATTAAATATAACTTAAACTATTTAATCCGTTTAATTTAGAACTTTCAATTAATTTAAACCTTAATATAAGAAATGCTTTTATAATTAAGTTATTTATTATTAATAAATCCTTTAATAATAAAATAAAATCGACGTATAACGATATATAATTTATTTTAAATATACCTTTATTTTTAAACATTAATAACTTTATAACCAAATATTACTAAAGCTTTAGGTTTAAATTTATTAATTCGTATTAAAAAAAGCTTTAATATAAAGGATATTTTAAATTTCTCGAGCTAAAATTAGCTAAGATATATACTTATATACGTTATATATTATTTCCATTTTTAAGAGTTAATAAAGCTAAGGAATATTACGTAATTCGCGCATTAACGCGTATTTTTAATAACAAATAACTTAATAACAAAATATTTTATATAATCGAACTCGATATTATTCGATTCGTAATTAAGTTAGTTTTCGAATAAAATAAGATATAAAATTATACGAGTTGCTTTAATAAAGTTATTAAAGTGTATTTAGTTTCGGATCCGGACGTTATTAGACGCGAAGCTCTTAGCCTTTATATTTAGGTACAAATAAAGCTTCGATAATAAAACACCTAAATATAAATAACAAAACTCAAAAAATAAATAAAGATATTTATATTTCGTATTATTCCTATTAATAAGTTTAACGAAATTATATCGTTATTATCGTATATATTTCCCATTTTTTATTTTAATAATAAAACGAAATTTTTTATTTAACGCGAATGTTTTTTTACCTTAAACGAATATATCGATTATATTATAAAATAAAAAAACAAATAATTCGTTCGATATTTCCGATTTATTTTTATGATTTTTAATAAAATTATAAAAAAACGAATTAACTAAAATAACTCGTTTTATATTAATAAATTTTATCGTAATTAAAATCGCGAATATATAATAAAAGAATTTTATAAATTATTAAATTCGGAAATTTAACGTATAATAAAACGCGATATAAAAACGAATACGTTAATTAATTTTATTATATATAACGTTTATAAAATTAATAATACGTAACTTTTTTAATTAAATAAACGAAACTAATTAAACGAAACTAATTAAACGTTATAATTAACGTTTTAAAATACCTTAGTTTATTCCTAATATTTAACGTTATAAATTATTATTAAAATAATTAAATACGTTATTTATTTCGATATACGAAATAACGCGTTATTTTCGTTAACGAAAAAACGAAAATAACATAAAAAAACATAATATAAAACCTTTATATCGTCGCTTAATACTTTCATTATCGTTTTAACGACTTTATAAAATATATCGTTTTTTCGAAATTCTACGTTAAAAACTATTAAAATCATTATAAATAATAAGCTTATAACATTTTTTATAATTACGGTTTTATATAATTTTAACCTAATTTTGTTCTTTTATAAACGTAGAAACGAAAATATTTAAAAATATTTTCGTTTAGTTTTAAAACTTTTATATTAACGTTATAAATCCGATTCTACTAATTATTTCCGTAAATAATTAATTAATCGAAACGAATATTTACTTATTTATTATTATTATTAATTAACCTTTAACGTAATAATATTTAAACTAAATATTATTATAAATATAAATTTATATTTATTTTTTTATAAGGTATTTTCGCGGAAAAAAAGGTAACCATAATTATCGTTAATTTATTATCGAAAATATTAATAACATTAAAATTACGAACCGGATATAATTATAAATATACCGAAATAAAGTTTCTAAATTCGGTATAATAACTTTAAATAACATTAATAAAGTTAATATCTTTTTTATTAATTTATAATGTCGTTTTTACTTTTTTCGTTCGTTATAAGTTTTCCTTTTAATCGATAAAAAATAAAACCCGAAATATTAATCTTTTTTTCCGATTTAAAACGATTAATATTTAAACTTTTATAACGTTATATTATATATCGATTAAAAAGTTAATTTAAATATTATACTTTATACGGATATTTATATAATAAAAGTATATATAACTAAATATTATTTTAAAACCGAAATTAAGTTATAATCTTTTTTAAACCTTTTTTAGAAAATATTACTATATTTTAACGTAAAAAACCCGCTTTTATCGCTTATATATCGCTTTTTAAATAAATTTTTAAATAAACGAAATTAATTTTATTAAGAAATCCATTATTAATTAATATAAATTCCTTTAATATAGAATTCTTAAGTTATTATTACGGTAAATTATCGTTTCGAAAAAGATTAACTTAACTAATTTATAACGGAAATAAAGGAAATTACGTTTAAGTAAAATAGTTTAAAAAAGTATAAGTTTCGACCGAATTTATAATAATTAAAAAAGGTTAATTATTTCGAATAATTAACTTTATATAACTAAAATATTACGTTTCTTTACCTTTATTTTCGTATAAAACTTTACGTTCTAAATTATTTTTTTATTTATAAACGAAATATAATTAAATATAAGGAATATTATAAAGTAAAATTAATATTAAATCATTTTTTCCATTACGTAAAAAACCTATTTATTATGAAAAATATTCGATTTATTATTTTTATTATCGCTTACGCGAAATATTAAACTTATTATAAAGATTATAATAATTATTACGTTTCGGATATTAATCCTTTTATAAACGAAAACGAATTCGAAAATAAAAAGACCTTTTAAATATCGTAACTAACGATTAAATGGAATTAACGAATATATTATTAAATCGAAACCTCGATTTTTCTATCGAATTTAATATTTTAAACCGATAAAAAATTAACGTAGAATTTAATTAAATTCCTTTTATTAATACGTATCCCGAATTTAACTAATACGATAAAAACTTAATTTATTAATCGATAATCGTTAATAACCGAAAATATTTTATTACGAATAATAATAACGTAATATTAAGATAATTAAAGCTTTTTAATCGTAAATAATATATAATATTTAATCGATATATAAGTTATTATCGAATTATATTCGACGAATTTAACGTAAAATAATTATCGTTTAACGTTAATAAATTTAATAAATATAATAAATCTTTTATTTTTAAGGTTTTATACGTTTATTTATATCGGATAATTATCGATATCGGTTTAATTAACCTTATAATTCGTTATATCCTAATAAACGTAATTATAAACGAAATTTATAATTTTACGTTTTATTCGATATTTATATTTCCATTAAAAAAAGGTTTTTTTTAACTTTTAATTAAGGTTTCGTTAATACGTTTATAATAGAAAATTCGCGATATAAAATACGTTATAATTAACGAAAAATCTATAATAAAATTAAAACTTTTCGATATAATATCGTATCGTTTATAATAGGTTTTTTTTAGAAATTCCCGCGAATATTATATTTAAAAACATAAATATTATTTTCTTAAGTAATTTTTATTAGTTATTTTTTATATTTAATAAACCTTTATATTATATAAAAGTTAATTTAACGTTTCTAAAATTAATAAATTAATTTATATATTTTTTTATCGATAAAACCTTTTATTTAAAAACTTTAATATATTAATAAAACCCGAAATAAGTTACGTTTTAAAACGTTTTCTATATTATACGCATAATATTTTATATCCGAAAAATATAAGCGTTTTTCGTTTTTCGTTATTAATTTAATTAATTTATAATCGTTACGAAAATTACTAATTTTAACGATATAATACGTATATATTCCATTAACGTAACTATTAATTTTTATAATTATAAATATATAAACGTTTTCGAATAATTTATAATATACGTAATTATTATAAAAACGAATTACGAATAAAATCGAACTTCGTTTTATAATATAAATAACTTCGAAATATATTTTCTTATTTATATAAAAACTTACGTAATATTTATAAAGAATATTTATACGTTTTAAAGATTAATTAACGATATTATAAATATCGTTAAACATTTAACGTAAAAAAAAAGCTCGAATTAATAAATAAAAATACCTTATATTATTTTCGTTATTTTTAATAAATAAATTATATTAGTTTATTTTATTTTTATATTATTAACGTAAATTATAAATATAATAATTATAAAGAATACGTTTTTAAAAACGTATTAATCGTTTTTATTTTTTAATTTATAAAATCGTTTTTTTATAAAAATATTAATTATAAACGTACGTAATTTCCTCTTATTATAACGTATATTATTACCATATATAAATCGCAAAATTTTATATTAAATAAAATTATATTAAATATAATAACTAAAGAATTTTAATTTAATCTTATATATATAATATTTTTTCGCGTTAAAACGTTAAACGTTATTTTTTTTAAGGAAATATTCGGTTAAAAATATCTTTATTATTTTTAAAAAAAATAACTATAGTTTAATTAACGAATTAAATTCGAAAAAAAGTTAATTATTTAATTAAGAAAATCTTACGTTTATTCCTTTTTTATATAAATATAATAAAGTTTCGTTTAAATATTTAATAATTATAATTTATAATTATAAATAAATTATTTTAATTATATAAAATACGTTTTAACTTATTAACTTTATAATTCGTTTCGTAAATTACCGTTAATTTTTTTATAAACGAAACGAAACCTTTTTAGAAAATTATCGAAAATTTAATCGAACCGTAAAAAATTTATAATTAATTATTTTTAAAACATATAATTTAAAAAATAAAATAAAAACCAAAAGAAATTAAAATCTAAAAGCTTAAAAGTTTAAAATAAATTAAAATTTACCTTTAATAAAAATCGTTTCGTAATTTTTAACGATATTAATAAAAACCTTTAATAACTTAAAAAATTAAAGCTTTATTATAAATAATAAAATACGAAATATAAAAATACTTTTTACTTTTTAAATAATTTTAATATTATTTAAGTATGATATATATATATATATATAAATGAACTTATACAAATACTTCCTTACGAACTATAGGGTATATTACATGTATGTAACCGGCGCACGGGGCAGAATATGGCTAGGCGTATATTCCTGCGGTGACGCTCAACTGGAACTGTCACGTGTACAGCAGTTCCACCCAGATTGCCTGACAAAGAAATGTTGATTATATCAGCCCGAAGTACTCCGGTACCGTTCCTTATCACGTTAATCCCTTCCAACCTTATGTACGCCTTGTACCTGCCAGTATCTCTGTTGGGACAATCGCCGCTCAAATACCTTCCATTATCGCCATTAGCCAATCTCTTTTGCCTCTTCTCACCACAAAACTCCCTTTCACCCTTTTCCACATCGACAACTCCCTCAGCCATCTAGGAAAAGTGCCGGCCTATTTCCAGGAATTTCGTCTATCTGCAGAAGTTACCAAATTGTCCTCTAGACTGCCGTCTCTTCTAAGAATACCCCCGCAAGACAGCTCAAGATGTCGACCGCCGCCCGTCGCCGTTTAATGCGAGACTTCAAGGTTAGATATGCGTTTCCCTTCACTATACTTCGCTGATATGCTGATTCGGATATGTAGCGAATGCAGACCGATCCTCCGGCTGGCGTGTCTGCATCTCCTGTTCCCGACAATGTCATGACTTGGTGAGATTGCAAATGCTAGTCGACTTCCGTCGCAACACGGAACTAATGCTAGATCCTCACAGGAATGCTGTCATCATTGGACCTGCCGATACCCCGTTCGAAGACGGGACATTTCGACTCGTCATGCACTTCGAGGAGCAGTATCCGAATAAGCCACCGGCCGTCAAGTTCATCAGCCAGATGTTCCACCCCAACGTCTATGCCACAGGAGAGCTATGTCTGGACATTCTACAGAATCGCTGGAGTCCCACGTACGACGTCGCGGCCGTCTTGACGAGCATTCAAAGGTGAGTTAGGATCGATTTGGCTTTGCTATTGGTATCCTAATACTGATATCCGCCGAATCAGCCTGCTCAATGATCCCAACACTGGTTCTCCCGCGAACGTGGAGGCTTCCAACCTTTACAAGGACAACCGAAAGGAGTACACCAAAAGAGTCCGCGAGACTGTGGAAAAGAGCTGGGAAGATTAAGCTCGATCTCCGCAGACGCGAGGAACCTTAGTACTGTGTTTTGGGCTCAAGACGCCTGTTACACATCTCGATCAGGATCTACAGGTGCTAGAAGACGATAGAGGTTTCCGCGACTCGAGAGCTTGGGGATTTGCACGACCATATTAGCATTGCCGCTTCGGCTCTACCGCAAGAATCATCCACGAGGGGCGTAAGGGTCTCGGCGTTCTAGTAGGCGTCGAATAGGAATGATTACGACATTTAATAATTCGAAGCACTCACGGGAAGATTATCTTCGCTGACGCCTGGAAATTTACCTTATGGACTACTACAGGAGTCATTTCCCGCCTCCCCGCATTATTAGCTAGGCGTTCTCGTTCTGTTTCTTTATCTTTAGTTGGGAATGCCAGGCATGGTTTGTACCTAGTTATTTAGTCTATCGAGAGAATACAAAGAATGACAAACGATAATGAGGTTTAGACGAAAGCCTCTAGCTCTCTTTGGACGAATGCATGAACTGATAAATCACTTTTCAAATGGTATGAAATATAGGAGTTCGCGTATATTCAAGTTCCTTGGCTATTCTTAGTCGTGGCGTATTCGTACCTATACTTTTTAATACTGTGTTCGCGACGTGTGGGTTTTTAGTGATCTTATCGTGTAAGTTCATGCTGTGACGCGTTGCTTCCAGGTAGAAGTGGGATGGAATAGAATTGAATTTACAAGGTGCAACATTAAAGGATACATGTATATCCATACTGGCGTTGTACTGTAAAGGTACTTAATTCAAGCCTAGGAGCGCTATTGTGTAAGGGTACCAGTACGGTATCGGTACGTATTCTATCTCATGCCTAAGGCCGCTGAATTGTGGCTTTCGCTTCCTTGCAGGTTGCAGCTAGCATTTCCCCTGGATTAGGTGATTTTGTACTTCAGGCACGGCCGAAATCCGCTGAAAGCGTCAACGCCCTGTTTTCTCCCAATACAAACGCCGGCTCCAAATTTGACGCGACCTCTTCCAACACCGCCCAGATCCCATCAAACATATTCGAGGATACCACGGCATACATATAAGTCTTATTGTTACCCACATTAACATTCTTTGGCCTGTTCGCCGTTCCGTCGGCCGAGCGGCGTCTTGTAACTTGTCATATTTCTTTTCTTAACATGAAATAGGCCTCTCCTTCGTACATATTACCACCCCTCCTGCGCGTAGCCGTCCCTAAACGCCGACGTCATCATGGCGAGCGCAAACAGCATCAAGGTCGTTGCCCGTTTTCGGCCGCAGAATAAGATCGAGTTAGCATCGGGCGGAGAGCCTATCGTCTCCTTCGATGGCCCCGACACTTGTACTCTCAATGTGTGTCTCCGCCAAACCCCTCGTCTATGACCGTAGTGTTGCCGCCCATGCTAATTACCCAATTCCGAATCTAGTCGGGAGAAGCCACAGGTAGTTTCACGTTCGATCGCGTGTTTGACATGCAAGGTAAACAGGTCGACATTTTCGATTACTCGATCAAACCCACCGTCGACGACATCCTGAACGGTTACAATGGAACCGTGTTTGCATATGGCCAGACAGGTGCCGGAAAGTCCTACACCATGATGGGAACAAGTATAGAAGACGACGAGGGCAAGGGTATAACTCCCCGAATTGTGGAACAGATCTTTAGCAGTATCATGTCTAGCCCACCTACCATCGAATACACTGTCCGAGTCAGCTATATGGAAATCTACATGGAGCGTATTCGCGATCTGCTAGCGCCTCAGAACGACAATCTACCAGTCCACGAAGAGAAGAACCGGGGCGTATATGTCAAAGGTCTTCTGGAGATCTACGTCTCGAGCGTCGAGGAGGTTTTCGAGGTTATGAAGAGAGGTGGAGCTGCCAGAGCTGTTGCCGCCACAAATATGAACCAGGAATCCTCGCGTTCGCATTCTATTTTCGTCATCACCATCTCTCAGAAAAACCTCGAGACCGGATCGATGAAGAGCGGTCAGCTGTTCTTGGTCGATCTGGCTGGCAGCGAAAAGGTTGGCAAGACCGGTGCTAGCGGCCAGACTTTAGAGGAGGCAAAGAAGATTAACAAGAGTTTGAGTGCCTTGGGCATGGTCATCAACTCCCTCACCGACGGAAAATCCTCCCACATCCCCTACCGAGACTCCAAATTAACGAGAATCTTGCAAGAGTCTCTCGGAGGAAACAGCAGGACAACACTCATCATAAACTGTTCGCCGAGCAGTTACAATGATGCCGAGACCCTGAGCACACTACGATTTGGTATGAGAGCGAAATCGATTAAAAACAAAGCGAAGGTCAATGCCGAGCTTAGTCCCGCAGAGCTCAAGGCTATGCTCGCCAAGGCCAAAGCCAATATCACAACCTTCGAGACGTACATCTCAAACCTGGAAGGAGAGCTACTGCTGTGGCGTGGCGGCGAAGCTGTCCCTAAGGAGCGCTGGGTGTCGGCGATATCTGCTGATGGCGTAGCCACTACAAGAGCAGACGCGAAAGCTCATCGGCCTTCAACCCCGTCGCGACTAGTACCTGAAAGCCGATCTGAAACGCCTGCATTGACAGAGCGTGCGGGAACTCCAAGTCTCCCTCTGGATAAGGATGAGAGGGAGGAGTTTCTCCGAAGAGAGAATGAACTTCAAGATCAGCTAACAGAGAAAGAGTCAGCCGTCGCAGCGGCGGAGAAGTCTTTACAGGAATCTAAGGAAGAGCTATCTTTCCTAAAGGACCACGATAGCAAGTTAGGCAAAGAGAATGAGCGACTGACAACCGAGGTGAATGAGGCCAAGATGCAGCTCGAGCGGCTAACCTTCGAGAGTAAGGAGGCGCAGATCACGATGGACGCGTTGAAGGAGGCGAATTCGGAACTCACGACAGAGCTCGACGAGGTTAAACAGCAACTCTTAGATATTAAGATGAGCGCGAAAGAGACAAGCGCAGCGTTGGATGATAAGGAAAAGAAGAAGGCCGAGAAGATGGCAAAGATGATGGCAGGATTCGACTTAGGTGGAGAAGCGTTCAGTGCCAACGAGCAGTCGATTGCCAACGCCATCCAACAAGTCGACGCGCTATACGAGCAAAGCTCATCAGGAGACCCCATCCCATCAGATGACCTCATAGACCTCAAGGCTAAGCTGGTGGAGACCCAGGGCATTGTCCGGCAAGCAGAGATCTCCCTACACAGCGGTGTACCGGGTCTAGCCAACGGCAAGACGATGCAGCAGCAGATCGCAGAATTCGATGTCATGAAGAAGAGTTTGATGCGAGACCTGCAGAACAGATGCGAGAGAGTAGTCGAGCTCGAGATTTCTCTTGACGAGACACGCGAACAGTACAATAATGTGTTGCGATCATCTAACAACCGTGCGCAGCAGAAGAAGATGGCGTTCCTCGAACGCAACCTAGAGCAGCTTACTCAAGTTCAGCGTCAACTTGTTGAGCAAAACGGTAGCCTGAAAAAGGAAGTGGCCATTGCTGAGAGGAAGCTTATCGCGAGGAACGAGCGTATCTCCAGTCTAGAGAGCTTGTTGCAGGATAGCCAAGAGAAGCTGACCGCTGCGAACCACAGGTCCGTCAACCTCCGTCCATTCCTTTCTTCTCTACTGACACTAGTGACAGGTTCGAGTCTCAGCTCACTGCCGTCAAGGAGCGTCTCGAGGCAGCCAAAGCTGGTTCGACTCGCGGTCTAAACTCGCCATCCGGTGCCGGTTTCAGCTTTGCTAACGCAGGGAGCCGCATCGCGAAGCCGCTCCGTGGTGGAGGTGCCGCCGGCGATGCCCCAGCCCAGGTTCCGACCATCGCCAACCTACAGAACGAAGGCAATGCTGGTAAGAGAAGCAGTTGGTTCTTCCAGAAGTAGGCATGGGTGGTAAGACAGACCACGAATAACGACTGCGCCCACCAAGCAAGCAACCGGACGAAACTAGACTGTTCGAGGATTTTCAATAATGCCCTAGAGGATACGCGAGGAGCTCGGTTTCATTCCACGATACAGATAGAGGATTATACCCCAACGCCCATTCCTATTCTTCTGCTTTGACGGCTGTACAGCTCTGCTCGAGCTTTAATAGGCAGGTTCTGAGGATGGAATATTGACCCTTTACGCACACTCGGAGTATTGTATGATTCAATTCACCCTGTGGATTTCCGAACCGAACTTAAGGGTGAATGGTGCTTATAAGGCAGATTCCAGGGGAGGGAGGCTCGATGTGGCGAAACTGTTTGGACGGTTTATGAGAACAGGACAGGCATGTTTTTTCTTTAGTTATGCGAATCTATGCATGCATTGGAATGGATGGCGGGGAGTTTGCGTACTACTACTACTGCGTGGGCGTAGCTGTATGGTTACTGACGTAGTCAAGAGGCAGCACGATATGCAATATGAAGACACTCAACTTGGTAAAGACCGACCCGACATTAGAACATGGATAGTCTTTGGAGACTAAGGAACATTGCATTACACCGGATTCTATATCGACTGAGCATAACTCTATAGAGCTCAATATAGAGATTTACCGTAATTCGCATAAACCCCTCGTATGAGACTGCTTCCACTGTCTATTCTAGCAAGCGGTTTGACAGCTTTTCAAGTTGCCTCTGAAGTCTTTTCTTGGGATACTTCCCTCTGTCAAGCTAAACTTCTCACGTTTGTACCGTTTTGAACTATGAGATTATTGGGTTATGGTTCATTATAAAATCTCGGGCTCGTTAAAAGTCAGCTAGGAGATATGATATCCTATTGGTTCCACAGTTCGCGTTCTTATGATATTCTATTTAAGCCAGGTATAAATAGGGGTACAGTTCAAGAATATCGCGGTGAGACAAAAAGCGCCAAGAGACTTTGCTTAGGGGAATCGTGACTTGGTCGTGTTATAGTAGATATAGTATAGGAAATCATGAAGGGTAGATAGAAGCATTTGCATGACACACGTATGAAGTCGTGGAAGTTCTGCTTGTTTAGAATGGCCAATCACTACAAAGTGAGGTTTGTATTAGGCATATTCTGCAAAGTGTTCATTGACGATCGCACTCAACTCAATAAACGTGACTTGGGAGCCGCTTTGCCATGAAGGCCTGTGTTCACACCCGGTAAGGCATGATAAGCCGTGTGTTCCACACGTATCCATATTAGGATATCATCCTATGAAGGAGCCGTATGACCAGTTGCTTATTGCCTCACCGGACAATGTAGTTAACACACTGGGTTGTTTGAAAGTCCCGCAGGTCAACGAAGGAAGATTCCCGCATTTTCTGGGCCTTGTTTGCCTGATTTAAGCGAGAGTTGCAAGAAACAACGGGAAAGTCATGAATCTCCTCGGCATTGATCGTAATGTGATACTGATTCGGGTCAAGTATGGGACGAGTACACTACCTCGTAGACACCGGAGACGGTCAAGGAACCGAAGCAGAAGAATAGTCTTATCTGAGCTTTTACGAAGAAGCTGATGCGAGTTCCACAGGTTAAAACAAAAAATATTAATTTCCCCCCTTTTTGTCAATACATACTTCTGTCATGGCTATACATCATCTTAATCAATGCAGCAGTAGCCTTCTTTATCCACTCATCCACGCGCGGATAACCCGAAGTATTGACACAGCGGCTATGGCATATCGCGTGTCTGTGTCATGTGCGCAAATCCAGCGGCAATATGCTTGTGGCGCGGTACGCAGTTGGTTCGCTCTTCGGACCCTGACTTTTCTTGATGGCCGGAAAGCCGTTCGGAGGCCTAACGAGGTCACGGCATCAGCGTGTTGCCGGTGGAACCCGGTTTCAGCGCCACGTTGAATATCGCCAGTCTAGACTTGCTGGACAAGACAAGCGAATGTTCGAAGCGGTCTGGTCAGCGGAACCGCAAAGGTCAACAAATGCTGCAGTGAGTATACTAGATGTTGACAAATTAAGTGTGGCTTAAGCTATTTCGAATCTGAGTGCGTCTCTTTCCCTAGTACTTAGACAATATGCATTGATGCCTAGTATTAAGTAGATTTTTGCAGGTAGTTTGTTCAACGCTTAGCCTTGAAGGTGAGCCCTGTAGTAGCTTTCAACATCTCGACTCCGAAATTCCATCAGCAGATATGATCACGCGTCACTCACTCGGGCTAAGATCTAGCTCCGTTGCGAAGGCGACCAATTCTATAGAAATGACCTCGAAAAAAAACAAAGCTTATTTCTCGAGAACCACTCGTTTTAGAAAGTCACAGTCCTGGGAGCGAAGCTAGCCGCCGAGGTCAATTACAGCTTGGCATAAGCAGAATGAGGCGAGCCGCTGAGCTTTAGCAAGGGTAGGTAGGTAGGCTACACCTTACCTCGGCAAGGGAGGTGAATAACACAAAGCAGAATCAAGAACACACCACATAACCAAATCGGAATGAAGAGAGCCGACAAGCATCTGGCAAACATAGGACTCCAAATGAGCTGATACGAGAGTCTGGGTAAGGTCAACATTGGCGCAGCCTGTGGGTCGGGTTGGCTGGTTGGTTCCAGAGATTCGGTAACGGGACGTTCCAAGAGACATAATTGGAGAAACCCGGGGTGGTGATCAGCTCGTGGTTGATGTAAGTCATATTCTCGTTCTTATTCCTAGTGGATAATTCTGGGTCCTGGAGCTAGGAATCTGGAACTCATCTATGAATCTCGCACCTCGAGCATGTGGCCCATTGAAAGCTTTCTTTTTTCACGAACCACCCCCTTACTTATTGGCGCCCGGGGAAGCACGAAGGACTAGCCCTGCGCCAAGGGTTTGGAGTAGCCGGCAGCCAAGCGTGTAGACGGACTATATGGCTTGATCTCAGCATGATTCCAATATACACCGGCCGAGGGTGTCCGCATTTACGCCGAATATAACAACAGTTTTGACCCTTATTTAGTCGAGGTATCACGGGATGAGGCTACTTTTGGAATACGGGGCCAGGATTAGTAGGGCTGGGAGCCTTTCGTGAAGAGCTAAGTTCTAATAAGGTTAAACGTCTATTGGAGCGTGATACGTTGGTCGTCGTGATGAGATTAGATGGCCTTGGTAGTTGAATAGACGCGAAGATGGTCGCCAGGTATTCGGGCCGAACGGGTTTCTTTAGAGATTTTAGGGGATTTAGGGAATTTAGGGAATTTAGGGAATTTAGAGAATTTTAGGGCCGCGGGGTTCCCGCTTCGACTTGGATCTTTTCCACTTTTTCCCCTTTTCCCCGCTAAGTGACTAACAGAGTATGGATTACTACTAGACCTTACCACATTTGTCGTAGGCGTGAACTTTTTACATACCTAGAACACGACTGCAACTTCACCGCGGTTGGATTCAGATTATCCAACAATTTCCTTCGGCGCTTTCTCCTACTTTGGACCTTTCCATCGTGTCATATTTTTTCTAGAATTTTTCTTTTCTTCTTCCTACCCTTACGAAAGTTGACGGGGGTTACCTGATCTCTTATGATTTGCAATAAGGATCTGTTAGGCGAGATAGGCGAGCTCTCTCGTCAGCTCAGATCATCACTTCTCATCACTTCTCCTGCCACTCCTAGATCGAGTGGATCAAGCATCATGCTCTACTTGCTCTTCATAAAGCCTTGGCCAAGCGAAGCAGTCATGATGTCAACAATTTGAAACACCGTCTATTTAGACAATGCCGGCCAAGGTCCTAGTGTCACGACTTAGCGCAGCCACCACAGTAACGATAAGCCTGTGACAGCTGCTTTCCGTCCTGCCCAAAGGGCTAAGAGATGGACGCCGTGTCACCGCGACGCAGATTAGCTGATGCTTGCCGCGACGCCACAATTTGCTAGGACCTTCTAGTGGAAGGAATTTAGCAATCCCGCGCGATCCTGACAAGTTGTGGGGGAGACGCGACTGAAAGGAAGAAAGGCCCCGGCCGAGAAGTAATAATGATTAATGCTATTTACTTCCCTTTTAACAGCCTAGCCTCCCCTATGATAGGTTCGCTACCTGCGAGTCAAGTACTATTACTTGCTTAGTACGTACTCCGTTAAAGGGCATGTAACGTCGCGTCCGTCGATGATCGCTGAGACGGCGCTGCTTCCATCCCCTATTCGAATCGCCTGCAGTTAGGAGGCGTCGACGAGTTCGAGATACGAAGTAAGCAACCAGGGAAATTCGTACCAGGACCTTGTCCGGCTGACTAGAGAATCTGCCCGTCTCCTCGTCACCGCACCACTAGGAGAACCATACGTTGGAGAACAGCTTTGAAATGGACGATGAAGGCAGGTGGTTTAATCCTGCTCCCCCCAATCTGTTTCATCCGTCCCACACCTTTCACGCTCAGCCGCCGGCGTATTTGCTCTTCAACGCGTCTGGACGTCCAACCGAGCCAGCCGTCCTCAGCCAGTACGAAAGTACCAGTCCAGCAATTGGCCGGATGACCCCTGCCCTTACACATTCTACCTAATTGCGACCAATATCAACGAGATTGATGACTTTGCAACTTGCATGGGGAAATTTCAGCGCCATCGTCCTACACATATACAATTCAGGCATAGTACCTGGCAATCTGGATACCCACAGTAGCTGTCGGGATCAAAATTCTATGCATACGCATCTACACCGGATCTCTCTCCCAACAGTTCGAGATCTTTTGTAGATCACAGAACGCGGTACTCTTATCAAGTGGTACATATACAAGTTTGTACGTATACGAGGAAGAGCAAGGGACCACGTAGCATTCTATTCACAACCCTGTGAACCCCGTTCATGTTTGTTTGCACTCTACATCCAACAGGACATTTGCTTCAGAGAGCCTTACGTCGACGATACACGATCCGATTGGGAACATGGGATTAGTGTCCTAGTAATCTTACACTTGCGGTTTGCTGTTAATTAGGCATAGCTACCCCTAGGGAGGTAGCTAACTAATTTGCCACTAACACGTCTTCTCCATCATCTCCATCTTCCCCAAATCTCCAGGTTGGGGATTCTATTTGGTCAAGGGATCTTTGCAGCTTTGTGGGTCAGATCCAAATGCATGTCGGCGAAACCAAGCAGGAGTCGACTCCCTCCAAGCTCGAGACGGCCCTTTTACACCCCTGTCTATAAGCCGATGACCCTGGCCGCACTCTTGCAGCAGCCCAATCACCGCCGGCCCATCAACCGCAATCGATTCGAGCTGCGGACCTCTTTCAGTCTAGACCCGACAGGAAGACCCCGAGTCCTTCTAACCAACGATCCAACCCCCAAAGCAGCCTAGTTCTGGTAACGTGGAAGGAAAGAAAGAAAAGAATCGTGGTGGCGTGTAACAGTTTACTATGGCAGAGAGAGCAAACTTCCCAAAATCGCCTCGACGAGCCTGCTGAATAGCTGCTCGCCTTGGGTACCACGTTTCCCCCAGACTAGGGGTCCACCATCAACCTGGTAGAATGTGCAGGGGGGTGTGCTCATCTCGTAGCCATACAGTTTCTGGGTTGCTTCCCGTCAATACCCTACCAGCCTGTGCAGCTATATAATATCTGGCAAATACTCCTCAATGCTACTGTTTCCGTGTTTCCTTTCTCTTGCTACCCCCGTCTCAGACGCGCCGTCCTCCGCCATTGCTTCACTCGGCGACGCAAGCCTCGCACCGTGACAGCTTCACTTTTACTTGTACACACAGAGAAGTGAGAAAGACAACCAAAAATGGCTGGAGGCGTTGTTATTACAGGCACCGCCGACGTGGGCCGTGTCGAAGCACCCGTCACCTTCAAGGCGTACATGATTTGCGCCTTCGCCGCCTTCGGTGGTATCTTCTTCGGTTATGATACCGGTAAGCTCAAGAGTCCCAGCGCATAACGTGCGCTTTCAGGAACTGATCATGTATATCCAGGTTGGATGGGTGGCGTGCTGGCCATGCCGTATTTTATCAATCTGTATACCGGAATGGAATACGACTACAACGCCATCAACGCCGACGGTACGATTGGTGCTCCCATCGGCGTTTCCAAAGATGACTTCGTGCTGCCCTCGTCCATGCAGTCTCTCTTCACATCGATCCTATCCTGCGGTACCTTCTTCGGCGCCCTTCTAGGTGGTGACATTGCCGACTTCATTGGCCGACGTCCTACCATCATCATGGGATGCTTCGTCTTCACTCTCGGTTGCATCTTGCAGATTTCCAGCACCAACCAGGAGGTTCTGTTCGTCTTCGGCCGTCTGATTGCTGGTTGTGGTGTCGGGTTCATCTCCGCGGTCGTCATTCTGTACATGTCTGAGATTGCGCCCAAGAAGGTTCGTGGTGCTATGGTCTCCGGTTACCAATTTTGCATCACTATCGGTATCCTCTTGGCCAACTGCGTCGTCTACGCTACACAATCCCGCCCCGATTCGGGCTCGTACAGAATCCCCATTGGTGTTCAATTCTTGTGGGCTCTGATTCTGGGTACCGGTCTTTTCCTCCTCCCGGAATCTCCCCGTTACTTCGTCAAGAAGGGCAAGATCGAGGAGGCTGCGAAAGCCCTCGCTTTCGTCCGCGGCCAGCCTCTAGAATCCGACTACGTCAAGGACGAACTAGCCGAAATCGTGGCTAACAACGAGTTCGAGATGCGGCACATCCCTCAGACTTCTTACGTCGGTTCCTGGACCGCCTGCTTCAAGGGCTCTCTGTCCCACGGCAACAGCAGTCTTCGACGAACCATTCTTGGTGCCGGTCTGCAGTGCATGCAACAGTGCACTGGTATCAACTTTGTCTTCTACTTCGGCCCCCCTTTCTTTAAGCAGCTTGGAACCATCTCCAACCCCTTCCTCATCTCCCTGATCACGACCCTCGTGAACGTCTTGTCGACGCCTATATCATTCTACACCATTGAGAAGTTTGGCCGTCGCGCTTTACTTATAACCGGTGCTAGCGGTATGATCGTCTCTCAGTTCATCGTCGCCGCTATCGGTGTCACCCAGGGAAGAGAGGAGGTACACAATACCGCTGCTGTGCAGGCTATGATTGCCTTTATCTGCATTAACATCGCCTTCTTCGCTACCACATGGGGCCCGACTGCCTGGGTCGTCGTCGGTGAAGTTTTCCCGCTACCCATCCGATCCCGTGGTGTTGGTATCTCCACCGCCTCTAACTGGTTCTGGAACACCATCATTGCCGTCATCACCCCCTACCTCGTCAACACGGACGAGGCCAACCTAGGGCCCAAGGTGTTCTTCCTGTGGGGTTCGCTCTGCTGTCTTTCCCTCACCTTTGCGTACTTCCTCGTTCCCGAACTCAAGGGTCTGTCTCTTGAGCAGGCCGATATGTGTATGCAGGAGGCCAGCCCCCGCCTCTCCTCCAAATGGAAGCCCAGCCACACTTTCGCCTCCGAGATGCACCATGTGGAGGACAGCACGGCCCTGGTCAACGAGGCTGTGGAGGAGAAAGTCTAAAGAAACATTTGTGCCTCGTCACAGCTGTCAGGTGGCAGTAGGCCGAGGAGAGCGGAGATACTGGTCGGACATTTAGACTAGACCATATTAAGCAACAAAGAAAAAGAAAGTATTCGAGTGTGGGCGGCTGGTTCACTGCTCGTTAGCTATATGTAATTACAATATGATACCTCAAATCTTCCTTCGGGTTTTCTCTTTAGAGACAAGCAGATAATAAACCATCTCTACCTAGGTACTGCATGTGAAATCACGCTTATTCTGTGAATCGTGTAATTGTCAACTAGGTATCAATCAGTATTGATGTACTAGAGTTACTGAGTTATTAGTGAATGTGGATTCCTCGCCTTCACTGACACGTGCGAATCATTTGGTGTAAATTGTTTTAACTCTTTTCAGGAATCTCGCTTTCTAGTATACAAATATCGTGGAGATTAGTCAAGACTTTCCATATGTAAAAGAGATGATATGTAAAAGAGATGGAAGAGATTTCCTCTCGAGAGAATAGGGGCTTCGCAAGGACCTCCCTTCCGCCCTCAAACACAGTAATGTTGCTTTGAACCTACACGAGACATGGTTGCCCATCACCCCCTGCGATCCACCTTCGACTACACAGACCGTTAAAGGAGACGATAGGGAACTATATATAATTCCCGATGAAATGGTTCACGTCCTTGTAAGCTCCGACTTATTGTACCTAATATTGTGGCTTGATCGACGACCCTAGGGAATATATACAGTTCGGAGGACTTCTCGGTATTATATCTGACGACACATTGACTACCGGTAAGCGCCTACTCGCAAGAATTAGGTCTATTTGACAGCATGGATAAACTAGATAGAAGTATTTACTTCGATGCTAGCCTCATAATGATTAATTGGGGTCACGGTCGCGCATAGATCAGGCACAGAAAAGGGGGTTGGGTGAAGTAATCTAGGTGCACTTTCGAAGCTAACAGGGTCAAAGCTGACTTCATGCTCACGGCCGGTATTACATGTTTTATAGATGTTAGTACCCGATTAGCGACAACGACTACCTGAAACTACTCTGCTTCCTAAGGAAACGTCGATAGAGTGTGATTTCCTCTTGTGCTAGTGCTCTTCACGATGATGATAATGATGATGCTAGTTATCTTAGTTTGTCGTTTTCTACAAATTCTCGACGGTAATGTGGAATAGCTCTCTATATAGACTTCTCTATGGAGCGGAGGATCTAATGAACTTATAGCTTGTAGAACATACCCCCTGAAGCCCCTGAAGCCCCGGACGTCTCTGTAGGGTGAGGGCGGCGGTAGGGGGTATGACGACGGCAGTCATTCCTATCTAGGGGGCTAGGCATGTTATGGAAACTGTCACTAAAGGGGATATAAGTTTGTCTGATAGGTGTCATGGTTCTCATTGCAGTAGTTACCTAAAACAAAGGGTATTCCCTAGCTCTCATTGTGTAGTTCAAGTGAATGGAGAGGACTCTAAGTCTGATGAATAAGATCGGCCTAACCCCTAGATTCCTCACAATGCCCCCACCGCAACCCCCTTTATGATGAGCCCCAGACAGCCAGATGACGAAAACAATAATGCATGTTTCCCCAACTCCAGTGTAGATATGCTATTAATGCCATCCCAACATATCAGAATCCCCTCGAAGCTACCCGTATCCAGACCTCACATATCAGGAGAGGCGGAACGATTTCATCTCATATCGACTTCTAAGCGATTGTCGGAGTGTGGAGTTGCCATTCGCAAGGCAGACCACCCGGGACTGCGGCCGGTGCGGTTCGACGGCGACAGTCTCGTGGCCGTGGATTATCGTTAGGCCGTGGTCCAAGCCAGCTACACCAGCTACGGCGCAGTGGATGCTGTCCGATGCGTAGGACGTGACGTGGGATACGCTCATGGCGCTGTTCAAGCCGTAGACTCGCCCGTCGACAGGCACGCATATGTCGTAGGTGGCGTCCATGGCGTCTCCTTGGAAGGTGAGCGGTGCGTTTTGTATGCTGTTGCATGTGCTCCGAGAAGTCGGGGGAGTTGCCACAACGGTATTAATAAGGAGGGCCGTGGCGGCAACAATAGAGCAAAACATTGTGTAGCTCCTAAGTGCCTAGTGGTGATTGCTAGGTAAAAGAGAGACAAATCATTGGTCACATATAGGTAGTTTGCTGTATTGAACCAGGTCGATAAAAGATGGCTTGCATGGTTAGGAAATCTATTAGGGAATTCATATATTTATTACGAACAGTATGGCCTAGTCTGGGACGACCGTCTGTTCCACGTTACGAGGGAAGGACTCCCGTCTATATATCCGAGTCTCTTCTTGGTCAATATGACGGCCACGATGGGAGCGCCCAATAACGGGCTACCGTAGTAGGACAAAAGGATGATTGGATGGCCGGCTCGCAATACGGAGCGAGGGCCGCAGATTGAGTGAGAAGCGAAACAAGGTCGAAATTGAAGGGTTTCGGTAGAAGTGGCTTAGTAGCAAACAACAGCCAACAGACGGGATGACGTCGGTATCAGAATTAATTGCATGTGCGACATGATAGGCCGGTTGACGTTACACGGCGGCACAAGGTCAGCTTGCGCCACTTCCCGTCATCTGCTTTATGCTCCTCAGGATTTGAATTCCAAGAGGTTTAGAGAATTGAACTAGTTGAACTAGCGGCTCCTGAAATATGATCCCCACATGTTGTTGGTGGGGCTAGGCATTTCATAGGGCTGAAGGGACTTTTATACGCAAACTGTGTATTACATATATACCACTTTATTACCTAAGCTTCCGGCATTTATACCTACTTGTTTGAGTATGAACTATCCAATTGCTAGTTTAAACCTGTAGAGATTTGGGCAATGTTATGAAGGATTTGTTTCAGTTTATGTCGTGGACCTTGGTATCTTAATGGAGAACTCGTCGTTCGAAATGGACCATTGATATAAGTCGCAAGGTACACTATTACAGTTATATGCTGAGTATAATTATTTGTCTTTCCATTAGACTTCTGATTATACTTCTAAGAATCTCGAGATTTAGTAATAGTCCATTGAATAAAAGTAATGAAACCCGTTGCTATTAGTGGGAACTACCTGGCTTGGTTATACGTCACTGGCTGGTTAAATATGCCGACATTCATATACTACGAATCTAACAAGGTAGTTAATACGATATCTCTGATGATAATGTATTAATTTGTAGCGAGATAGTAGATTATCGAGCTATAGAAGTTTTAATTGACTGATGCAGGTAGTAGTTGGATGAGATAATTAGCACCAGACTAGCGGCTCTTGAAAGAGCGGAAACTAATTCTGGCCCCCACGTGGTAAGCCGGATCTACAGTGGGGTAACTGCACCTAAACTTAGGCAGGTACAAACTGCATTAGTTTGTTGTGACGTAGTCTCTGTTGCCTGTCATTGAATTATCTTGTACTAAGCACCAACGCCCCCTCAATTTTTGTTTTTCTCGACATGAAATTATTCTAATGAGAGCACAGAACTCTAGGTAACCACATTAACCCTAAGAATAGGCAGAGCAGCTATTGCATCACTCAAGACTAACATGCCTACCATGGAGCGGAAGATGTGGATTATGCTAGGTATCGATCTCCTCTGGCACCTTCGCCGTGAGGACGATACAAGCTAATGCCTAACAGAGAATAACCCTGAGACGATGAACCAGTTGGCAGAAAAACTGGGACTCTCGCCCGACTTATCTTTCTATGATGTCTGGTCGCTCGATGAACCTGAGCTGATGGCCCACATTCCCCGTCCTGCCCTCGCTCTTCTAGTCATCCTGCCTCTAACCCCTGCCTGGAAGGAAGATCGTCAGACCGAGGACGCTGGGAAAAGCGATTACGAAGGCCACGGAGCCCAAGAACCCGTAATCTGGTTCAAGCAGACCATCGGTCACGCCTGTGGTTCAATTGGGTTTCTACACTGCGCCATCAACGGCCCGGCCGCCGCATCCATTCTGCCAGGCTCTGACTTGGACAAGATCCGCCGCGACGCCATTCCTCTCAAGATGGAGGAGCGGGCTGATATGCTCCACAACAGCGCCCCCTTCGAAGAAGCCCACAAGTCGTGTGTCCAGCTGGGAGATACGGCCCCGACTAGCGATGACCACTTGGGACAGCATTTTGTGGCGTTCGTCAAAGCGGACGGCAGGCTTTGGGAGCTAGAAGGATCGAGGAAGGGCCCGCTTGATCGGGGTGCCCTGGGCGACGACGAAGATGTACTGAGCCCGAAGGCGCTCGATCTAGGCTTCGGAAGAGTTATCAAACTCGAGCAAGATGCCGGAGGTAAAGACTTGCGGTTTAGCTGCATTGCCCTATCTCGCAAGGCATGAGTGTCTAGGGTGAGAAATACCTAAGATCAACTACGAAGGCTATGAGAATACGGAATAGCCACTGGGTTTTCAATTATGTCACACGTATGACCAGCTCTTCGCGCTCACGTCTAAATAGGACCTCATACTGATGCGAATGTGCTGCTTTCGTACCATATGGACCATGAAACAATATCTTGATCAACAAATATAGGATCCAGACTAAAGGTCTAAGTCACCATATTTCTCACGAGTACCGGCGTTACTATCTAGGTTCGCTTAGGAGACTCGAGAGCATCAGCATATCGGGGCGTGACTCGTCCAAGCATTCATCTCAGCGATGCAAACAGTTCCTCGGAAAATATTTTCGACTTTCCCATTCTCCGCCGGATCGGTGTTTTAGCACCAGAGCAACTAAAATTAGGTTATTATAAGGAGATTTCGTTACCCATTGGACTGGAGCTATAGCCCCTTCACTAGAAAATATGATTTCTGATATCCATGGATGACGTTATACCGAACATGCATGATTCATGGGGTATGAAGAGCCGTGGAACTGTCTTAGTAAGGCGCCGGCTATGGATTTCACCTTAGCAACTGTCGGGGAGAGTAATGAGGGGCTATATCGCTGACCCAACCAGCCTGTGAGCTTGGGTATAGGAGAACACGTGGGATACTCTGTCTGGTTCTTTAGTCGACCAGGCGTACACTCGACATGTCGTCGCCCGGACTCGGCTGCGGCTCTAGCGACAATGGCTGAAAGAGGTGAAGATCATCGATAGATCGTCAGTTACTCGAGAATCGGATTCTCCAATGAAGTGGCTGAGAAAGCTTCAGCTGAGGGCTTGGTTGCATATGACCTGGGACTGACAGATAACCCGGAGAGTCTAGGCCGCTCCAGGGGCCTTCGTCAGGACTACGTAATTCCTATGTCATCGACTGCGACCTCGTGCATCTTATGCGTCTCGTGCCCAAGTTGCAGCGTAGATAAAAACCGGTTGTAGCAGGAGGATGTCAAGGGGTCTCCGAGAAAGTCTCTAAGGGGGAAAGATGAGACGAGACGTTTAGAGATTACCGTACCGATTTCGCTTCCTGCGAGTTCCTCACCGAGGTGCACACCGACTTAGACAACTCGGGTCACTTGCTCAGGTTCTTGCATCTGCACCTTTTAGAGGTAAGGTAATTCCCATCCGCCCCCCTTCTCCCCCACATTTCCTAATTACCAGGTACATGTGCTCGGAACCATTAGCGCAGAAGATGGAGCCCCCCCAATACACTTCCCGTTCCTGCCAACCGTTCCAAGGTTGTTTGGGCTATAGTTAGCGCAGTTAGGCTAGGTACCTGCCTACCTACTTTTGAGTACCGGTAGCTGAGGTATGATTCGTCCATAAAATCTCATCACTAATTGGAGAACATCAACTTTCGAATAATCATCCTTTTCTTCTTTTTCTGTTTCGCTGCCGGCTTAGCTTACACCTTCGCAAACAACTTTCCTTTATTTTAGCTTAATATATTCGTTGGTTATTTTCCTTCTGATTCTGCTTCTGGTATCCACTTCATCAGTTCTGCCACTTCATGGCTTGCGCTGCATACCATCCGTTTTTATTTTTATTTCGACCTGTGACCTCGTGCGCGGCCCCAATCACATCTCCCGTCACAGACCTACCCAGCTAGACTCACCTGGGGCTAACCGTCGTTGAGCATAGGTTTGACAGGCATCAGTTTTTCCGTTTATGCCGTCCCATATGATATCTTATAAATCAGCGGCAAGACGCGGCATGACGTCGAGCTTAGCTCCATTTCGGCAGCCAAGCAGTGTCGACACCTAACCCTTTTCGATGCCTTCTTCACGATGGCCTCTGACTGGGTGCTGTCGACCAATTCCACGACTGTGGGCCCGGCAACAAGCCCTCACATCCCGAACAGCCGCAAGACGCTGCCCTCTCTCCAGGTCGAGTTCCTATGATTCCATGAACCTCATAGAACCGGCGCCGAGCTGCTACTGGAGAATCTCGCAGGTTATGAGCGCAAACTGCGGTTCCTACATTTATTCCCATATTAGAGTGCACACGTGGTAGGTTACGGAGCGAGGTAGAAAAGGTAGGGCGAGGTAGGTAGGTACCTATTCAAAAAACCTGGCTGGGCCGGTTGAAGCATTGATATTCCTCTCCCTAGCTTGTAGCCTCCTTCAGCCCCTGAAGTTTGTCCACTTTACTGGTATCTGTACGGATTCCTTTGCAAGTGCAGCAGCCACACTCAATTGTTTCCCCGTCTCTTGCCAGCATCGTGGCATCAGCCACCATTAAAATCTCGCAGCGCCCTCGAGGGTCTCAGAAGACATGTATCTGGCAGACCGGAAACCGACACTGGCTATATTGGCCGCCCTGTAAATTGGTACCAGGCCCGACCAGAGAGAGAGAGAGAGAGCATCGTTTTCAACCACGAGCGCCCGTCGAAAAAAAACAGAAGGGTGCCCTGTACCTATTCCCCCTTCTTTGGTGAGGCGGCCAGCGGAGTCGGGCATTTCCTCCGTGAGAAGCGCCCTCCACAGTCATCAAAACATTCAATTTTTACTTGCGTTAGCCCAAAAGTCTCCAAAAATTTACAAAATCTCAATCAGTTTTTGCCCTCGTGCCATCCTGAAGACCCCCTATTGCATGACACTCCTTGATAGAGCAGGATTTATGATCCAGACCGGCCACCTGCTACCATCCTGGTCTATCTAGGGTCCCCCAGATATCCGAGTCGAGACTCCTGCCGTCTACGCGTTGCGGTCCGGCCCGGCGACCGCCCTTCAATCCCACTCGGCAAGTATACCGCGCCTGATCTGCATCGACTTGCTCTTTAGGATTCGCGCTTCTTTTTAGGGATGGTCGTGTTTGGACACAACCGTAGCACCAACCTCCCGTCGTCTGTCATGTGCCCGGTCGATAGAAAGATTTCTCGATCGACCTCGGACCTGAGGCAATTCCCTTGATCCTCCCATTATCCTCCGGTTCGCTTATTGATTGTAGAGGATGAATCCCGAGAGCACTTCGAACAACTCAAGTTCTGGTGGTCCAGCGACGCCCACTAACAGCAGAAAGGAGCGGGGTGCCATAGCAGCCCAGGTATTCTATCCTGTCTTTCCCCATGTTCCCGACTCGTTTTTAACAATTTCTCCAGGCCTGTGAGTCTTGCAGACAGCGTAAACAAAGATGCAGCGAAGAAAGACCAAGGTGCGCTACTTGTCAGGTCAGTAATCGAAGTCTCTCATGTCTCTTTCGATTTTATCTGGGACGCAGTTGACTCCCGAGAGAGAAAAAAAAATATGACTGCCCTTGAGGTCGTACAGCTCTTGTCTATCCCTTGACGGATACCCCTAGTGACTCGTCGAAACCGCAAGGTAGACTCAATGACTAACTCTAGAATGTGGAATAGCGAATGAATGTAAGGTTATATCGTCTTGTCTGTGCTTGTCCTCTACTAACCCCATTAGCTGGAATGCAAATATCGAGAGCCCCAACCGACAAAGTACGTATCGTCCAAATGCAACTTATACCCTCCTCAGATGCATTCGAAAGGAAATCCCGAGCCGAGTGATGTCGCGCAGCTGCGTGCCGAAAACACTGACGAGTTGCAGAAAAGACAAGACCCTTGTCGAGATATTGGAGCGACTGAAGAGCCTTGAAGGAGGGTTGAGGAATCTTGATGGGAAGGTCGAAAGCCTTAATGCTCGAGGCACCCTTCCCCTATCTATTTATGGTCCTATCCAATCCAATAACCCTCCATCGACGTTAGATACTAGCCGGTCCGGTCCGTGGCCTGCTGCAAACGTTCATCTTCAAGCCTCGTCAATCACCTCGGCTACACCTCGAGACGTTCAATATGTCTCTGCTACTCACAAGATGCTCTCCTGGCCGTTCATCCAGCAAATCCTCGAGAATAAAGTTCCGAATGTCGACTTAGCAAGCTTAGAAAAGGACGGAGCAGCCATGTTGTTGGGGTTGCAAGGCCGAATATCGTCTCTGCCGACCAACATATTCGAGTCTCTCAACATCGGCAGCGAGGGAACATCTCTCCCGATGCAGGTTCCTTCCGGGGGCCAAGTCGACGGGATACAAGCCGGCGGGCTGAGCATGAACTGGGAAGCGATGCAGCGGCTTACTAAACCGTACTTCGACACGTTCAACTTGATATACCCAATCATGGACCGGCAAGTCTTTCAAACTGAGGTCTTACCCGCTATTGCGAGTCGGGGGTTTGATGAGAGTAGCTCTTCGACATTAGCATGCTTGGTATTTGCCCTCGGTGAAGTTGCTATTAGCGCCGTGCAGGGTGCTCCGGTTGGGGTAAGTCGAATTTCAAGCATTTTGTCATCTTTTACTCTATTTACCCGTTTCGCACAGTCCTCTGATTGTATCGCACAACTGGAACATGTCCGGATCGGCGCTACGTTCTGTTCTTCGCAAACTCTGAAAAGAAGCTAACTTGAGATCTGTAGACACGTAAAGGCCGTCCTAGTGGCATCAGGGGAGGGACTCTGGAAAGGCCACCAGGATTGCTATTCTTCAACGAGGCCAGGAAACGGATGGGGTTCAATCTAACTGAATGCAGTCTAGAAAACGTGCAGATATTTTCATTGGCAGCGTGAGTATGTCTCTTCCCCTATAATTCGTACACGACTTACAGTCTCCTATATCTAGTATATATTACGGGACGTGCTGTCATCATTTAGTAACCAGACTCCATTCTACAATGATCTTCAGCCTTACTAATTGATGCAGGAATTCTGGCGCATGACGACGTCAGCATCGCTAGCTTGTCAAGCATTATTGACAAGGTATGTTTAAGAGACGTACGCTGAGTTTATATTGACATGTTCTCTAGTAACCCTGAAGAACTGACGACACATCGAGGAGACTTGGTCCGAAGAGCCTTTTGGCACTGTTCCATAATGGAGACGTACGTCAACAATATGCGTTTGCTCTGTCTTAGAGGTTCAGACTAATTGGCTATAGCTGTCTTAACATGGAGCTCAATCTTTCTCGGACCGGACTCGATAAACTAGAGGCGTTGGTGGGCTTACCTGACTTCAGCGGTTCGTTCTCTGAGGAAGACTATATCGGGAACCAAGCTTCCCACTTTCAAGAGCATTTCGCATCGCAAATAGTGCTTCGGCGACTCTCTGTGGAGTTTCACACTACACTAACTAATGGTAAGTCGTGTTTCTAAATTCTCTAGAGCTTTGGGTTGTGGGCGGTATTGGTAATTTAATAAACGGGGAATGGAAGACATGTATATCTCGCCATTATCACATCTACGCTTCGGACAGGAAACCACTGACTGAGTGTATTAAGCCTTCGGCCCTACAAACATCCCGATTGAAACTCTCTCCCCGGCCACCGTCATGATGAAACAGATGGCCGCACAGCTAGATCAGTGGAGAGGATTGCTGCCTGTCTACCTGCGTTGGGAAGAAGACAGTCCGGGCGCATTCTCGAACCCGGCCGAAGGACTATACGACGACCAGCAAATGTATTCGCCCCCTGTCCCGGATCTCCACACGAACTTCATGTTCACGGCAGACCTTGATAACCCTCCCGTAAACTATCCTCATGCTGTAGATATACAGGCCGCCAGTCTTAGGACGCGGTATTACTACGTTAAGTATCTCATTTACCGGCCATTCATCTTCAAGGCTCTGCACCACCCGGAAGCGATGACGCGGGACGACGCGGAGGGTGTCGCGGAGTGTTTGAGAGCCATGCTGAAGTGGCCTATTACGATGTCCCCGACTTGCTTCCACAAGAGGTTGATCCCGTGCTTATTTTTCTGGTCGCAAAACCTCCTCGGCATCCTCTTGATCTTGCACCTGACGCAGCAAGTGCCGATCCTCGCACGGATACGGACATCGCTGATGGGGACAAAATTCGACCAGGACGCCAACGAGACCGCGCTCCTGTGTATAGAATGGATACGGGACCTCAAAGACACAGACGCGACCGCTCTATGGTGCTGGGAGATTCTGAAGGGCATCTATTCGCTAGGAGACGACACATGATTTGATTCTACAAGAACTTACCACCACGCACACCCCCCTTTTATTATCTATCTATTGTGGGACTTCTCCTTGAATTATATCGTGAGGCATATGGGTATAGCAGTGGCAAATTTGGAAACGCTGAAGAGCTCTCACGAAACCGGGCCTAACTTGGGGAGTCAACATTCGATCACATATCATATCGAGGCAACTGGCGCTAGGAGCTTGCGGATTTAAAGAAATTCCCAACGAGTCGAGTTTGTGGGTTGATATCTGCATTACAGGCGAAGGAACAAGGCCGTCTTGGTTTTGAAAGCATTTACAGTAGACACGTGTCCGGCCCTCTCCCAATGGTAACTGATTATACTAAACTCTCTGTCATACCCCCTGTTGTATGGGATGCTGATTCGATCACCGCATGTCCCATCGCACTGGTATTTGTGCAAATGAGGGTGATCGTAGTACTCCCGAAATTCTTCTAATAGTCTACTCGTCTTCTGGACTGATCCTCGTAGTCGCCTGCCCCTAAGGAGGGTTACTCTGGATCTCGTCGTCTTCGCTTCTATACGAGGTATATAGGGCTCTTAGACTAACGTAGGATAAATACGAGCAGACGACCATCTATTATTTCTGCCAGTAAGGGCTTGATGATGGAATTCCAACGACCCTCTTTTTTTGGTGCCCGTAGCCGCGTCCCACGAATCGGAAAGCAGCCGAGGGTTCTTTATGCAGAACACTTATTACCTTTATGCTTCTCCAAGAAGGCCACGCGTTATCTCCTAGGGGTTGACGTTGCTATCTACAGTGAAAGAGCGATGCTTGAAAGAATAGATAACTAGTAGGTTCTCCGGTGGAAGATGGACGGATATTTCGGAATTATGTGGTTTAACGCAGTTCTAGAATAACCACCACCGAGCTGGAGGAGATTTGATACTTGGCGTAGAAGACTGCCGGAGCCGGAAGTTTGCCAAGTCGGGATCAACGACTACTCGTCTCCATTCCTGGCGAAAATCCGGTTTCTCCGGGTCTATCTCCTAGCTACGTCCCACCGTACGTAACATTATAACAACTCTACGAGGTTCTCCTGAGCCTGATACGTAGTATGGGTATAGTGGATAAGGATAAAGTGACTATTGTGATCACGAGGAAGAGACATAGATTGAATACGTAGAAGCCATCTTTGGTGATGCTAGAGGATGTTACGAGCCCGTCTGAGAAGCTGTCGTGGGCCGGCGGGTAACACGGCACACCACCACCCACAACCTTTAGCTCCTCGGGGACTGCGCAACAAATTATATCGTCTCATAGCTGCCATTGGCCCCTTAATTAAGGCATCAAGCTCGCATGTTGATGATCAGGTTCCACGAGCGCAATGATAGATCCACTCAACGTAGAACGTGGCTGGCGATAGGACCAACGGTTGTCCACGGCCCAAGGCCGCACATATAGGTACGCTAGCGACTTGTTCATTGAGAGGTAGCACCAACATGCCTCTTTGGTCTGTTCCAGAACCGAGGTATCGGAATTATGTCTATTGTCATACGTGCGGGAACATCCGTGACTAAGAGCTCTGCTGGTAGACATCGTTTTCAACAAGAACGCCTCGCCAAGTGTCTGTTGGTAATGCACGTGTTGCTCCTAACGGCGGCCCTAGGCGTGGTAGCCTCGCGGCTGTATAAATTGCCCTGCGCTAAAGTGAGATCCGTTCAACTTTCTCGGGGACGGTGCTCATGTGGCGCGGATGGCGGCCCGTAGCCCATTGGCCGGCGCATATCAAAAGTTAAGCAGAGACAATCGCCACGAGATGGCCATGTTTCCATCGTTGAACTAGGCGGAGCATTGACGCTGAACCAACCTCAACGAACTAGCCCAGGAACAGTCACTAGATCAGTCAAGTCTTGCAAGACATGACCACTCGAGAGATATGGGAGTGTTCAGGAGTAGAGAAGACTTTCTGCATCACGATTAAACTATATAGTGGTTCACGGGCTTCCTTAGATCAATGAGCACACTTAACTTGAGTTGACAGTGATGATATGCAGTACAACATCGACATACAGTGCAAGTTAGACGTTTCTTTCCCAAGAGCCAATGACGGGGCATAAATCGGCTAAGCTGCGTAAACGTCCTAGCATGATCCTCATCCTCATCGGAATTGTCACGAGGAACCGCTGGCTTGGCTGTGACCTGTCAGAAAAGTCTAGGACTCGAACCAGCGGAGCCGGGTAGGAAGCGTTGCACTGCATTGAGGCGACTGTCGGACTTTTATTAGATACTTTTATTGAAGGGCATCGCACGCACCTTTTCTGGTGTGGCATTGCGGTGCTATTGTGGGAATGTGGATGCTATATCGTGGCCCAATATCAACCAGTCTGACGTCGGGCATCGAGTGAGAAGGAGGACTGACCTCTTTGCGAGATAATAGCAAAGCCGAAATATAATAACATGAAAGAGAGATCAGACGAGCGCTTTGACCTGGGCGAAACCCAATTTGCGCTTTGACGCCTGTCCTCGGCCTTTTCGGGGGGCCATGATGGATGATGGAAGATCGATAATGTCTAAGCGCACGTCGGAAGAAAAAATATTGTGTGTACATGTATTCCGTACTTGTATCCCATACTTGAGATCTCGGTTGATGCATATATACATGTACCTCCTATATGTATACACTTATTTTAGGTGGGTACATTCTCTAGCCCCGCATAGTCGTTTCAACCTAAAAACTTGCACTCCTTTTTTACTTGTCTACCTACATAATGTCTATCAAAATGGCACAAACGTTTCCTAATCATGGTACGATTTCTAACGGGACCAGCTTGATCCCTTGGCAAATTGCTTCGAGAAGGATTCCCCCCACAGTCTCAGAAGTGATTATTCGAGTCGGAACGGTATCCGGATATTAACCGGCGGTCTGCGGTACATGGGAGGTACCATGTATCCCCGACGCCGACTGGACGGACACACATCCACAATGTTGCAGTAGTCGGCCGTTGACAAACCCACAGCAGCGGCTCATGCAGCTTTGTTCGGTACCTAGAATCCTCCAGTGGAACTTAACATGTTTGTCGTTACACCTCGCTACACCTCGTTACACTCAACTCGAATCATTATACGGATTGCCTTCCCCGAATTATACCACCTGGTCTCCCTGTCTAAGGTAAAAGGATCCCGCAAAGCACGTAACCCGGGCATATCGCCGATATTCACAAAGGCTTGTGCGTGAGCTCCGACTCGCATTAGATCTACCCACCATAGACAACCAGGTTTCTTTGCACTGTCGATGTTATATGTGTTGCAACTGCATCTGTCTGCCCTGCTAATTTCCAGATATAATATGTTCAATGCGAGTCAAACGTGCGCATGTTACATTTCGAACGACCGTCTGAGCTGACAGGACGTCTTGGCGTTTTCACAATCAGATATGCGAGAATTCCTTTAGAGCAGATTCTCCGATCTCTAAACATCTCGGGCACGTCAGAGTAGGACTGGCTGCCCGGCGTCACAACTGTCCCCGGCCAAAGATCGGCGGCCATGCATGCAGTCAATTCGGTAGATCGACTCGGATACCGGGCGAAAGAAACGACAGGCAAGCAAATTATGGCGCCTCACTTTTCCGTCGCCTACTTCATTGTGCCTCTAGGCTGCCTCCTAGCCTTCTTGTCCGGTCCGCATTTTTTCAGCCTCGCATGCCATGATGCCATAATCCATGACGGTCGATCGCTGTTTCTATCGACTCGAAACGTGATCTGCGGGAGCATAGGTCTTTATCCCGTCGAGCCGAGGAGTTCGGTGAAGAAGCTGACTCGGTTTCTAACATGACTTCGCCGTCGGGTTCAAACGGCTCTGCGCCCGCTTCGCCTCGCGTATTCCCTCACCACAAGTCGCGGGTGGGTGCCGTTCATGCTAAATATGCTCGTGGTGGATTCAGAGAGACCACTGTGTAAATGAGTCGTGGGGGTTTGCATCGCTTGGACTGTGCTACGTGTGATGCTGCGGAATTCGTACGAATTAGTATAGCAAGCCCCACGTCCACGTAAGTATAAGCCACCTGAACTAGGAATCAGCGCCATCTAACGGGGGAATGCGTGGGCCGGTGTTGAGGCATTTTGGGTCGTCACGTTTTGTGCTTTGAACCTCAAAGCATCTGATATAGACTAGATCACAGGGATAGGGAGGAGGCCCTTGGTATGGGTGGGACCAATCACAGCAAATCGGGGACAACTTGACAAGAGATTCGGCAATGTCACATACATTACGGCGGTCTAGCAGTTCTAGCGCCGTTATTATTGCGCTATTCAAGCTGATGGGATCTGAGGACTGCATGTCGTTGCCGCCGTCAAAGCAAACACCACATAAGATATTCGTCATGGAGACGTGCCGCGGCGCAACTTGGTATCGTCATATTTGCCGAGCCGATTTTGAACTTGGCCGTCTGACGTACATTGCAAACCTTGGAAATTATATAACAGGAGCAAGCTAACTCTCAATATAGTACTTAATTTAGACAGTTCCCTTCGTTGACGCAAGTTCACCACGCCGCTGGCCGCCGCTTATATCCTCAAACGCGCCTAGTAGTGCTGACTACATTGTATGAAGTACCCTCGATTCCCCAGTTTTCGGGCACTGGCCAGAGCGTCGAAGGCCAGGGGTTCGGGCTTGGCCCGCCGCACAGAGGCTCGGGGTCATGGGTCTGTGTATTTCGTATAATTTATAATATAGGCATGTTTGCCTTTTTCCCTTCTTTCCTGTTTCCCACCCCATCAACCCATCGCGACTCATACTCTTACGATGTTCAGATCACTGTGGGCCCCAGATGGACTAGCAATCGTCACAATGCGAGGCGAGGCGTCGAGGGCTATAGCACGACAAAGAATCCTAGGTATCACAATTACTACGTCTATGCTCATCCGGAATCGATATCACACGGCCATATCACCAAGAGGAGATTCTCAGCTGTTCTGGGGTGGGATCGCTGCATGAAGCTGAAGGACGAATTGATATTGTAATGTGTTATACTGTCACAGGCTGACAGATAGCAATGCTTCCTGGTACTGCTATCGCTGTTACGGCCATCACCTACTGCTGTTACTGCTACGGCTGTTGATGCTCCGTCGGGACATGTGAGACTCAAGAGTAGACCAGGGCCTCTTTTTGAGAGATCCGAGGTGATAAATGTTCCTATATGCTAGATTGGCTTGAAGTCGTAGATGTCTCGATTCATTTTATACCTACTGCATAGTACGTGTGCATGACATTGAGGTGACGAGGTACTATGCCAGATCGGCTTTTCTGGTTGGTCTGTTTATGAATGCCGAGGCCTTGGTAGGTCGTGCGGCTAGTTGTTTCTAACAGTTCGGGACTGTATTCGGTACAGAGGCGTTGTTCCTGAGTAACGCTATGATAGCAAACAATGTTGATATCACTATGAGGAATGGATTGTTGAAGATGTTATCCAATCTTTGGCATGCGTTCGTATTATATCTTGCAATCACCTGCATATATAGATATTATGTGCATCTAACTCTCCGTACACATACCAAGGTAATGCACGTACCTACCACATACATATAAGTAGACATGCATGTATCAGATACATTGGTCACTATATTTTTAGTTCGTGTTTCCGCATTTGCCGTTGATGGTGGCCACTAATACCGTCCCGCTTCACTTATTAAAGACATTTGGCATTTCGTCACGGACTCGCTTATTAAATTATTAAATTGGCAGATAAACCGCCTCATCGTCCGTCAGTTCCAACGTCGTCTCACATAATATAACCACTATTTCTAACTAATACAACTTGGAAGAACCCCGTTCCTCACGCAGGGCTGCATCGCCAAACAGAAGTTGTCCAGGGTACCGAAAATGGATTTACCTTGCATCATGCCTACTGCCGCATTGCTACACTAGCGTACCGTAGACGTATAAGCTTGTAAGCATGTACTCCGGTACAATGGTACAATACACCCCTTCCTCCATGTCCATGTCCCTTACCCCTGTCCCCTTTTTCGATCGGAGAACCTTGAGGATCTTCTTTTCCTGGTAAACCCTTTCTTTTTGCTTGCTTCCTTTCCCTTCTCGTCACAAACCAGGCCTATACGGATAGTAATATGCGTAGGTAATATGCCTATGGTCAAACCTCTTATTATTGAACGGACTGGTTCATTATTTCCCACATTCTCCACGCCTACGTCCCTCTATCACTCCCCCGCTCTTCTTGAGTCTTGAGTCCTGAGTCCTGAGTCCTGAGCCCTGAGTTCTCAGGCCCTGGACCACTCTTTTTTCCTCCGTTCCAGGGATGCCATCTCATTCCAAGCTTTCTCTTCTTGGCCCTGGTCTGAGTCCGACCATGCTTCATCGATCGTCTGATGGAGCCAGATTTGCTTAGGCCCCGTTTGTCACACGCAACTTGCTCAATGTACGAAGTACTCTTCACCTTGACCTTCAATAATCGGCCTGGGTTTCGAGACGTATTGCCTCTGTCGGTGTCAGTGCTCTCTCAGACATGGATAATCTCTCTCTCAAGACCGCAAAGAGAATAAGAGACCCATGTCGTCCTTTTCCCTTATGGCCCCTCCAGGGCTCCAGGGCTCCAGGGCTCCAGATTTTTATATTTCCTTCTCTGGACCGTGTTCGTTATTGTTCCGTCCCACTGAATGTGGTGTTGAGTCTGCTTCACCATATGCCTAATTTACGACTTATACACCCACATTCGTCCACACCCACACTCTCTCATGCTCACACATAATATTCTCTCTTTCTCTCACGCGCGTGCACGCACACACAGGGACCAGGCTGACCACACCTTAATAATAACTGTTATTTATTGATCTCTTAGCATACAAGGTAGCTCGTGCGACTTGATACTTCTGGAAAGCAACTCGGTCTCTTGCACATCTCCACCCTTCGTATATAAGTAAGCTAGGCATGCTGTCACGATCTCTTCCCGGGGACTTCCCAGAACTCTACTGTCACAACTTCCAGCTGTAAAACCTTACAGCACGTTACAATTCGAATCTACTTCTTCTGGAACCCTTTCTTGAGCACCATCTCATACCATCTTATCCAATACTAGACGGAGATAGAGAGGTATGTACGATCTTGCTACCATATTACTATGAGCTGGCCCACTTACTGATCATGAAGCTTCGTTTAGACGCTGTCATACACAGACACAAAAACATACACATACACAGGACTCTCGGTATTTCAACGTCTAATCATAATCATGTGTGATTTCACCAAGAACTACTACATCTACACATCGTGCCTGGACCCTGGTGCGCACTTCTTCCGCACATCCGTGGACGGCAGCCGGAAGCACGCCTGCCCGAGAGGGCCGCATGAGCGCTACATTGTCCAGCCAGGGCAATGTCCATTATGCGGATGAGGACTCCCGACGTAATATTCGTCTATCTTCTCTACGGTTATGAAGACGGGGTCTAGGCCAAACTTTGCAGTCATTAACTCACTTTTCTCCCACGGCCTTATTTTGGGTCGGATACAGTACACACTCTTTCGGCAGCCGTCCTGGACATCATAATACGTAATATCCCCTCGCCACTCAACACGTTAGGTCGTCTCCCTCTGTCTCATCAGCTCGATTCGGTTATCATGGCATGGTGTTGAGGAAATGGATGGCTGCCCCAATTTTTCAGGATCTCACAGGTTTGAGTGGACGGCCGCTCGGTTACAAGGACGACAGAACTTCCAGCACATGCTCCCAGTGTAATGTTGAGGCCGATTACCGTGTTATGGTATGGTTACTAGTGGGAGCAGATGCGGTCAGCTTTGGAAGGGAGGGGGCGGGCCCGGACCGTAGAGACGGCAGGGCTATGGACGGGCCCAGGTGAAACAGGGTTCCGCAAGTCGCTCGACAGATGACAGGTCGTTCATTGGAGCGGAGTCGCATTACTCTCTTGGCGAGGATTACTGTGCGGCGCAATGGTCATTAGGAGTTTCCATTATAGCTGGGTGATGCTCCAACACCGGGCACAACGGCCCTTAGGGTTACCATAGGTACAGGGACAAACAGCATTACTTCTACGGAACTAGGTCTTACGGGTTGATTATCCACACTTTTATCAGATGGCGTTCGGGGGAAAGGATCAGGTCAATCACATCTAACAATACGCTACTCTGGCGATGGTCACAATATCACATATCTTATAGGTGTCATAACATCAATATATGGTATATACGTAAATATGTTTCGTTCTCATGATCTCGGTTCCGTAACATCAGTGGCTGTTGGGTGCATACCAGCTCGAAGATAAGGTGGGTAGACAAGTCTGGAAGCGTGTGTCCAAGGGCACGACGCACTCTTGCGTTTTGCCTATATCTGAATCGATGAGGTGTTTAAGACGACGGCCTAATACGTCCTGTGGCTTGAGTCTCCCATGCAGCCGGCGCCTACTTAATATCGATAGAAGGTGGAGGGGAGTCGTCCGGGTTGGCTCACATGACCAAGATCAATGACCGGAAGCAGTGAAGTCGACGAATATGGCGTGCGAATGCGTGTATAACAGAGAACAGATATACCCCTGATTACGCCTTGGTCAGCGCAAATACACCCGCTACGACCCAATAATCGCTCTCGAAACATGGGGATGGTAGATCTCGTAGGTAGGGAGGCTATAGGGGGTCGTTGATATAGAAGCCCGCGTTAGCTGCGGCCAGGTATATCAGCGGCGTGTAAGCCACCCTCTTCGCCAATCTTGGTCGATGGCGCAAGCTGTCAATAATAAAAAAGGCCGAAGCGCCATGGCCTCCTTTTTCTCTCAAGCCAAGCCAAGCCGCACCATGAATGACAGGTACGAGATGTCCAAGCTTCTCTCGGCTGAGAGAGCGAGAGATATCATAGATACCTAGATATAGTGGCTCCTTGTACTATTAGCGTGCCCGTAGCAGCGCCCTGTGTGTAGATCACGATGGGAAGCCGACCAGAGAAAAGACTATAAGTACAAGACGAGGTATTTGCTCGTAAGCTGCACGTCCATAGCCTGCTGGATAACTCCCCCACCCATTCCACTGGGGAGGAAAGGTGGTACAGAAGCCCGTGTGGCAGCAGGCTCCATCTCTGGCTGCTAGGCCACGGACTGAGACCTTGCGTTACAACCCAGCTCGTGCAGGGTACCTCAGTACTGGGTCCCACACGTCCGGCTAGACTGCGAGGCTATCCTCCCGTGTCGGCAGCTTGGGCGGGATGTGGAGCTCATGGCGCTCTAAAAGCTACTATGTAGTGAGGTGACGAGGAGTCAGACGCCTGGGTCTGCTAGAGGCTCCCTAGGGCCGAAACTCCTCAGAGCCGGGTGGGGAAGACGAGAAGATAATATTAGCAACGCGACTGGGACGCGCAATGCCATTGATTCTGAATGGAACGAGAAACATGTACGGGTAAGACGGCTAGATAGGATGTCAGTGACGTCTCGCACGGGTCGATGGTGGTATGAGAGAGAAAGCTCGGAAACAGAGTATGACTTGCATGAGACGCGGTGTTGATCATCGACAGCGGTCCATCCACACAACAGACAGATGCGAGATAAGGAAGCAAGGCAGGCTCTAGATTTCTCAGACTACCCAACAAGAGACTGTGATACAGGTCGGCTGCAGACGCCGAACCACCGCGTACCCGTATGACCTTCACCAGCCTTAGCGTCGGGTTTGAAAAGCCCAGGGGGGGAGAGGACAACATGCGGGGAATGTCAATCGTGCTGTCGTCAAAGATTGCGAATAGAAATCCCTGACATCGATCATGACGAGAGAGCACACACGCATATGTACGCACACGCACATCTTACATAGTAGCGATGTTTGGGTCTAAGCACAAAGCGGACCAACACACCCATGAGCTCTCTCAACCGCATCTGGAAAAGATATCGGGGCCCGGTACGCAGCGGTGCCATACTTAGAAAAGAGCCAAGGCCAGCGACACCCCAGGGCCTTTACTGTACATCCCGTCCCGTCCTAAAATGAGGCAGTACCCATACTGGTTTGGTAGCGAGCGAGCCGGTGTGGACGGACCTCAGTGCTACATTGCGCGCATGTAGACGTCGCACTCCGGAATCGTGAAGTGGTCAGTCACACAAGCCTCAAGAGACAGAGTAGAGATGTTGAAACTTTTATGGCTTGACACAAAGCCTGCTGCAAGATATCTGTTTCATTATGCAAGGTATAGACATAGTGTAGGATATAGACAAGCCATCGGTTATCTTTCCGGTACATAACAAGACGACGACAGAGAAGGAGTCTTCTTGGTCTATTCGCAAACCTCTCACCCAAGAGGCTAATGCTGGCAATCACGAAAAGGCCACACACGTACGAACGGACAATTCCTCTCGGGCATTTTGCTTCATACCCCTGAATCCGACGGCGGTTAGTGTCAAAGATATCGAGATGGTGCAACATGGACTTAGGAGAAGGAGAAGTCTCTACGGAAAAACCGCCTCCGGGGGTTTGGGATGTTCTATCTAGTGGACCGTGCGCAATCTACGACCGTACGTGATTCGCTGAGTCCGATTTAGGGTAGATTCTGATACTGACATATATGCAGGTCTGTACATGTATGCACGTATGTACCTACCCAGGTATAGAAGATACAAAATACTTTCTGTCTAGTCCGCACTGTGACATCCGCTTCCATCACTTGCATACTCCTACCGCAACGCAACCATCCCGGCATCTATGTACATATTCGGGCTATTTTGTGCAGACACCATTCCCAAATGTACATCGCATCGGCTCCGCTCCGTGATTTAGTCTGTGAACCGAATACATACACGGCTAAGGTCCTGCTATGGAGGTGCTCTATCGACTAGCACTAGCAATGAGCCCATCCACTTAAATCGAAGGGAGACGTGGCTTGTATTCCCTTCAGATGCCGCTAGACAATATCTTAGACACTTGTGGCGGTCTCAGAGACCCATCCCGACGTTGAAAGTCTGCCATAGCCCACATAAGTCATCAAGAAAAGCCTCGTTACTACTCTCTTGCCTGTCTTCTTCACTGACGGTATCAGGGTACTCAACCCTACACCAAGGAGAGAAAGAGAGAACAATTGTTCTGGCAAGTAATTAGAAACACGCAGCCTCTCCGTCTTGTGACGTTGAAAATGGGCTAGTTTATCATCTACGGGGCCCGACTTAGCCCGGCACGATGTCTCCTGGAGAACCCTGCAAGAAAGGGTACAGCCGAGATCTTGTCATCTTGTACGTTACTACCATCGCCACATGGATTCGTGAGTGCTCGGATCCACCCAAAACCAAGATCTCGTAAGGCTCCTTCAACAGGGTCCTGCCCGGAAGTATCGAATACATACCTTCCCATTTCGCTATACCCCCTGTCTTCTGTCCGCTCACACGAGAAGTGACAGAACATTCTACGTACGCACCGGCAACTAGTATGCAGTAAACCAAAAGGGAGCTCGATCCTTTGGATTTGGTATCATCGTACCTCCGAGTCGTTCCCTGCTATGAGTGATGGTTACCGAGATACATACGGTAACAATACATAGAGAGGCCATTCCTCACCTGTTACCTGCCACCTTAAAGCTGTCATATTCACAGCTAACGTAATCCCTACGGAGAGCAGACCGGTTTCTGCACCACACAGACAGAATGGACACCTAGCCTCCTGAATTTATCTGCCCAGTGGATCTCAATTGCCCCTTTTTTACTCTTAAGGGGCCCGAGAGACCTACCGACATAATTCACCGACTATTCAACCATCTTGATCTTCTTCATAATATCGTGACCCCTTCTAAAGGATTCGCCGTAATAAAGTCGACTATTATTCTAATAGAGACCATGTCATCGACAATGTGTACTTTCGAGAGCATCACGAACATAAACAAATCGAAATGCGGAAGATATTATTGTCATTCCTCGAAGCGTCAGGGGTTGAAAATTTTTCTCTGGGGGACGACGAAGATATTGACGAGTCGACAACGAGCAACTACGAATTAGACAGGAAAACAGCAACTATCTACAAGGCCGACAACATCGAGGACACGTATTTCTCATGCCTACTAACCTTTATACTCCCAATATTCAGAAGGAATAGATCCGAATACATATCTTCGTATTTACTGTTCACCGTACCACGCCTCACCGCCTAATCAGTATCTTGAGGGCTTCCACCGAATTACAGTAGACAACGAAGGGATCACCAATGAAGACACCCCGTCTTAGCCTCAACGTGAATGCTGCTGCAGCTCGAGGAAGAAATATTTCGATTTCAGGGCTGACTAACTTCTGATCGACGATGGCGCCTTGAACGAATGTCATCTTGCATACAACTAACAAAGAGGTCTACAAAACTGAGAGGATATAGATTAATTCTGGATTCCAAGTCAAGGCGCCCCTTAACAGTCAAGCACCTCGTCTAGACAACATAATTCGCGTTCTACCACCAGACAGAGCACGACGACTTCTCGACGGCATAGACACTACAACGACGGATCTAGCGATCGATTTTAGCCATTCGAAATGTAATCTCGACGAACTTGTCGCTGTATTACATACTAATGCACTAATCAAGGCTACCTTCTCCAGCTTACGTTGACTCTCTTCGAAAGGGGTTGCTGACTGGCTACCTACCTAACTACCTAAGGGAATGTTAATAGACAAGACCCGACTAATCCGTTGGATTGGATGGACGATCACAGCGCTGAGGAACCCTATCGCCCGTGCTTAACCTCACAAAACAGCCCCAACCCCAATTCCCGCCTTGGATAACAACAGCGCACTCACAGGTCGTTCAGCCGTCAACAACACGTAAATTATATTCCAAACCCCGCGTGTGTCTTACAGTGGACGAGCGAACATTGCCTGGTTCCTTGACTTAGTCGTTGAGTCGATGGAGTACAAGGATCTTTTTATTTTCATACCGTCCCGGCATCTTCACTACCTCATTTGCGATCGGTACTTGGACTGGAACCATAGGGGCAAACAAAGGGACGACTCGAGAAGACTGGTCTAATTACCCCTTATTCGACAGGCGCACCACGAATAGCGACCCCTCGGACGACACCACTCATACTAACGATAAAGAAACAGAAAGCTGTAATCCACAACCAGAGACCTGCTTTACCGAAGCTGAAGAGCCTGCTCGCGGTGGGTGAATGGACGGACGAGGCGGTAGATGGTGCCATCGGCGGTACAGTAGAGTCAACGAGGCAGCAGGCGCCGATAAGCCTAGAGCCATCCGAAACACGTCCTGCTTGTCAAGATGGACGGGGCCACCGACGTCGAATTATAGATTCGAGATTTCCTTTCGACATCAAGTCAGCGAGCGTGATTAGTTGATCTGGGCGAACGCCTACTCCGCGCTGCGAAAAGGAATCTTTCGAATTATCAAACCATGCTGCTCGAGTAAAAGGGGAGAGACTTTGGGGATCAACTCGTGAAGAGCAACGGTGACCAAGGGATGGTACGATGTCGCGGTTCGAGCCTCGTTATCTAATACAGCGATTTTCATCGACAAGAACCCGAGCCTACCTAGGTACTCTACTACGCCACGGACATTGTCGTCCGTACATTACACAAGAGTCGAAAGCGGGCGGCTTCGGAGTAAGGGGTTATGGTGCTCACGAGGAAATAGTTACTTCATACCACTTGGCGTCCTCTAAAGTACATGAGAGCAGAAGTTCCCTGCCCGAGTGGCCAAGAACAGCCGCCTTTGGAAATATGTAACGCGAGCAGAGGACCATTACAACAAGTTAGCATCTACGACAACAATCTTTTAGCAAGACCTTGGCATCATCCGAGAGCGACAGTTTCACGAACAGGACAGCAACCATGGGCTCACCAACCGATTCCACCCTAGCAGTCGAGGCGGGAAAGAGTGGTCTTCACCTCTCTGAGTACCTTCGTAGGTAGACGTCCACGACGAGTACTCCCCCTTATCGCGTTTACGATTAGTATACCATCCATCAAACGCTCGCTATTCATTGCTCAGGAACCGCGGAAGAGATAGCATACGGCAAAGACAAACCAGGGGGCTTTGTCAGGAGAAAGACGGAACAAGTCTCTGACAGAACTGTCGGTTCAATATGTCAAGAATGCCGGATGAGACAACGGTTTACCAGCTCGAAGCACAACTACTGTTGTAACAAGCGGCATCACTTTTGAAGGGCTCGAACTACTCCAACTCCAATTCCAACTCAAACGTCTATACTCACGGTTCTTCATTGCCTAGAAATACGCTTCTAGCCAATTCGACTGTCTTCACGCCACGAGCTCCGCCATTTGTGGGATTACTCGGAAGGTAGGTTGTTTCTTCAGGGGATAGGGTCTGATGTACCGCCGAGGGAAATGACTGCGAGAACAGTCTCACATGTCATTCACTGTCACAGATATACCTACGACACAGAAGTAGTGGTTGGCAATATCTACAGCTGAGAATGGACAGGGCGTCCTCGATTCTTGTTGGCGGTCCCTTCGTCCTAGAGACTCGGACACAGTCTCGTGAGGCGAAGGTGATGTAACGACTGAGAACTGAAGCCATGGCAGAATCCGTACGTAGTATTCACAAGCTACCTCCTAGGTGGCTTCAGCCCCAGCCCCCTTATCACTGGAGAATACCGAATAACTCTGGATACCACTACTAATTCCTATTCTGCAGCATAATTGTTGCACGGCCAGCCCAAGGCAACCAAGTTTAGAATGATTATTCTGTTATGATGTACCTCCACGCCTAATTAGTATATAAGAGTACATTCAAAAGGAAGAATGATTCATCCTTAAACAACCATTATCGACGAAAATAATCATCACATATCTGCCCCTCGCAATGGAAAATGTCATCGTTCTGATGACAGCTATCAATCACATCAATCTATAGTTCCTCCTTCCTTCTGTAGAGGTCACCGGCGACTTATGTACCTACCTAAGGTAAGTTTCCAACTTGACTTCCAGTTAGTTCATTATCTTCTAATCCGCGAATATTCCCGGGACGTGTCATATGAAGGATCATTATAGTATAATATTTGAGCATTCTAAGAATAGTAGGTAATGGTTGTTTCTAGCATAATGATAGTTCTGTCAAGGTACCCTTGTAATATCATTGTAGGCCACACAATCCTTGTTTACCACCACCAGGTCCCGGTACTCTAAGCTGCTTGCAAGCTTCGAGTGACTTAGGATTGACGAGTTCCTCGGCGGCGGGACGGGTGGCGTCGACATGGTAATTGCTGTGCTGTCTCGACGCTAAGCTGGTGGTCAGTTATATGCGCCGGGTAGAGGTGCTCGAAACTGCAAAAACTCGCAGATCGCTTGTAGATCTACTCTGGTGAGCTCATAGGGGTGTTGGACGGCTCTCACTTCCACGCCGAGTAGGGCTAAAGTCTCTGTTGTCTCTCTGCTGGCTGGTCTTCCTGCCTTGGTTCTGTGGATTTGTACCGGCTGGGAAATCCCGACGCAGGCGGGTTCATGTTAGCATTCCGAGTTTCTTGTGTATTCTACGACGGATTTTGAGGGGGTTGGGTGTGACCTGAAGGCTGTCGTCCGGTGGTCGCGACAAGTAGTCGGCTGACATATTCGCTTAATCGGGTCTAAGAAACGAGTGATGTGTGCTGGCTGGTCCTGATGACTTGTAGCGTACATTAGCACGCGTTGGCTACACGTTAGCTACTGCCGTAGCTCTTTATTACAACTACTTACATACCGATAGGCCCATTACTTCGAATGTCATCTAGTTCATCCGGGTCTAGTAATGTGTCGGGCTGTTGCTGCTGATTTTGGCGATGGACCGGTTAGTAGACTTCTTCAGCGATGAGATAAGACTGCCATACCGTGTCCCATCCGCCAGTTTGAGGCGTCGCATTTTTCTGCCTCTGAAGCTCATTCACTAGGAAAATTCCACTCTGGGCGTCGCTCTGTGTGCTCACGACGATTTCCTTTTCGCTGTCGCATACATAGACCTCAGGTGTTAGACACTATATACTAGGCTGTCATATCGGTGACACTCTGCTCTATCGTCAACAGTTACCGCCATGGGGTGCTGGTTGCTTTGTTGTTACTCTCGTATCGACACGTACAAAAGCCATCTTTCTGATAGAGGGTGCTGAGTTTGGTGGTGAATATAGCCGCCGATAGTGATAACTATGATGATATTGATCCCGGTTGTGCTGTGAAGCGAATCATTTTGTTGGCGTTGTCTATAGACAACGGCAATGTACAAAACCTTAATATATCCCAGGTGATCAGTATCGTATGCTTGCTTGAAGCCTCTCATGATCGATAGACGGAGCTGATAGGTTTAGCGCCCAATTTCTCCGGTCTAAGTGCCCATAGTCCGTCGCCATTGTTGTAGAGGTTGTAGCAGTAGCGATGTGAAGGTATATCCGGTCGAATGTATGCTTCACCGTCGTGCTTCTCGTAGCAGCTGGGGAAAATCTCGTTGGATGATTTCTCTTCTGTGTACGTTCAGTGCATGTTCATTGATACGTCCGCGAAGAGGTAGACGTTTCTCTAGTGGACGTCTTGGCCAATCTGAACGAAATCGCCTGGACCAAAAGCTATATCGGCCTGCTGGTTCTGGTGGCCTATATGGGCCAGCTTCTATCCGTGCGTCGCGGAATGTCGTTGCTGTGTACTCTGCTATGTTTGGAACGCCAGACCTGCCTGATTCAGCAGATTGAGCTCCCGTTGGCGATTGGTCTCCGCAATTGTCTATTGAAAGGCTGGGAAGACGATGCTGAAGAGTATTATCGTTGATTGGGATAATAATATAGTTGGTTAAGACAAGATAACCGCATAGAAAATGCCAGTGAGGACAACTAGACAAATTATTATGTCTGCGGAGAATTAAGAAACAGGTAATAGAGGAACAAGTTGAGAAGACTCTTGCCCTTTTCGTTCTCTAAAATAGGTAATTACTGCCCGTAGGTAATAAACGCGCGTCCTAATCGGCCACAACACTCAACTTGTACCTAACTAGTGGTTACCACATTTACATTAGACAGAGAAAGTTTTGCCTAAGTAAAGCTAATCATTACCATATGACAATAATTTAAAGTTTGGGTAGGTATATATACCTGTTAGTAACAAAGTATCTATCAATACTTAGATTAATTAACCTTCACAACAAGTAATGATGGGATGTGTACAACTATATGTATTAGGTGGTCATAGGGGAAACGAGAAACACTCCTCAGAGCTTTGTGTAGGAAAAAAGGAAGCGACAGCCGAATGAGTCAGTTCAAAGGCACCTGCATATTGGGCTACAATTGATTGATAACAGCAGACAGTTTAATATTGTCAGGGCCTAGCCTGGTAGGGGAAATATTGAGATAGGAGACAAAGAGCCTCCTTTGTATGTACCTACCTATACCTAGGATCTTCCCCAGATAGGTTATAGACAGATATTACTCATTGACACTCGTATACTGGCATTCTTCGTGTTTCCAACTACTTCTAACTTGCCTGTCTGAATCACTTAATGGCGTTTGTTCCCATAGGTAGATTTGCTGAGAAGTTGTTCTAGTGGCCAACAACAATATTGGTGGGAGTCTTAAGAGTGTTATATAGACTAATAACCAGTTGGTCCGTAACTCTCGTACAGTCCTGATATTCACTGTACTATGATCACCCCTGCGTCATTATATAAGCCTAGCGTTTGTTTAGGTGTAATTAAAGGAAGGACCGTGAGATTTATACATAGGCTATCCTAAAAGAGAAAGCTAAGCTTATCAGGCACTAACACGAATGGGATATTATATTGGTATATACAAAGGTAAATAGGGGAATAGGGACCCCCTTTTTAGCGAAAGGAGTGATCCGAGACTATAGCTGCCTACCTAGGTAGGTATGCCTGTTAGTGATGAGATTTCAGTATTAATTCTCCTGAAAGAATGAGCATACCTACAAGTAAATATGTATAAGGAACTAGCAGGTATCAATCCATTTGCCTAAGATATCTTTCTCTTAAGAGTTTAATAACCACATCCGAGTTGACGTCAGCTCTTAAGGACAACAACATCCTCCATAAACAAGCCAGCCACCCCTTACGAGCCCAACATCTTCCTAACCCGCCTCTCCACCCCATCCTCAAACTCCTGCACACCCCCCTCCAGCAGACCCATCACTCCCGCTCTCAATCTATACACCAACCTCCTCCTCCCCACCGCCCCCGCCCTTCCTCTTCCATCCCCATCATCATCCTCCTCCTCCTCCTCGCTCTCCCCATCCCCATCACTCCCTCCCTCCACCACGCCCCGCACAAACCACCTATCATGACTAACCAGCACAACCGCGCCGCGCCAACCCCTCAGCGCAGCGCGCAGCGCAGCCACGGTCTCGTAGTCGAGGTGCGTGGTAGCCTCGTCGAGCACAAGGCACTGCGGGCGGCGCCACAGAACACGCGCCAGCTCCAGCCTGACGAGCTGTCCGCCCGACAGCCTGCGGACCGGGACATCGGACGCGACGCGCCCCGGCAGGCCGAGGGTGCCGAGCAAGCCCCTAATGTCTCCTTCGTCGAGGCCCGCGCCGGCCGCTTCTCTCATCAAGAGCGACAGGGCCGTAAGCGCGGGGTCAGAAACGCCGATGCGCTGCAGCGCCTCGACGGCATGCTGCGAGTAGTAGCCCAGTTTGAGGCGGGGGTGCCTCGCCAGCGAACCAGCCGTCGGCTTCTCTTCTTCGACTAAGAGTTTGACGAGGGTGGACTTGCCGCTGCCGTTGAGGCCCATGATGCCTATCCTATCGCCCATATTGATAGACAGATTGACGTCCTGCAGGACAAGGGGCGGCGCGGCCTTCGACTTCGGGTCTTTCGGGTACCGGAACGAGACCTTCTCCAGCGACAACAGAGCCCCCGGGAAGCGCAGATCGTGCGGGTCCGGGAGCGCGAAGCAGACGGGCCTCTCGTCCTGCGGGATGTCGATGTCGGCGCGGCTGGTGGTGTAGTAACCCGGAAGGTCGCGGTTGAGCTTGAAGCGGCCGCCCTTGGCGCTGACCTCGAGGCCCCAGCGGTCGTCGAGCTTCTTCTGGCGGGACTTGGCCTGGCGGATTTTGTTCTGGTCGTCTTTGGCTCGGCCCTCGCGCATGTTGCGCTGGATCGTCTGCTGCATGTGCTCCTTCTGCCGGTCCTGCGCCTCCTTCATCTTGGTCAGGTGGATCTTCTTCTCGGCGCGCGACGACTCGTACATTGGTAAGTCGCCGTGGAAGTACGTGAGGTCCTTGTCCTTGATGATGAGCAGGTCTGTGCAAAGGGAGATGAAGTCTCGGTCGTGGGACACGAGGATCAGAGTCGGCGCGTCTGGCGACTCGGCGAGCGCGGTGAGATGCCGTTGCAGCCAGATAATTCCCAGGAGGTCGAGGAAATTAGTGGGCTCGTCTAGGATCAAGATATCCGTGTCTTGTAATAAGGCGGTTGCCAACGCTGTTCGCATTTTCCAACCTCCTGACAAGCTCGACACGGATTGCGACATTCGAGATTCCGAGAACCCGAGACCAGCGAGTATCTTCTTCGCCCTGGACTCTACCTCAGCCAGTTTTGACGGCTCAACTTGGAGTTGGAGATCGGCAAGCATGTCCGCGGCCTCGCTAGTCTCTTTCGCTAGTGTCTCGGGTGAGATATCTTCATCTTTCTGTTCGTACCTAACGCTCGTGTTAAACAAGTTGCTTGCTGACAATGAAATGACTTATGCCGTACTGTGACTTGAACTCAGCCACTTTCTTCTCCATCGCGATCAAAGCTTTCCTAGCCTGCATCCCTCTCGCGCCGCTGCGGAGTCTCGCATCCTTGTCTTTGAGGAAGAGCTCCTTCTGAAGGCGTTCGTGATGAACTTTTCGGAAAGCCCTTAGAGCGCCTAAGGGGTCGTTGCCTTCGACGCCCCTAGATAGGACTATATAACTTGATGAATATTCAGTCTTAGATGTCCAGGATGCTCAACGAACCTTCAATTTCACGTTGCACCTCCTGCTTAGCAGTAGCTTGTTCGATGACTTCCTCCAATACAGCTGTCCCCTTGCTTTCACTAGGGGCAGAAACCGGGTCGTCGTCGGTATTGACATCTCCGACGTCTGTCTGTTGCAGAATGACTATACGTGTTTCTTCTGGTATCCCGGGGATAAGCTTCTCAGCTATTGCCTTCAACAAAGCTGTGGTAATTCATAAGCCGTGGCTCTCAGTCTGATTTGGATAATTTAGGCTCACTCGACTTCCCAGTACCATTCCGCCCAACCAATGCATACCGTTGACTGGCTTTCAGTCTCAGCTTGGCATTGTTGAGGATCTCGGTCCCTTCACTCCTCGCTTTCCCTTTGCCTTTGGTACCCGACCGGGCCCCTGAAGTGACAATGATATTCAGCCCCTCAATATCCAACTACATTTTCTGTCAGAATATGCTGCGAGTGAGGTTGACGAGATATGTACATCACGATAATTAGGAGTTCCAATCTTAAAACGGGTTTGCTTGGAGGTACACAGAATAGTGGTGGTGCTCTCTGCTTCCATGGACGTCATATTGGCGATGAAATACTTGAATGTCTAGGTTATCGACGGCGGCTATGAGACAAATCATCCAGTGATTGTAGAGATGAAAGGTCAATATATGCCATCTTGAATCCGTATAAGTAGAGTGATTGTGAGCCGCATTAACATGATCTTATCAGTATGTTCTCAGGGTCCAATCTAATACCGACCGATCCTGCATATACGGCTAACGCGATGGTGTTGGAATGCATCGTTAGCTGCAGTAGCGCCGATGATTCATTCTGTTTCATTGTGGCACATTGTGTGATTGGTCAATCCAGTATTTATAGTGACTCACGCCGCTCGGTACGTACTTCTTGGCTGCTAGATACTGCCTTGCGAATCATGGCGACATCTGCTGAAGTTGAGAAACTGACATGTAGTTAACGGATGATGTTCGTTCGCTAGATTCTGTTTAGGTGGTGCCATGGACAATGGTCGCTATCAGATGAAGTGTCTATCCAACCACCGACCGGTCTACTAAAACCTGCAAGTGAGGTTTATCTTGCCTCTCGATCGTCATGGAACCACCTTGAGGGAGTTCTACAATCGTGCCGTCGATGCACACTTTCCTCCATCTCGCATCTTCTTCTAGAGTGGTGATCTTAATCACCTCCGTCTCGTCATATCCGACTTTGTCCTCCTTGCCATCATCACTAGTCCACTTCATGCCGACGTGCTTTCCTCCGTCGTACGCCTTCATCATGATCTCCATGGTCTTCTGCCCGCTAACGGCACCGAAGTGGACGAGTCTGATTTTACCGTCCAAGGGCTTGCTGGACGGGGAAATCGTAAATGTCTTCTCCAGGTTGGACACCATCGTGGCTAGAATGTATGCATGACGGTCCCGGTCGAGCTTTCGTAAATGAGAGCCGTCTTTTTGAGAAAGCTCGACGACGGCATTGTACGCGTGACTCTCTTTCAAAAGCTCTTGCGCCACCATGCCGAATCGCTTAGCACCGTACTTTCGATATTCCGGAGTATCGCTCTCCCAGACTAGCTGGCTGTGAAACCCGTAGCTAGCAACGATAGCCCCGTAGAGTCGGGAAACAGCGTCGGTATGTTTCTGAATTTCCACTGTTGAGTCGGAACTATCCTTCGAGGGACTTGAGTAGGTTATAATACGAGATCCAGGAGGAAATTCGACTTTGAAAGATGGCAGAGATGCAGCTCTGCCTCTGAACAAAGTGTGGAGGCTCTGAACTAGACCAGATGGTGCTGCAGACTCAGCTTCTGTCCTAGCCGTTTTATGAAGTGAATGGAAAAGCGCATTTCCGGTGCCTAGTGGTAGCATCGCGATTAGGGGTAATTGGGCTTCCGCGCCGGGTCCTTCCACTGGTGCTTTACCATTGAGCATCTCAATAACGCCACCATCTCCACTAAGGAGCACAATAGTATGCTGCACAGCGTCTTGGCCACCGCTGTCGAGACCTTCGGCGAAGTCGCGTATGCTCTCGGGACTCTGGGTGGTAACATGATTATAAGTATTTGGTTTCGAACCTTCGGCCAAGTCGGCAGACGGTTCCAAAGCATGAAGATGCCAGCTCTCCAGGAGCGGCCGAAGGACTGATTTGTAAAAATTCAAAGCGAGGCCTGTCCCAGAGCCTGTCGATACGACAAGATGGACACGCCGTGACGGGCCACTCTGTAGGTATTCGGGGACCCCTTCACTCAAGAATGCGTTGAGAAAAGACTGCGGCACATCTGCAACCTGAGACTTGGATAACTTGAATGATGGTCCTTGCTCTCCGGCCTTTTCTCCCAAGCTGAATACATCGTATAAGCTAGGCTTGCCCGTTTCCTGCGGCTGTTTCGAGATGACGACTATCTCTTCAGGCTTGATGGAACTAAATGTGCTGCTTGCTTCGATTTGTCCAGGGTCGGCTAAGATACCTTTGGAGTTACTAGCAGACATCTTCCTTGCCTATGCGGACCGGTGTCTGTAAAGCTGTTTCACAGAGTAGATATTGCAGGTTTTATCAGCGTTGACAAGGCTGCCTTCTGTGGAGGATTCAGGTAAGACATGCCATCCGATAGTGGATGGAAGTAGATCTACGGGTATCCTGCTTACTAATAAAGAGCGGGTCCATGAAGATGATAAGCCTAGGCCTAAGCCTCTCGAGGGCATAGGGCTCATACAAATGCAGAAAATTGGAAAGCCCTCATGGTGTGCTGTTTTGGCCTGATTGCATAATCTTAGCTCCTAGGACGCCTTATGTGACTCTGATAGATTGGGTACGTTGCGGTGGTATCGTGTAGGAGTGGGGCTTAAGCCCTTCACTTTTACTAGAGTGAGGTAGGCATCATATAAATCATGAGCGAAAAGCAATAGGGGTATCATTGACCGTCCTAAAATCAGCCGTGGTATTTTGAGTATCAAACCTGCCTTACAACTCCTGATTTATGTCCCAAGCTACTACAACTCACCATCAGTGTCTCTTTGCCCTGGTCAGAGGGCCCCAATTCTCTCTGGGATTCGTTTGGTACCTGACGAGGCCTTTCTTGGATGTGTCTCGCCCAAGTCTCTTGTCGAAGACAACTTCCATCTTGTCAACCTTATCCTCTTCCGTCTCCTTCGCATCCTCGTCCTTTTTACCCACTCTGAGGATGGTGTGTGCTGGACTATTTTCTGTAATCTTCTTGAGATTGACAGGTCCTCTTTGGCGAACCCATTCTCTCATGATATGCCAAATGACTGACCAGGGCGCGTTGGTTTTTATACTGCCCGGTTTGCAGTGGCTGCGAGTAACTTGATAGCCTAGATGGCGTAGAGCACCTCTAAAACTATCTTCGTCGGGACAGATACAGTGAACCACACCCGCGAGACTTGCTGGGTGGAAAAAGAACGGGTACGGTTCAATAGCTGCGAACTCGTCTTCCTTGGAACTCTGTTCCTCGTCTTCTGGGGGCGGAATGAATTCTTCAAGCGCCGTCGTTAGCATCCCTTCTATCCGCGGTTTTGTGCCGTAGATATCGTCAGAGATATTGGGTAAATCGTCTAAGATCATTTTGATAAATTCGGGAGAGTGTAGTGGTCCGCCATACATAGGGCCAGCTAGATGCATTTTAGAACCGCACTCCTTGCAATACCGGTTGGCGGTTGGTGCCATGGACAATCCATGCTTGTAGAACACGCTCTTCCCGGATTTGTTGGGCACCTTCTTATTGCGAACAAGAAACTGGGTTTCCCAGGCTCCGCATCCTATGTCGCAGTTATACACCATCATCGTCTTGCCTCCGAGGAACTTGACCTGTGCGGGAGACTTCCTAACTTTGACAAATATCCGGACATAATAGTCGATTGACAAGCTCAGGAGGGGCTCTATGGCCAGTCCGTACCTCGCCGCCGTCGAAGCTAGGCCGTGGAGTATGAGGCGTAGACCGGCTTCATGAGAGAAGAAGCCTTTTGCAGGGACACCACCGTAGAGAGCGAACGTCTTCTCGGGATATCCATGCGACGCCCAGACGCCCGAGTCGGTGCAAGTGACACACAACAAACCGCCGTCATCACGTACAGCATTGAGCGCTGAGTCAAAGAACGTAGCGGCAGTTCCGTAAGGATCGAGGTCGATCACATCGTATTTCTTATTTGGCTTCGGGCCGCCTCTCTTGTTATGATGCTTGTTCTTTGCTTGGTCATCCGATATTTCCTGGGTAACTAAGGAGTACATGTGTGCGCGGGCATCGCCCGACGTAGCATTCACCTTAGAAGCGACGCCGTTATGCTCGGCGTTTCGCTTGATGGCCGCTACAGCGGACGGACTGAGGTCATTCGCGGTTACTGACGTGACGAATGGCAACTCCTGAGTATATCGTAGAGCTCGAAGTCCCGTAGCTGACAGGGCATCGAGGATTGTAAATCTAGGACCGGTAGCTTGGTCGTCTCGTCTCGTTTCGCTAGACTTCGTCTCTTGCTCTGTCGTTGGTTGCGGGGCTTCATTGAGTTGTTCGGTATTAGGTACGTGGTTAGAGGACGAATTCTCCGTATTGCCGCGGTCATTCCTCAGAGGTTGTTGTTGCTGGCGACCATTCTGGGCTTCTGAAGGGGCCAGGCCCGCCTCACTTGCATGAGCTTCATTGCTCTTGGTCACATCACCAGCGGACGGAACACCCTCTGAAGTCTCGGTTACCTTCTCTTGCTTCTTGGGCCTGGCGCCGCCAGTGTCTGACTTTTCGCGCTTCCTCTTGGCGGCCCTATCGGCATTGACAGATCTTCTATTGGCCAAGGCATCTTGACCATATGCCTTGATTGCAAGAACAGTCAAGTCGCGGTTGAACTGCTGGATGGGGTTGTAGAAGACCTTCTGCTGTTCTTCGACATCCTTCAACTTTTTGTTTGTGGCATCTTTCGCCGAGAAAGGGACTAGGATGCGAGCTAGACCTTCCTTAACTTCCGTATACTCTTGCCCGTCTAGCATAAGGGTCTGAATCTCGGTCGTTGCCAGTGAAGTATCGTTCTTGGTTTCGGAACCCATAGTGTGCATAGCTCGAAGAAGGCACTGTTTAGCGAGAAATCGATTTACGTGCCTAAGCACTGCTCGAGAAGATGCATACGAAAGGGTGGAGAGCATGCAATTGACTCTCAAGGCTACGGATGACGTTGGAGAATTTAATTTACAAGATAATATTTAACTGAACTATCACAGGCGCTTGCTTCTAATTCTTTTTTTTAGGTGGGGTGTTCTAGCTCTCATTCTGCCAGGCGGTCAATCAAGTTCTATAGTCGTACCTGTACGAGGGACGTTAGTTGCAGACGCTAATCGCTATTTACGTTTCGAAGATAGAGTCCGTCTGGTTGTAGCTACCTTACCCACCAACTTACTATGAAAAAGCTTAAACACCTGAAAGAAAGAGCTTCTTTCTCATTTATGTTTTATTAGGTACCTGTCTCTTAGTCATAGGAAGGGCCTGCTGATGTTAGACTTCTTCAACCCTTCCACAACACCCATTGTAAACGCTCACGATAACCACATATGAAAGAAGTCATGAGGATGATATCACCACTAGGAGAAAGTGCTCATGGGTTATAGATGCTCTTCTTTCTGCATTTAGATGAACAGGTAGGTCAGTTGCTGCCATCTTCCCTCTCAGTCATACGTGAGTCAGGCAATACGAGATCATTGCAATGAACAAATCTCAAAGCTGCTTCCCTTGAGTGCTCGGACACGGGAAGCTGTATTTAGATTGTATCTCTCAAGCGGAAGTGAGGATGGTGGTCGGATATAGCTCCCCCTAGAACCTCCCAGCTCTGGGCTCTCACTCTCCCTTTGTGTCTGCAGCTCAACTTCATTCAGTCTGGGTTCTCGAGATGGCGACTACAATCTACCCACCTCAGAACTCTGGCCCGAAGCGTTCCTCTCTCCCACGACTCACTATAGATGCAGCTATGGCCTCTCAGCCGCCGTCCTCTTCTCCAAAGCCAAACAATGGTAATGGCAATGCTCCTCAGTCGCCAAAAGACCCTAAGAAGGAAACTTATCGTCTCCTCTCTCATGCCGAATGGATCCAGTTCTGTAGAGGTGTCGGAGTGTTGAAGGACGATGAGAGCGAGGAGGTTATTCGCCCAACCAGTCAATGGTGGCCGCCAAAGGGGTTCAGAGATGGTCTATACCAAGACGTCCTCTTCGAGAAGACCAAATTCACTTACGGGTTTCACGGCGTGAGCGCCGTCAACTGGACCTTGATGCTTGTCCAGATTGCCATGAGTGCCGTCTTGACAGCGCTCGGATCTGTATCATCCTCATCCAAGCAAGGAACAGCAATCGTAAGTCAGGTCTTGGGAGGTGAATCTCTAACAAGACTGACTTCGATATCTGTACTAGACAGCTATCGCTGCCGTCAACACTTGCATCGGCGGAATTCTTGCCCTGATGCACAACAGCGGCCTGCCGGACAGATATCGGAAGGATAGGAACGAATTCTGCAAAATCGAAGAACATATCAAGTCCATCATCGACACGGCCCTCGTGCCTGCGGACCAAGACATCAACGAAGTCCTCGCCGGCTGTTTTGACATGTTCCGGGATGCTAGACAGACCGTCCAGAACAATGTCCCTGCTTCTTATACCAGCGCCCCGGCTAGCGGCAAGACGCCCGCCGGTAGGGTTTCCAAGATGATTGAACCGAAGAAGTGAATCTGGTCAATAGAAGATGATACCACCACTCGACAAACAGCTTACTTAGTCCATTATCTAGGAAGCTCTGTTATTGCTGGAAGGAGAAATGTGAGGACCGTCTGATATATCTTATTACTACCGCATGTTAGCTTTGTGTACCTCGAGGGATATTCGAGAGGTTAATGTTCATAATTACGACGGCAGTGTTTCTTAATCAAGTCGGAGGTCTTGTGAAGCATCTTGATAGCCGGAGCTATGACTTATGTAAGTAGCAAAGTCCATCATTATCTATCTTCCCATCAGAGGTAGAGGTTAGGGCGTGTCTAATGCAAGGCGGATAGTCTACTGTAGGTTATATTTGACTTCCAAGCTCATCCACTATATACATCGGTCCCTGGCTCGTGAAATCAAGACCGTTGACTTGGCACCGGACCTAGAATAATCTTTTGGGGGTGCGGAGTATTCCCATCAGGGGTTCGACAGGGGCCAATATGCGGCGAGTGGTCTCAATACTACGGAATCACGCAAGCTTGGAAACAAGGGCAACTTCAGCCGGAGTATTCGCTCCAATCGTCATGCCAGGATACAACTTTCTCTTCGTTATCTTCCCCGGACTTTAAGGGGATAGGTCACTGCGCTATCATGGTATGTTATTGCTCCCGCCGACAGGATGCCACCAATACTATCAATTGTAGCTCGGTAAAAGTAGTTAGGTAGGTTAACCTGCAGCGATTGTGTCCTGGTAGCTATCATTGTTCACCTTTTCGCTCCTTCATGTTTCCTATTCTAGTCGCGCAACTGATCAATCCATCGGTTCCCACAATGAGGCTTCATGCGCGTCATTACTTCAGGATGTGATAACGACTGTAGCAGCAAAGCATTATCTTCTGAACCCTAGCTCTCGGGTCTTACCAGTTACAGCAAACCAAGGTTCGGTCTGGATAGTTAGAATATCGCAGAACTGCGCTCCTGTCGCAGCAAAGTTTGCTCGCGGTTGGTGGCACGAAGTCATCGCGACAAATTGCCCCTCTCCTGGTAATTACTCGCGCGCTCTGAACCTCCGTCGCAATTGAGCCCATTTCAATTCTTACTCTCCTTTACGATCCCGATTCCTTCAGACTCCTTCCCGGCGTCATGTTCCGGTCCATAGCCCCATACGGGCGCGCCAGGACTTTCCAGATCATAGCCTCGTTCCTGGTCTTCTGTATTATATTATCCACGCTCAGGTTATACAGGCGGCAGAACCCGCCGCCGAGCATCTACGATTACACAGACGGCAAGACCAGGGGCCCGGCGCAGAACGAGACAGCCAAGACCCTACCTCCGTCAGATGAGACGGCTTACCTAAGGTATCTGGTTCGGGAGTACGGGCTCACAAATGAAGTTCCTTGGTTCGCGCGGCGGATACGACCGGAGTCCGATGCCAGGGCTAGGAAGAGCATGACGGAGATTCCGGGAACCAAGTTCATGCCGCGAGATTTCCTAAGGGTCCGCGCTGACGATGAACGCCTCGACTTGCATGCAGAAAAGACTGTTCAATTCTCTGTGGCCAAATCGGCTATGCCGGACCAGGTGGACGCCTCGGCCTTGCTATTCGGGATCTCGACCACGTATGACCGCCTCACATACGGAAACTCATCGCTGGTCGGTGACTGGGCGCGATGGCTCACCGACGGAAAGGGGAACTCGAATGGCGCGAGCTTAGTGCTCACTCTCCACCGCGCAGAAAGCGCTGAGATCGACTCGGCTAACGGCAAGCTGCGCGAAGCGGGCATTGACGCCGTCGTGCTCCCGGCAGAGAACACTCAGGACAGCACGGCGCGGTACCTGGACCTCGTGCACCTGCTCGCGCGCCGCAAGGATGAGCTACAGGGCGAGGGGCGCGAGAAGAGATTCCTCGCCCTGGTCGACAGCGACGTGTTCTTCCCATCCCTGGGGAAGCTGCTGGCGCGGCTCAGCAAGTTCAACGCCAAGAAGAAGTTCTACCTCGGCATGCCTAGCGAGCGGGCCGACTGGGCGGTCGAGAACAACGTCACGCTGACATACGGCGGCGGCGTGGTCATGTTGACGCCCCCGATGGTGGAGGATATCTCCAAGTTACCGTGTATGAACAGCACGACATCGCCGGACTCCTCTACAAAGTACGCCGAGAGGACGGGGCAATGGGATGAAACGCTCTATAACTGCATCGCAGAGCACACCAAGGAGAACTTGTATATCCTTCCGAGCTTATACGTCCCAGGGGACGACCTCTACGGACTCCGAACAAGCTACGAAGGCGGCGTGCATCCGCTAGTGCTACACCACTACAAACACCGGCACCGCTTCGAAGCCGGCAAGGCGCACCTAGTCACATCGCTATGCGGCGAGGACTGCTTTCTGCAGCGCTTCTTCTTCTTCGACGACAGCTGGGTGTTAGTAAACGGACACTCGTTATCGCAGTACCCCGACGGCGTAGCCGTACTACCAGCCAGCAAAAGCACACAAAACGGCAACAGCAACAAAAGCAAAGTGCGGACAGGCGAGCGCCTGATCCTCGACAAGCAAGACTCTGCCGAAAAGCGCCTCGAAGACCGCAAGATCGTGTCGTGGGCCGGCGCGAAGCGCACGTGGCGGCTGCTGGACGCGCGCGCGGGGCCCGGCGGCGAGGTGTGGCAGGCGTACGTCAAGCGCAGGGGGGCGCCCGTGACGTACGGGGACGAAGACGATAGGCTACCCGAGGGCGACACGGTGCACACGCAGGACGGGCCGTCGGACGTGGATTCGGTGATCGTCTTGGTCTGGGAACCGTGATGTTGGAGTTTATATAGTGTTTATTACGTGGTTGAAATATACCTGGATAGAGGTGGTACACGTGGATTAAACATTGCTGTATATATACCCAGTCCAATGTATATAAAAGGAATTGGTAAAAATGCTCAAGATGATATTTCTAGGATATCTTGACTCTCACGAGCCAAGCTCATGTGTAACAGACGCTATATTCGCATCGGACATCAAATGCAACAACTCTTGCATACCTAAACAAACCTAGGCAGACCTAGAGCTAGGTAGTTTAACATTCAACCTCTGTTCTATTATTTGAGAATTTACCTGTAGAGATATATATTTTAAATAGTATACGCAGATGCTAATGTATGCCTCGCTAACTCCTACCATTCATGCATATGTACACATGTTCCATAACTCATCCATCATGTCGTGATTCACCATGTATCAGGACCAAAATGGCTGCCATTCGGCACCGTATTGTATGAACAGGCCTGCCAGTCGCAACCTTTTCTATAGACATCTGTTCCCCACCAGCTAAATCCCTCCATCCAGCCGGGGTAGATGAAACCGAAGAACACCACGACGATGCCAAAGGCCAGGCCCGAATCGAGCGCGGCACTGAGGGTCATAGTGTACTTGGCCCACCAGGCGCTCGCGCGGTTTTTTATTAGGTAGTTGAACAGGTAGCATACGACCGCCCAGACAGAGAAGTTGAGGCCGGTCGCTGGCGGAATCCAGCTCAGAGAGCCGAAAAGCACGGGAAGATTGATTTTGCGAACGATACTTGCTTTTCTGTTGCGGCCGTACAGCCATAAGGGGATCGGGGCGATGGCTCCAATGAGGAAACACCACACCAAAGGGCGATAGGTCGCGTTTGGCCCAAAGAACTCAGCTGGTCCGACGACGCCCCATAGGATGGACCCGTTGAAGTGAACCCGGGCGATTGGGCAGGTGAAACCGTTGATAGCTGAAGGTGTGCAAATTCCCGGCACATTGACGAACATCCAATTGAGAACAAGGATCTGTGTGATTGACGAGATAATTGTCGCGACCATCTGGACTGAGAACAGCAGTCTTGGTGGAATCTTCATATAATGCCCCAATTTCAAATCTGCTGCAAACTTGATACCCTGGGCGGATGAGATGTAGCCGTAGGTCACGAAGACCATGTTAGCGACGGGCCTTCCGGGGAAGACGACACCGCATATGAGTTGACAGATAAGGTAGATACTGCTATGCTGATTTGTCACCGCCATGACGATACCAATGGGTATGAAAAGCACAGCGCATATTCCGAGCGCGAGCAGTAGCCCGTACCATGGTAGATGAATCGGATAGCTGCCTATGTGTAAGCGAAGCGGCCTTAGACACGAAAAAGATGGTTGACTCACTATTCGACGACGAAAATGCCTATTGCCGTCATCGACACGAACGTCAACAAATACCAGGTGATCGGTGCGTCTTTATATCTCCTCATAAGGCGGTTGTGTACATCTTCATGACTCAAAATATTGTCGAAGGTGGAACTGGACCTGGTGAAATTAGGATGGTCTCCATTAGGAGATCTCCCTTCATTGCCTTCGCTCTCTAGTGGTTGGTACACTGGTCTGTTCTCATCCTCGGCCTCTCGTAGAGAACGCTTCCATTGGACATAGATATCCTTGCCATGCCAACAAGTAGTATGCGTTAGAAGTGATGCCAGCCCGGCAAATTGAAGTCCGTAACTGAGCACGTAGGTTATCGGCAGAAACACCCGACTATAGTTTGAGTACGCCTCTCGATCAAAGAGGAAATCTGAAGTCAAGATTTTGCTGACATCATATATATTGCCCGTATTATCGAAGACCGAGGCCGAGAGAATCGGCATATATGACGAGTAAAATAAGTTGCAGTAATATGCAATGGGCGCGATGACCCACATAACTATCACCAAGCCGCCGATGACATTCATCGCGGCCCAAAATGGCGTAAGCAGCGGCGAGCCTATGTAGGCGATCTGCGCCCAGTCAAACGTGAGCGGAAACAGGCCTAGGCCAGAGACAACGCCGAAAAGGTTCGCTACCACGACATTATTGGGAGCAAACCAGGTGATTACGTTGAAGTAACTCAGCGCCGGCATTAGCAGCCCGGGAAGGAAGTAGAATAGAAACCCAGATATCCAGACGATGAAGAAGAACTTCCATCTGCTAATCCTCCATCCATTCGCCGGCTTGTTTTCCTCTTTGTGTAGCGTAGTGAACATGGCCGCGGACATCAATGTGCCGGGCCAGACCATTCCGGCTGGGCGCACCAAGAACCGCCTTGCCAGACCAGCAAACGTATAACCCAAAATCTGGGTCGAGAGCGTGAGCAGTAGCTGATAGACGATCCCGACATCTTGCTTGTAGAACTGGGTCTGCTCAACAATGACGTCTGTCGCGAAAGCAAACCCGAAAGACACATTGCTGCTGACATATACGCAACTATGCTCCTTTTCATTCCATGTACCTTGGGCTAACCATAGACGAAGACGCCGGGCACGACTTCTCTCCTTAAGAGATGGCACCTGAGCATTGGCATTTGGCTCATCTATCCGCACACCGTCCACAAATTCCTCGGGAGGGTCTTCTGGTCGTTTTAGAAGGTAGTCCCACAAGAGACCAAGGGGATGAACAAGAAGTAAGGCAATGACGGGAGTAATTGAAACGCTAGGGTATCTCAACGAAAAAAAGAGGTTTGTAGAAGAACCAAGCATAGAGAACAGAGTCGACAGTACCCACATGCGAGGGGTGTTTATAGACAGGGACGTATTGTCGGTTGGAGAGACAGAAGCCCGGACTTGAGCGTATGGAGAATTATCCGGGGGATCCTGGTCGCTCCCGTCGGTCGAATCATCGGCGCCGTCTTCACCGTCCACAGCCGAGCTATCTGACTTTGTATCCGAGGCCAGGTCGTTCGTCAAAGCTCTTTCGCTAATACTAAAACGACCTTCGGGCCCGCCGGCAACGGTAGATCCTCCAATCTCTTCAGAATAGCTCATTCTTCTCTTGTCTAGAGAAGAAGTGCTCGTTCGGAAAGCTGCCGAACGGTCAACGCCGACAGAATGGCGCCGTCGCCTAGACTGGTAGCTTTCCGTGCTAATTCTTCTGCTTGGCGGTACCGGCACGTCATCGTCGCTATCGGAGTCCTTGATCTCGGGGTGGATGGGGGCAGCTCCGTAGGAACCTGTACCGAACCCAGGCGAGGAGCGGATCAAGAGGGGCGCTTTCGACATGATCCTCGGTCCTCGACTGTCGATGGTAGGGTTGCGATTCGCGTCGTGGTCGAGTTGGGCCTGGTGGAAGTCATGGCTCGTGCTCGATGGAGAGCGAGGGAATCTAGAAAGGACTTCGGTCGAGTCTGGGAAGGAGGCAGCAATATTTGTATCGTCGGAGGTTGGCGACGTGGGGTCGGAGACCTCGACTAGGTCAGCGGGTAGGGCGGAGCTGCCTATGATAGTGGGAGTAGTGGTGGTGGTTATGGGTCGCAAAGGGAAGGTTTGAGGATGGTCATTGTGGGCATAATGGGGGTCTAGAGGCATAAGCGACCTCTTATCCCTGTTTCTCGAGGAATCCGCTGGCATTTAGGTAATCTAACGTTACGTAGTTGCAGGTGCAAAGGGTCATTACATAGTATCATCCCACGCGGGAAAGGGCAGTTCGAATTGTCATGGGTGGTAGCATCTGCAGTACGCAAGTCTAATAAGTGGATTCCGCTAAGGTTATTGAAGGTAAGGTTGATACCGAACGGGAAGAGGTGGAGTGACCTGCTCTTAGGAAGTACATGAACGGCGTATACCGGTATTGTGACCTATAGACAGGTTTTCTTACCGTATGTTCTTACATGTTCTCCCAAGAAATTGAGGACTCGTCATCCTACAGATGTGTGAACGAGCTGAAGTCGCACAACAGGACTTCTGATGCCCAGCTGGAAGGAACCTGGAATTTCCATTGCGCAAGTTTGGTTCTACAACGTCGGACCACACTAACTGCTAGTAGCATCAGTACGCTGCAGCTTGCCCGTCTTGTCATGCAAAGCGGATGAGGCAACAGGCAGCAGACCAGGTCAACCATTCATCATCCCTCGTTTAAGTGGATCTCCTCCCGTGTTGATCACACAGTCGTACGATCAAGATTGATTGATTAGATGCGATGGATTAGATCAAAAAGATAATACTCTTGACACTGTACAGAGCCCGAGTATAGCTTTCATAACTTTGAACAAGGGGTCTCACTTACGTAGTACTTTTAGGTACCAACATACTCCTCGGTACCTATATGTAACCCACCCATGCTCTAGTTTAGTTGTTGGATTCGAGCAAAGAACACTTGTACAAGGTGGATATCTTGGAAAAGAGAAGAGACTTAGGTGGTGCTAAATTACCTAGTAAGTGCCTAGGTTAAGACACTTGACCAACGTTTAAACTGTTCATCTGATAGTTATCCTGATCCATTCTTTATTATTTCACACACGTGCAATGATAACATCACTAATAACGTAAGATAAGTATGCAAACGAGGTCCTAGCCTTATGCTGTGCTTCGGTGGGGTTCGGTCATCACTCGTTCCGAATTGCGGATCTCGCTCCATCGTTGCAGTTCCAGACTCCAGTCTTCTTAGAGCTCGGATTTCTGCACACGGAACGCGGGCCATCCCGATGAAAGGGTGTGATTTCATGACACATAGCGGGGGTTTCCTATACAGAGAATGTCAGAAGCAACCGACATGAACTCCTCTGCGCTTAGTGCTGCTAAGTCGCAGCTTCGCTCTTTGATGAAGCAGCGACTAGCTGGTCTATCACAGGAATCTATCACATCTCAGAGTGAGTCAAGTTGCTTTTATATCTCATCAGGGGATATACATGTATACAGATGAATATATAGCTAACTGCAGGCGTAGGTGCAAGAGTATTCGATTCATTATCCCAGTTCAATCCCTATGTGAATGCAAAAAGAGTAGCGGTCTACCTGTCCATGCCTCGTGGGGAGATCCAGACAGACCCCATCGTTAGGCATGCTTTATCGTCAGGCAAGCAGGTATTCGTGCCTTACTTACACAAGTCGGGCTTAAGACCGAGCGATGGACCGACTAGGCTTATGGACATGGTAAGTCTGAAGGACATCGAGGACTACGAGTCTTTACAGAAAGACAAGTGGGGCATCCCGAGCGTGGACACGGCTACGGTGCATGAGAGAAAGCGGAGTGTGGGCGAGCTGGATGGGAACAGGTCTGAGGATGTCTCGTTAGACTTAATCCTCATGCCCGGAGTAGCCTTCGACGTCGACCCGATGTCTAAAGCTATCCGACGGCTTGGTCACGGCAAGGGCTTTTACGACTACTTTCTTCACCGATACGCATTGGCTGCTTCGACTGAGGAGCATGGCCGACCAGCTGTATTGCTATATGCTCTAGCCTTGAAGGAGCAACTCCTCTCCCCATCTTCGGGGGAGTCAGTTCCCGTTGGACCCCATGATCAACCAATAGATGGCCTTTTCCTCGGGGATGGCCAAATCAAAGAGTCTGCGAAAGGCGGCGCAAACTAGAATGAGATATCTCGACCGTCCTTAGGCATTCATAATCATCCCCTGCAATAACTTCTGTGAATGTGCGAACGACGTCACATCCGTGGAATTAACGTCCTAATCGCAATGCACGCCCTTCCCATGCCCTTCCACCCTTTCATATGGCTTCTTGGATCAACGACACGTTGTCGCCCTTCAACAGGATTTGTCCTGCAAAATTATCAGCTATGCAAAATAAAAGCCATTTCTATCATGCGATTTCATACCCAAAGGTCTTCTTTTCTCCTCCGGACTCGTCTTCGTGATCTGCTTCACCTCGATCGCATCGTCGATGACGAGATTCATGAATTCGTCGAATCCCTACGCAGGCAGACGTTAGCAGCAAACAAAGCAAGTGGGCATAGGCTCTAAGAAATCCCATTGCTTACTCTGATTCTTCCTTCAATCCTAATCGACAGTTGCTCGTACAGCCAGATCTTGACGGTGGCATGGGACTGGAGTAGCTTGAAGATGAAGTTGATGGGTGGGAGTAGGATCTTGCGCGAACCACCGCCGCCACGACCTGTCATCTTGCTCTGTTTGGGAGGGAAATTGTCTTGAATATTCGTTGTTTGATCTGAAGGTGGTTGAATGAATGAATGCAGGCTTGAGAAGTGTAGATCAGGCGCGTGAAGTCCGACGTGTGTCTGGTGTGATTTTCGCAACAAAATCCGACGAGGCAAGAAAGAAGGCTGAACCAGCGATAGGTACCGACCTAACCAAAGAAAACACCAGGAGCTAAGAAAAACAAAGGTACAAGGGTTAATTGGCAAGCGCCTGGTACCTAGCTCTGTTAAGTGAGCCACAAGAAACTGACCCCTCCAAGTCAAGCCACAGAACGAACCAAGCTCCATACATTCAGGCTCACATGGCAACCGCAGAGCAATGAATGATTTGATGTTTTCTTGGCCCCTCTTTCCTCCTACGCCGAACACGTATAATAAAATCTTCCCAATATCTTTGCCAAGGAAACGGAGCAGCGTCAATTTTCTTCTACAGATATCATTTCTTGGGAATCATTACAACTCTGCTGCATTTCTCGGCGTCGTTGCATCCCACTCCTGATTCTCATTCCATTCCGCGACTATTGATCTTGCGACCAAGCCCCAACCCCGATTGGCAGCCAGTGCTGCTGCTCTCCGACCTGCGTGCCCACCCCAACGACTGTCGACCTGATCGGTCGATACGACTTGCGCATTATGGCTACAAACGGAGCGCAACAGGCTTTTGGGCCCGACCAGGTGCTTCAGGCCATGTTGACCATGCGGGGTGGGGACTCGGATAAGAAAAGGACGGCTCATGAATATCTCGAGAGCTTCCAGAAATCAGTCAGTTCACACACAGCCCAATCCAATCACGCCACCCTCAACGTGCGATGATACTAATATAGCTTATAGACGACAGCGTGGACTACGACCATCGCGATTTTACAGTCAAACGCCGAAGCGGATGTCAAATTATTCGCTGCGACGACACTAAGAGGAAAGGTTGGTTTTGTACAAGGCTTTGGCATCATGGCATGCGGCGAGGCTGACTGAAAAACACCTATCCAGATCACATACGACCTCACAACCCAAGTACCTGCGTCCGAGATCCCGGCCGTGCGAACTCAACTATTAGCGCTCCTGAAAAGGTTTGCGCCGGGGCCGAAGCCCATAAGGGTGCAGCTTTGCGTGTGTTTGGCAATATTAGCCATACAGATGCAAGGATGGAAAGACGTCCTACCCGTGGTCGTTTCTTCACTCGGCGATGACGTCGAAAGCCATGCCTGCATCTTGGACTTCCTTAGGGTTCTCCCAGAAGAGGTGACGGAAGGACGCAAAATCACCTTGACAGTACGTGGATCGAAACACCTCAGCAAGACGACTTTTGCTCTTCTTACCCCCGACCGACGTTTCGTGGTGTGGTGATACGGCTCGAAATGAATTACAGTCTAATTGGTCATTGTTTAGGACGAAGAACTCACTCTGAGAACCACCGAATTGCTAGAACAGAATGCACCGCAAGTGGTGCAACTCCTGATTAACTATGCTCACTCATCGCGTAAGCTCGATCCCCTACGCGATTGGTTCTATGGCTAACTTACGAAATTAGCGGCAGCCGCAACGAATCCCCAGCTGTTTGAATGCATCACGTCGTGGTTGCGCGAGGTTCCCGTCAACGAAATCGTCAAATCTCCTTTGTTGAACATCGTCTTCAGAGCACTCGAGAGCGATTCCTCCTTCCAGGCTGCCGCTGAGTGCATTTCGACGATGGTTAGGGAGACTAGGGAGATAGACGACAACGTCGAGACTATTCAAGTGCTCCTGCCGAGAGTTATTGCTCTGCGACCTATGATTCAGAAGGTGATCGAGGACGAAGACGTGGAGTCATACAAGTCTTTGACCAGGCTATTTGGCGACACTGGATATGCTTGGGCCGTTGCTATTGCTCGCGAGCCCAGCCATTTCAGGCCTCTAGTCGACGCTATCCTTGAGTGTGCCGCGAAAGACAAGGATAGGGATGTCATCGAATTCACCTTCGACTTCTGGTACGACCTAAAGCAATATCTCGTTCTAGAAAAGTATATTCAAGCACGGGTGGAACTCGTGGATGTCTATGCGAAGCTGGTTGACATCCTACTCAGCCATCTCGAATATCCCGAATCGGGATCCGGTAATGAGAAGGACTTGTTTGACGGAGATAGGGAGGCAGAGGAAAAATTCAGGGAATTCCGACACCACATGGGCGATACTCTGAAGGACTGCTGCGAAATCATGGGGGTATCCGAGTGCCTCGCAAAGGTTCACAACGCAATCAAGCTTTGGATGCAAAAATACGCAGGTTTGGCGAATGGGGCTTCAGTCCCCCATTGGCAGAAACTGGAGGCGCCATTGTTCTCTATGCGAGCGATGGGCCGCATGGTTACCAAAGATGAAAATACCGTTCTGCCACAACTCATGCCGCTTCTAGTCCAGATGCCAGCTCACGAGAAGCTGCGCTTTGCGACAATCATGGTGTTGGGCCGATACACAGAGTGGACTTCTGAGCACCCCGATTTCCTCAGCCCTCAATTCAACTACATCGTCTCTTCTTTCGATACGAACTCGAAAGAGATCGTGCGGGCCGCCGCAATGGCGATAAAGTACTTCTGTACGGACTGCAAACATCTCTTGAGCGAACAGGTTGTCCAGCTACAGCAATTCTATGACCAAATTCTTGACAAGCTCCCCGAGGTCAGTCAAGAAGAGATCACCGAAGGAGTTGCGACCGTCGTGTCGGCGCAGCCAAAAGACGAAATATACAAACTCCTAAAGCTTTTCTGCGACCCTCTAGTCCAAAGGTTAATGACGAAAGCGAATAACGCGACCGACGAGGACGGAAAGCTGGCGGTCGCTGACCATCTACAATTGATCACAAGCTTCGCCCAAGGTGTTGTGATCCTTCCTCCTGTTGAACGTGGCCAGGAAGATCCCGCGGTGAAGTACTGGCAGGAGGTATTCCCGATTTTGTCCAAGGTCCTGGACAGCTTCCTTGGCTTTCCTCCTATCTGCGAAAGGGTTTGCCGATGTTGGAGATTTATGGTGATCTCGCACAGAGGAGCCATGGCACCAATCCTCCCGGATATGGCGAACCAACTAGCAAGCGGATTTGCCGCGTCAAAGCAAGGTTGTTTCCTATGGGTCACCGGGGCCATTTTGCGCGAGTTCTCTGATGACCGAGAGCATGTGGACGACGCCATGACAGAGCACATTTATGTGTTCTTTGAAGCCCAGGCTACCAACGTGCTCCGTTTCCTTAGTGAGTTGTCACCACAAGATCTCCCAGACGTTACCGAGGACTTCTTCCGCCTAGTCGTTGACGGGCTGCTGTACTACCCCCAGAGATTCATCCCCTCGCCCATATTCCCTTCCGTATTCGAAGCGGCTCTCTCCGTTCTTGTTCTGGAGCAGCGTGAACCTCTATCCGCCACCCTTCATTACATCCGCGACGTTCTTGGGTGGGGTACAGCATATCCACCGTCGTCGTACGACCATCTTCCAGCTTCGGTCACCGAACAGCTGAAAACCATTGTGAAGCAGCTCCTAGTAGCCCAGGGGGAGACGTTAATCAAGCGTCTGCTCGCCGGCATGATGATAACTTTTCCAAAGGACTGCTTCGCTGATGCTAGCGGCGCTCTTCTCACTTTGTTCGAGATTTTCCCGGATCAGACGGCAACCTGGGTAGACCAAACTCTCCGATTACTACCTCAAAGCACCGTCACACCTATAGAGGTGGATCGCCTCATGACGAAGATAAGGGAGAAGCTGAGCACAAATGACACTGGTGATGTCAGGCAGATACGCTCCATCCTACAGGACTTCACCAACACCTATCGAAGAAGATATGTCGCGCCTCGGGACGGTCTAGGGGCACTAGAGGGTTCCCGATTCCGGTTTTCTGGTTAGTGGCTACAAGGTTATCCGCTTGGTGGTCTATTATTCCAGTTGTGGAGAGGCGGTGGTGGTGGTGTGTTCGAAAGGCCCGAGGTCTTTCGGCAGTTTCCCCTGATCGCGTACAGCAATTGACATGGGGGGTTTTCGCGGCACCAGGGACATGAGCTTCCCGTAGGTAGTAACAATGGTAAGCATAAGTAGATAAAGATTATCTCGAATTCATCCAGCGTGGAAGGCGGTGGCGTAGAGTTGGTAGTGGAACGGAATGCAAAATGATACCTAGTGGTACCTCTGCGACAGCAGATCACTTCACGATAGTCCAGAGATTGTACATATGCCAACCTTTGCGCATTTACCGATAAATAGTCGATATTAAATCGAAGATAAACTCGGTGATCCTTGGAGAGTAGAAGAATGCCACCTGGTTTACAGAAGTGACTAGTGACTCGCTCAGTAGTGACACGTCAGTCAAATAGGCAATCAAGCAGAAAGGGGGTTTGGGTGATATAATCGACTCTATTTGTTTGTGTGACCAGAGCATATGTCAGTCACCTAGGCATGTAGGTAGTCCCCTAACCGCGTTCGTACCTCCGTAGACCTCGCTAAGGTGCTACAACTCCAAGGACTCTAGACAAGTTCAACTTTATAGTACCTCTAATGGACCATTGCAGCACACCCCTTTCCCACATTCCAGCATGCACCGCTGTGCTCTCTCGATGGAAATTTCCCGATGATCTATAAAAGAATGTGTCAAGCTCTGAGTTTTCGACCAAGGTCTGCTTCATGGAACTGCTCAGCTTTCTCAAGCGGCTGAAGTCGTTGGTACAGGAAGAGAACGATGTAATCTCGTGACAATATCGAGGTAGTCGGGCTCATTATCATCTGTGATAATACCGTGCCGAACGAAGAAGTCGATCATGACGGAGGCGCAGTTGGTCTTGAACTCACCACGGAACAGTGCTTCTTTCACTCGCGGCACGTCCCAGAGGTAGAAGTTCTCGACCTCATCGTCTCGCGGCTTGGGCACGACAGTGTGGTCTACCTCCATGTCGTATACATAGAGGATGCCAGACGCCATGATCCCTACCTCAGTACCCGAGCCTGCGTCGCTCGTACACACGTACGTGATGGCGCCACAGGCTCGAGCGTGCTGCCGCACCAGGGGCTCGGATAGAGATGCTTCTTCGTCCGCTTCGTGGACGATGCAATCGAAGGGCGACTCGTCTGCACGGACGCCACCGGCCACGGTTGAGTCGAGTTTCCCTGGGTACGTCTTGAGGTGGAAGCTGCGCCGGGGCACCCAAATCTTGATCTCGCCGTCGGCACTCCGCGTATACACGGTCATGTGCGCGCCCCGGCACCCGATACCGAACAACCCCGCCGCAGCTCGCCGTAGTCGAACCGGCTGGTACTTAGCCCCGAGGATGCGGAAGTCTTCGCTGGGACGCCGGTTGTTTAAAGTTGCAAAGGCCTCGACGTCTATGGCCTTCTGTACAACATCTATGAACGCGGCGTTGCAGGCGCCAGACGTATCCTGTCCATTCGAGCGGTCGAGGACCTGCACAGTGCGTGGCCGCACCTCCGGCGCGCTTACCTTGAAGTCAGAAGTCCAGGGGATCTTGGCGACGACAGATGGGAGGAGGAAGCCATGCGGACGGGAGTCGCCCGGTAGAAGGAGCTGGTAGAAGACTGTATCTGGCGATTCCGCATATGGTGTCCGGGAGATGCCGATATAGGGGAAACTATGTGGCTGTGAGTAATATCCTCGCTAAGAGCAGTGTGACGTACTTGTCACAGGCGTTGACTAAGTCAAGATAGGACGTTGGTGGTGAAGACATTTTGCCCCTGAATAGCTCTCTTATTACAAATCTACTAGCACACTCAATGATACGAAGGCCTGAGGTTTGATATGGCAAAAGCTCTACGTGAGTCACCTGGTATTGAGCTAACAAGGTATCAAGAACTTCCTTGAGTTTAATAACATAGAATCAGTGCGGTAAGGCTCATAAATGGCGCATCAGCAGGCTCTCATTGGGTATAAGCTGAGCTGAGGAGTTAAGAGGCGGACTTTGGCTTGAATCTCAAGGCGAAGGATGTACACCGATCCTAACCTAAACAACACGGCCATTGGAATCTTCGGGTCCGAGTCGTAGGTAAGTTAAATAGCTTAACATTTTAAGATCGTATATGCATAAGTCCTCTATGTCTTGCATTATGGAGAAGAGTCACACCGATATAGCGTGAGTCTATGGATGTTGCAAGAAGGCTGTGCCAGGGATATAGAATCCACCGAGAGTCTGTAAGTCCATAGGGAGTAGGTACCGACTATAGTTATACCTACCGGTACCTGCCTAGATAGTATAAAATCACGCCTGCATCCGGTTTTGTTATTATGTGGCAGCAGCATACATACTGCTTTCCCGAACTTGTCGTCGCTACTTCCGATAGGAGAAGCTACAAAAATACACATATTTTAGCGTGGTACACTAGGTGAGTCGAAGTTGCATTATTAATTGCAAGTACCTAAGTGCAGGGCTAGAACCCTCGATTAGGTGCTAAGCTATTTATCCCGTTTGATTGTTTTCCCGCGAATTTGCCGCCGCAGGAAAGAACGGAAGACTGCCCCACCAAGACCACAAATACAGTGCCCAGTCCAAAAATTGATGTCACTTGCAGGCAAGAATAAGCGTGCCCCGCCCAACCCGCCGTGCCGCCTGTGAATTTTCTCCTCCTGTACCCCTCCTTCAACTTCTTTTGCCCCGACAAAATTTCCCTTCCCTCGACCTTGAAGCACAACAGCTGGTCGCCGGTAGTAGCTTGCGACACTGCATTCAACTGCTTCATCTTTTCTTCTTTCCACAACCCCATACTAATCGATCCTCTCTAGTAGAGATCGCCCGGGTGATTTGTGCGACATCGAAGTGCAATAAGGCCACTTCCATCGATACAAACCTCACCCCGCCGTCCATCTTCTTCACAACAACGATCGTCGATTGAACAAAACCACCACATAGTAGTGATTTTGCATCAATACCGCCAAAATGGTTAAGTAAGTCTCATCGCCTCTCTTTCATATATCATTGTCTCGTCTTGCGTCGCTTCATCTCTTCGCGATGCGCTTTGCGCGTCCAAAGAATGATGAATTTCTCCCCATCGTCCCATAATCCCACGATGCCCAAAACAACCCCACCCGGAGATAAGTTCCGCTACATCCATCCGGCGCAAATTACTAACATGTCTGTCCGAATAGCTTCACGATCGACGAGATTAGGGCCCTTATGGACAAGCCCACCAATGTCCGTAATATGTCCGTCATTGCCCACGTCGACCATGGCAAGTCTACCCTCACCGACTCTCTCCTGGCCAAAGCCGGTATCATCTCCACCGCGAAAGCTGGTGATGCCCGAGCTACGGATACGAGAGCCGACGAGCAGGAGCGTGGTATTACCATCAAGTCCACTGCCATCTCCCTATATGGCAACCTACCCAACGCGGACGACTTGAAGGATATCGTCGGACAGAAGGCCGATGGCCAGGACTTCTTGATCAACCTGATCGACTCGCCCGGTCACGTTGATTTCTCTTCTGAAGTTACCGCTGCTCTCCGTGTCACCGATGGTGCTCTCGTTGTCGTCGACACCATTGAGGGTGTCTGTGTCCAGACTGAGACTGTCCTCCGACAGGCTCTGTCTGAGCGAATCAAGCCTGTTATTATCATCAACAAGGTCGACCGTGCTCTTCTCGAGCTGCAGGTCTCCAAGGAGGATCTCTACCAGTCGTTCTCGCGAACTATTGAGTCCGTGAACGTCATTATCTCCACCTACCTTGACAAGTCCCTTGGTGACCTCCAGGTCTACCCTGAGAAGGGAACTGTTGCCTTCGGCTCCGGTCTCCACGGCTGGGCTTTCACCATCCGTCAGTTCGCCGTGCGATATGCGAAGAAGTTCGGTGTTGACCGAAACAAGATGATGGAGCGCCTATGGGTGAGTCTAATTCTGAGACTAGCTACTTCGTTCTCCTTCACGCGCAATGTGCTAACTGTTGGACCAGGGCGACAACTACTTTAACGCCGCAACCAAGAAGTGGACCACCAAGGGTACCCACGACGGCAAGCAGCTTGAGCGTGCCTTCAATCAGTTCATCCTCGATCCCATCTTCAAGATTTTCTCGGCCGTCATGAACTTCAAGAAGGATGAGATTACCACCCTGCTGTCCAAGCTTGACCTCAAGCTCACATCCGAGGACAGAGACAAGGAGGGCAAGCAGCTCTTGAAGGCTGTCATGCGAACCTTCTTGCCTGCCGCCGACTCTCTCTTGGAGATGATGATCCTTCACTTGCCTTCTCCCGTTACTGCCCAGAGATACCGTGCCGAGACTCTGTACGAGGGTCCCCCTGATGACGAGGCCGCCATCAGCATCCGCGACTGTAACCCCAAGGGTCCTCTCATGCTTTACGTCTCCAAGATGGTGCCGACTTCTGATAAGGGTCGATTCTACGCTTTCGGTCGTGTCTTCTCTGGTACCGTCCGATCCGGTCTCAAGGTCCGCATCCAGGGCCCCAACTACACCCCTGGAAAGAAGGAGGATCTGTTCGTCAAGGCTATCCAGCGTACCGTCCTGATGATGGGTGGCAAGGTCGAGCCCATCGATGATATGCCTGCTGGTAACATTGTCGGTCTCGTCGGCATCGACCAGTTCTTGCTCAAGTCCGGTACCTTGACCACTCTTGATACTGCCCACAACCTCAAGGTCATGAAGTTCTCTGTCTCCCCGGTGGTCCAGCGATCCGTCCAGGTCAAGAACGCTCAAGATCTTCCCAAGCTGGTTGAAGGCCTCAAGCGTCTATCCAAGTCCGACCCTTGCGTCTTGACCTCGACTTCCGAGTCCGGTGAGCACGTCGTTGCCGGTGCCGGTGAGCTGCATCTCGAGATTTGCTTGAAGGATCTCGAGGAGGACCACGCTGGTGTTCCTCTCATCATCTCGGACCCTGTCGTCCAGTACCGAGAGACCGTTTCTGGCAAGTCCAGCATCACTGCTCTCTCCAAGTCTCCCAACAAGCACAACCGTCTGTACATGGTTGCCGAGCCTATTGATGAGGAGCTCTCTAAGGCGATTGAGGAGGGCAAGATCGGACCCCGTGACGATTTCAAGGCCCGTGCCCGTACTCTGGCTGACGACTTCGGCTGGGATGTTACCGATGCCCGAAAGATCTGGTGTTTCGGTCCCGACACTGTCGGTGCTAACCTGCTGGTTGACCAGACTAAGGCTGTGCAGTACCTCAACGAAATCAAGGACTCCGTCGTCTCTGGTTTCCAGTGGGCTTCCCGTGAAGGTCCCGTTGCCGAGGAGCCCATGCGATCCGTTCGCTTCAACATCCTCGATGTCACCCTGCACGCCGATGCTATCCACCGTGGTGGTGGCCAGATCATCCCTACTGCCCGACGTGTCCTGTACGCTGCTACGCTACTTGCCGAGCCTGCGCTCATGGAGCCCGTCTTCTTGGTCGAAATCCAGGTGCCCGAGCAGGCCATGGGTGGCGTCTACGGTGTCCTGACCCGACGAAGAGGTCACGTCTTCAACGAGGAGCAACGTCCTGGTACTCCTCTCTTCACCATCAAGGCCTACCTCCCCGTCATGGAGTCCTTCGGCTTCAACGGCGATCTCAGACAAGCCACTTCCGGCCAGGCCTTCCCTCAACTTGTCTTCGACCACTGGCAACACCTGCCCGGTGGATCGCCGCTTGACAAGACCTCCAAGGTCGGACAAATCGTCGAGACAATGCGCAAGCGCAAGGGTCTCAAGGTCGAAGTACCCGACGTCAACAACGTAAGTTTTAACGTATATAGCACCCCTTACTCGCTCTATGCTGACAATGAATAATAGTATTACGACAAGCTATAAAAGGGTTCCCTTGACACTTTATAGACTACGACTTAGTGCCATTAATGGCGAATATCATGAGACGGCTCGGCGTATTTTCTCTGAGTTTGTCGCATGGATAATGCGATCTCCAGAAGGTCGAAAAGGAATGATCTGCGGCCGTGGATACAGAAAAGCTATGCAAAGGCACTGAGAAGGGGACTTCCATTAGCTATCGTACATCTGGTTCGCCTGTACTCTCAACCCAATTGATGAATGATTTAGACGAGTTCCATGTGCCATGTGAAACTAATACACCTTGATTTCTGGTGTATTTGCCTTTCCCCTTAAACAGATGATTCGATCTCAAGCAAGCTGCGTGAACCCAGATATTTTACGGTATCCATTTCAGTCTCCAAATACCAAAATCTTGGTCTAGTTGAAGACATAGGTAAATAAGAAACGTGTTTCAAATCATTACTTGAGACTATTAAGTGCGATGATACTAGTTCTATGAGATATACAAATTATCGGTAGCCTCCGGATCTGTCTGGGGAGCATCAACAACGTGTATCACAAATTTCTACCAGAAATGCTGCGATAACTGCTCCAACTTCCCTTCTGAGGATTGCGGGGATTCTTTAGATAAGGCTTATTCTTAGCCATTACAATCATATCTTAGTCAGAGACGCCGGACGCGGAACGAGCCTACGAGATGCTTGAGTGATAGGACCATTAGCTCGATCTGTACATGCACCGATATATACGCCGCCTTTGCATTTGATTACTCTTGAAGTCGGCTATCATTTAAGGGTCTACTGGTCGGATTTGACCTAGTTCGCCTATATCGCGGACGGTATATATGTAGTAAGAGTTGCTGATGACGAGACGAATGCAGCGTGCTCGTATAGCTACTTAGAGAATATATATATCTTTGCGCATATACCTCAAGAGATAGGGAGGACGGTGTAAAGAAGGAAGGGAAAAGAAATCAACCATGGCGCCATCATACTCCTTCCACCTGCACGCGGCGTCGTCGCACCTCTTCTGGTCCAACGCCATCACCCCGGCCCTCCGCATCCCCTCGGGCGCCGAGGTAACCCTCGACCTGCCCGACGGCGGCGGGAACCAGATCACGCCCGAGAAGGCGGCGGCCGGCACGGCCCTGCGCGACTTCGACTTCGCCAAGGCCGACCCGGCCGTCGGCCCCCTCTACGTCGAGGGCGCCGAGCCCGGCGACGTGCTCAGGGTCGACATCCTGGACGTCCAGCCCTCGATGGGGTACGGCTGGACTGCCGTGTTTCCGGATTTCGGCATCTTGAACGAGGATGTTGAGTTTAAGGAGCCTACTTGTACGTGCCTTGTCGTGTTCTCCTTTTCTCTCCTAGATACGAATAACCCTCTTTATGTTGGTCTTCAACTAACCCAACCCCATTAAAATAGTGAGGATATGGGACCTCAAAACCGCAAAAGCAGACGGCCACATCGTGTTCCGAGCCGCCAACCCGCGGATCCTAGTGCCGTACGCGCCGTTCCTAGGCGTGGTGGGGATCGCGCCGGCCGCGCCCGGCGAGCTGCCGACGGTGCCGCCCATGCCGGAGACGGGCGGCAACATCGACACCAAGTACCTGACGGCCGGGTCGTCGCTGTACCTGCCGGTCAAGGTCGCCGGCGCCCTGCTGAGCTGCGGCGACGCGCACGCCGCCCAGGGCGACGGCGAGGTGTGCGGTATGGCCGTCGAGATGCCGGCGCGCGCTCGCATTCGGGCTACGGTCGAGAAGGGTAAGACTTGGGTTAAGGGGCCGTGGGTTTTGACTGCACCTACTTCTACTTCTACCCCTAGTTCTACTAAGGCAGCAGAAGAGGCGGAGGGAGGGAAAGCGGAGGACGAAGGTCGGGAGTACATGTGCCTGGGCATAGACTCGGACCTGCGCGAGGCGACGCGCAAGGCGGTCAGGGGCGTCGTTGACTGGCTCGCCGCCGAGAAGGGTCTGGCGAGGGTCGAGGCGTACATGCTGACGAGCGTGGCGGGCAATCTCAAGATGTGCGAGGTCGTCGACATGCCGAATTACGCTATTGGGTGCTCGATTCCCCTGAGTATTTTCGTGTCTTAGGTATAGTTAGAGGTCAATATTTAGAAACAAAGATCTATGAAAGAGGAATCTTAATATAACAGGCAGAACCCCATTTGTAGAAATCAGAGAAAAGGGGGGCCTTCCGTGGACAAAAGAAGAAAAAGGGAGGACTGCTTCTGAACTAGTCGTGAAAAATGTAATCTAGATCCCACGTTCGGTTTACATGCATGCGACAATCTCACATTTACTCGATACGGACTTGCTTCATATTTAATATAGAACACCTTCCAATTAGTAATATTAGATGATCGATCTCCGAGAGAAAAGCAAATGCTATCTACGCCGAAATTCCAAGGGTAGCCGAACCATTCAGTGTGTGCCCTTCTAGTCTCCTTTTCAAAAATCCATATGACGCCCTGCTGTGCTGATTGATGTATGTATGCTCCATCCTCCCTTCCCTTGTAATGCGTGCATTCTTCCTTCTTCATATTCCTCTTCCTCTTACGACGAACCCAAAATCTTGGCGTAAGCGTCTTCAACCTCTCCCGCCAGCTCGAGCAGCGACACAATAACGATCTGGTGCGTCAGGTTCGGCAAGCGATCCCTGTGCAGGCCGATCCACTCGAGCGGCGGCGTCGCCTCTCCCATGTCCCTTAGTTGGGGCGTCTCGATGACGGGCGGCTCGAGCGCCACGTACTCGTACTTGGACTGGGGCACGTTGACCTCGGCCGTGATCTTCTGGCGCTCGCCCTCCTTGCGCTCCTGCTCCGACTCCGGCACGCCCGTGACCTTGATGGCGGACATGGCCGGGATCTCGCGGCCCCACGTCTGGGCGAGGGCCTTGGAGTGGTTCGCCCACATGCCGCGGATGTAGCTGATGCGCGAGTAGTTCCACCCAACCTCGACCTTGCCCTCGAAGGAGCTCTTGAAGACGTACTCGATGCTGCGTGACCCCGGGCTCTGCGAAGTTCGCATCATGGCCTCGACCTTGGGTACCTTGAGGATCGTGCCGCCCCTTGAGCCTGTGGCGCTTGCTACTACGTCTTCTACCGAGATCTCGCTGGCCGCCTTGGGCGCCTCGATCCTACGCACCCCGGCAAGTCCTATCCGCAGCTGGCCGAGGGTCATGCCTAGGATGCTGTGAATACGCTTATCCTCCATGCTTGCGGCGAACCTTGCTTGAGCATTCAGGGCCTCTAATTTGAACACTTGGTGATCCGAGAAGGTGCTGGGGAAGATGCCAAGATTAAGCGCCTTTAGCGTTACCACGACCATTGTGTCAAGAGATATAGGAGAAATCGTAGTGGGCTCGTCGGCTTGCGGCTTGCTGGGGCTGATTTGTTGAACGGACGGTTGGCTTGTCAGTGACTTTCGCTTCATAAATTTCTCAATGTCTCGCAGCGACGTCTCGTAGCTTGCTTTCCTCTCCTGTATAAGTTTCTGAATAGCTTGCCATAGTGCAACAGTTTGGGCCGCCGATGTCGTAGTGCCAAATATTTGAACAGCGTCTCCATCGAGAGTTGCTACGAGTCGATCACCGGAGGCCTTTCTCTCCTGACGTACGTTGTACATGAGGAACTCCATCGTTGTAATATCCGCAACGAGAAAGGCTTGGTAGTCAAATGCAATCTTCAACCTAAACTGGCTGAAGGTGACCGAAGCCTGGATCCTTGGTGTCTCGTTCAAGGCTTGTTCACGCTCTGGCCATTCAATTGACGTGCGCAGCTTGAAGTTTTGAAGAGCAACGAATCCGCTCAACCGGCCCGTACAATCTACGCCGATCCTTTCAAATCCTAGGCACAAGTTCTGCTCCCAATCCGACGTTTTCTTTGAAGATACCCAGAAGTCGCTAATAGCAAATTTAGACTTGCCGAGAGACTGCCCAAGGTCGACGATGACATCCAGCGCGGCGATAGAAATTGTAGCAGTCCAAGGGAATGCTGCTGTGGCGGCGACCTGCTGGTACCTCTGTACGAGATGGCCTTGTGCTATCGATTCTGCGGTAGCCGTCGCAACAGGCGCTGTCGCCCCTTGTCTGACTTCTCCAGGAATCCAGATTTCCCTGAAAAGCAAGAAATCTTGTAGTTGCTTGGCATTGATCATCACTTCCATCGGGCTAACTTTCAGAATAGCAGAGACGCCACTCGTACCGCTAACGTGCTTGCTGTTCATCATAGACAAGACGATTGAATCGACTCCGAAGCTGCCCGTGGATTCTCGCGAATATACATGTTGTACCGAGGCGTAAAGTCCGCTAAATGTACCCGAGATAGCAAAGAAATTACCGTGTTCTGCTGCGTGAACCGTATTCATCGTAATGTATATATCATCAAATCGAGTCGTGGCCGCAACTCGACCAATGGGTTGGCAACTAAGAGTAAACTCTTGTTTGCAGATGCGCAGGCCCAAGTTCAGCTTCACACGCCCTAAGACTGCACTCGGATCGGCTGTTAGGATATTATCTTCGTCGTTAGACTTAGGCTTGCTTGAATCTTCATTGGGCTTCGCCGGTGTTATTGGCGATTCGGGCGTGTCATCACCGACAACCTCTTTGATGCTCGAAGTAATATCCATGATAAGAGGAACTATAGCTGGGTAGAGAATATTCCGTGACGGATCGATCTTAACTTCTCCGTACAGGGTTGGATCTTCTTTACCATCATCCCTATATTCAGTCTTCCAAGCCAAGCCTGGGGTACGGAGCACCGTGCTGCTACCCGTCTCATCTGTGCTGAACTGTCCGTATTTACCAGCTAGTGCAGGGCGATTCGACCCGGCTGAGGCGGCCAGTTCATCTGCGGATCTTTTCCCAGAGAGATATACCACAGCTCCCGCAAAGTCAGCATCAATCAGAAGTGATTCAAGTCTTCTACTTCCAAATAATGACGGCCTGGTCTCAACTGCTTGTTCGGCTGGCTGTGTGACCTGCTTCTCTGGCATGATTATGGGTGCCCAATGCTCTGAAGCTTGCTGGGCGTTCTTCGCCGACAGTAAGATTGAGTCCTTGAGATGTGCTGCTGGGACAATAAAAGCAGAAGTCAATCGTAGGTCCAACGATTTCCCAACGGCTTGGAAGGCTAGTCGGCGGGCATCGGCCGTCGAGACAAACGCAATATTGAATATCACCTCGGGTAGAAGCGCCGAATTTTGCGATCGCCGGGACTTGTCCTGACCGGGCGGAACCATTTGTAGTTGAAAATCCTCGATAGTCAACTTCGCTGAGTTCTTCTTCCGCGTCGCGAACTCGATTCGCTGAAAGGATAAGACGAGATCCTCTTGGCCTATTGTCGGTTGGTCCATAGTAGAAACAAACCAACACAGCTGAATGTTCCGTATCTCGAAGGAATACATGATCGAAGAAAGAAAGGAGTCTAGGATATCGCTTTCCGTTTCCTGCTCTTCGTCATTTATGGCAATCCGTGGCTTTGATTGTCTCAGCTTCCGTAGGTATTCTAGCTCGCGTGACGTATCGAGATCTTTGATTTTGTCGCCCATATAGCCGAGTACGTCCACGAATGTGGATACGGTGTCTGGCGAGAGGTTCATCTCGAATCCATCAGATCTGAAGTCGAAAGACCTTAGCTCGTTTCCGTCTTCTGATTCGCGTCTTGTGGCGGTAACCAAAGCGCCGAAGCTAAGATTGCCGCAAGATCTCAGTCCTTCAGCAGACCCCTTCTCGACGTCGAAAATAATCTGGCGTAGGTTAATATGTATCTCCGGGTCCTCTAGAATCGGACCTCTGTCTATCCTATTTGCAAGTTGTATTTGCACCGTGTCTAAGCGGAACGACAAGCGCGCAAGTGGTTCAGCATCCAACTTGATGGGTGCGAGACCCCATATCTCGAGCCCAGCAAAACTGCCGTGAACAGAATATGTCAACTTCGAACCACTAGACCTTGGTGAGGTAGCTTTCACCGGTTCGGTCCCGGCGGGTCCGAAAATCTCCTCGACATGCTCTTGAATGATCTTGCCTTGCTCCTGAAGATCATTGATAGCGTTCGAAATCTCAGGCCGATTGAGCGCCGTAAGTAAACTGTAGACGGCCGAGGCGTCTAGTTTTACGAGCTCCATTGAGGCCAGTACCGTGACCGAATGCTCCCCTGGGGCCATGAGAGTGGTTATGCGACCATTTGTTGGGGGAATTTGTAGCAAGGAGATACTGCGAGGTGTGTTGTTGACTTCGATCTGCATGTCATGAGAATTCTCCTTGATATCGAAATCAAGTATCACCTCTTTGCCTAAGTTCGCATCCATGTTTGCCCGTGCAACAACCCCGGATATAGTGTAAGTTAAAGATCGTAGCAACGGTATCGTTATCGTATATGAATCTAGGAACGTTGCTAGATTGACCCGGAATGTCGAGAGTCTTTCTATCGCTCCGCGCTTTTGAGGCTCGGGTGTAGGATTCGAAGGAAATCTTTGCCCCAACTCATAGAGTTGCGCGGCCTCATCCTTTACTAGTAGATCTAGGACCTCAGCTAGCACGATCGGATCTTGCTTCACAATGAATTCGAGGTCTTGGCTGCTAGCGGCTGATTTGGTAGTATGGGTTGAGGAATGCTTATCGAATTGTTCTTCATATGCAATAATAACGCTTGGATGTCGGAGTCGTGAAGTAGCGAGCACTTGCGAATGGCTTTTAACCCTCGCAGTAGCCGAATCACATCCAAGGATGAGATTCGTATTCGTAGTACCTCGTGCTCCACTTGTGGTAAGCATCGACAACTTGAGATTGGTACTTTGAAGTCTGGCACTTAAATTGATAGCTTCAAGAGAAATCTTACCATCTCCTAGTACGAACACGACGTGAAGGGGACGAGACGGTGCTTGTTCTGCCACATGCTGTTTCTCAGGACGTGGCCCCTCGGATGCAGAGGACTCCGCCTTCTTGTAAAGTCTAAGAATGTCGTCCGCAAGTTCACAGAGTTCCCAATTAGCCTTGACCCCAGCTTCGCCGCAATACACATTGACCAGTGTCAGGGGCTCTCCGGAAGTCGGTTTCTCCTGAGTTGTTTCACTGCTACTATTCTTCTCTTGGGTCCTCACAGTGAGATCTACCACATAAATCTCATTCTGTTTTGGACCCGGGTCGAGTACAAAGTGCATCGCTTGTATCCTGGCCACGGTCATCATAGGAACTGCGTTGGAGGTGTATGTGTTAGGCTCGGATGCTTTGCCAAAGATGTTGTTCAAGAGCACCGCGTGCGTTGGGTCGTCTAGATCCCAGCTCCGCCATCGCTCGAAAGCTGTGGTAACCTGATTTCTCGCGTCGGCAGGACAGTGCGCAAAGCCGAACAGGCAGTCTCGTTTCAGGTTTTCTTTGGCGTTGGAATCCAGCGCGGTCCACATCTGGCGCAATCTAGTAACAAGTTTCCAAGAATCGTACGTCCTTAGGTGCTGTGAGGCTGTCCGTAGAATAGCTGAAGGGCGGACGACGAAAGAAGCGTCGCTTGCCTGATGCCCTTCGGTAATGACGCGATATGTGAATTGCTTCAAGCGTTCATCTGCAACTGAAAAGGTATCTGAAAAAAGTTTCCCAGTTTCGGACGCAAGCATATTCGTTCTGTGGATCAGGGAGGCGAGATATTCGACCTTCCCTGAAGATGAAGAAGTGTGAACAGTATCGACGTCTGCATCGATATAGTTCACCTCTTTCGAGCCCATTGAAACGATGACTCTCTCTACTCTCGCCAACACCGCGGCTTGCGTCTGGTCCAGATTCGCGAGTCTCTCAGCGGCAGACAGCTGCATAGAGGCAAGCCGGAAATGGAACGATAGTCGAGAGCCGCCGTTAGTGGGAACATCGTCAGTCGCGTGTGTTCCTAGTCCGGATCGAGTAGCAAGCACTAGTGTCCTGAGTGACATGTCGTACTGGTCTTGCGGTTCCTGTGATGGGTCGGCAGAATCGAAGTTCGAGCAATTCAAGAAGCGCAAGTTTGCATGTGGCAACCGCACAACAAAATCTGTTACCGTCCCGTTTACTTTTTTCTCCTTTTGCATATCGAATATGTTTGTCACCGCTCCAATCTGGAGACTATCAAGGACATCTTCGGGATCCGAAGGTGATAAGGCCCGTATCAGTGACGCTATGCACCGCAAAGATGAAGTATTGAGGAAAACAGTAATACCAGAGGGAAGCTCGAGGAGTAGGCTCTGGTGAGCAAAATCTTGACTTATTTGATCAGGATCGAGATATTCCAAGTTGAAATCTGTGGTACCTAGGAGGCTGTCGTCTGCATCTTCTTCAATGCTATGTAATGTAGCTTCTTTAGTATCGGGGCGAATGTTTTGTAGAGGAAAAGAGGGAGCAAAGTATTGACTTGAAAAGGATATGCTTGTATGAAGCGGATCCTTCCGGTCTGAGGCCTCACTGTAGGCGCTGAATGACGCTCGATAACGCCCAGCAGCAGAAGTATAATCATGAGGGACTGCTTGCCTTGTCTCGTTCCCCTTGACCAAGACGGGATTCGAGCTAGCATTGAGAGAAGCCCGCGACCGTTGGGTGGTTCTGATCGAACCTGGCCGTATGACGCTATTATTGCCCGAGCTAGCTAATGAAAGGAATGAGCTTTGACGACGAAGTCTAGCAGAGCGACGCGAGGAGCCCGAAGATGACATCGACTCTTTATCTGCAGACAAAGCTGGTTGGGGAACTGAGGGCAAACTTTGGGCTGGAATATCAACTGGATCAGGTGCGAATTCATCTAGGAGACCTGGCAGTAGCAAGAAGTCAGTCCGATGAGTCCGTTGGTCATGACGGCGCACGAGTTCTTGTTGCAACTGCCGTTCTTGCGCGAAGTCGTATTTTCGTCCGATGAGCGCAAAATGCACACTGGTTCTAAGGAACACGTCCGTATCAACACGAGAGCGGTGCCGTGACTTGTGTCGGGCGGCAGATTCAGAGTTGACGCAAGCTATTTCAAGATCGGGCACATTGACATCTGCACGCTTAGAGTAGTGTGTCCCAGCCCAATCATTGAAGTGGACGTCGATAGTTCCTGTAGAAAATAAGAACGCTGCCTCGTCCACGTGTACCCAAACCTGAACCGATTCAACGAAAACTCGGAGAAACGTCACATCGTACATAACGACGGATGAATATGGGATCAACGCGTTTTCGTCATCATCAAGGCAAAAGCCAAATGCTCTGCCTCCTCTTACAAGAGTGGTCAGAAAATCGGTTGAGCAGTCACCTGTGATAGATCCGGTCTTCAAGTCCCAATTGCAGAGATACGTCGGCTCAGAAGGCGGCAAGCCGAACAAACGGTGGCCATAGATATTGACACCATCAATGAACATCTGAGTGCTCGACACTGCACTCATCGGGCTAGTAGTGCCTTCGTCTTCGTCTCCGAGGGAAAGGCTTAAGGGACTCAAACAGAAATCGAGATCCATATAATAATTCGTAAAGCGAAGATCAATGGCCAGGGAAGCGGCTTCGATCGGGATGTGACGTTTCGCAGAGTACATATTGGCGGGCAAAAACATCCTGGGATCGTCGGCGTGTATGCTCAGAATTACGTCTAGGTCATTTGATTTCTTGTGCGGGGGACGATCCGCGGATTGGGCCTCTGGATCGGCTCCTTTAGTCCGGAGCGCCTCTTGATGCTCATCGAGAGTCCTAAAATGAATGTGATCGCCAAAGTAGTTGTCCTTCAACTGTAAAAAGTAGCGAACAAGAAAGCCATAGAGGTAGGCCGTAGGAGACTGGCCCGAGACGTCGAGTACGAGCGTGTCGGTGTTTGCGGTGGATGTTGTCGTATTATAATGGTATTTTCCATCTATGTTTAGATTTTCAAGATGCCCTATCTCCTTCGAAGCTAAGAACGTCGCTTGAGTATTCCATGACGGTAGATGTAAGCCAACGCGCAAAGGGTCAGCCGCAACCTGGAAGGCGACTGTGTTCCTTGTGGGACGATAGTTATCTAACGGTATACAAGTATCCGCGACCAAGCTTGGGCTAGACAAGACTAGATACGTATTTTCTTCGAAGTTGGTAGGATCGTTGATGATGTTCACGTCGTTGACGTTGAGATAGAGCTTTAGCTGGTGAAGTCGCAAATTGAGGAGATATCTAAAGGGCGTGAAGAGGAGGTATTCGGGTGGCGGTCCGCTTCCCCAGTCGTCTATGAGGTCTATGAGCAAGAAGACGTGATCCCGCAGAATGAAGAGCTCGATCCCGTCGCTCTCGATGTCAAACCGCCAAGTCCGAAGGCCATTCCATTTGAGAGGTGTAGATAGGTCACAGGAGATCTGCTGATGCCCTGATCTCCAGAGTACTCCATGATTGACGCTGGTCGAGACTTCTGTCGAAGGAAGATCAATCTTTAATGTGTTCGTATATCCGGTCGACCTTGCCAGCATATCCATGGTATACGAGACGGTGGCATCTGGGGCAACCTTGATGTCGAGCCAGCCGTATGGACGCTGCTCTGCTGCCGTAGCTGCAGCAGTCTTTCGATTGCGACCGCGATCCCGCCGGTTCACCTGTTTGCGGTGCTGTTTTAATGTGAGTGCTTCTTTCTTCCACCGCCAGTTCTTCGAGTCTTCGCGTGTTGGCACCCTCAGTATAACCTCATCAAGAAGTTCTAGGTAGAAGTTGAATTGCGTAGGCACGCGAACTGCACCAGGAGGTAGCTTCTGCGCAGGCGTCGCATCCTTACACAGCCCCGGGAAAAACACCCTCTGCAGCTCAGCTCGATGTCTGTCTGCCCATGGTCCGTAATTGACCGTACCGCCTTTCAAAAACAAGCGAATGGCCCAGGCCGGTGCTGCGGCTCCATTAATATCATTCGATGGACCGTCATCGGCCTTTGACGCATGCAATGAGCGACCCAACGCAACTTTCCCAGGAACGTCCCAGAGTATTGTGAGTTCCGCCTCAGGGCTGTCTACCACTGTGTTCACACTGGCATATTCGACAGAGGACCATCTAAGCTTGTCGTCTTCGTCGTCATCGTTGAGATACCGAGAAAGACCTTGCCATTGACTAGAGCCAGGTATGCGAGATTCCGTAGGTTCTTCTCCGCCATCTTGCGAATTCACCGAAAATGACTCGACGGATTTCCTCCAGTAAGGAACCAGGTTCCGTAATTGGCCAAGCAGTCTACGACGTTGTCTTCGGAAGAATGGACGATTATGAACAGGGCTAGAGCCCTTCGCCGCCTCTCTATCTTTAGCCGCTCTGGAGAGTTGATCTTCCTTGTAAGCATCGTTTTCCTTCATCTCAAGCACTGGGTTGTCAAAACGGATCTTGAAAAGTTGCCTGTATGGGTCAGGGGTCTGACAACTTTCTGCATCGATTTCTCCCGACAATGATTTAGTCTTCACGATAAGAATAGCCTTGGTGTTCTCGTTACCCATGACAAGTGCTGCCTTGTCACACCTAAAATGTATTGGAAATAACTCGAGCATCAGAGGGAGGTCCTTGTCTGACGTCTCGTTATCACCATCAGAGGCAGAAGTCGAGCTGAAATTTGTCCGCTGGTGTCCCTGGACGCCACCCTTCTCATCAGGGAAACCTATATCAACCTCCCTAGGATCATCGGTTTTGTCGAGAGATTTCCGCAGTCGCTGTCGAGGTTTGGCCGAGCCGTTCGCTAGACCACCGGTCCCGTCCAGTGTATCGCCATCCTTAGACGGCTGTTGCTCCGTCATTGCATCAAGCATAGAGTCGTAGGCAGCACTACGGTTATAGACGAACCACTCTAGTCCAGAAACGACAATATTAATGCGGCAGGGGAGCTCTGTTCGTTTACCGGCGTCCGGCAATATACCACCGTCTCCGGGTTTCGCGTTCTTATTCTCTGCACCGTTTCCAACATCCCGTACCCTACGCAGCCAGTATGACCAAGTGATGTGTCCATTTTGGACCAGGATCGTTTCGTTATTTCCATGGTATCGAAGGCCGGTGAAGAAAACGCGGCCACCGAGCAACGACCACTGCAACGCTTGGATATCGATGTAGACCCGATACGCATGCCAGGTATAAGCGCGAATCATGTACGAGATGATGGAGGCGAATACTCTATTAAAGTATAGCAGGAAAAAGACGGCACTGTAGACAGGTTAGGGGACGTATAGATAGGCAAATATGGTATGCGATAGGTGTCGTAGATGGCTTACAGGACTCCGCAGACTATGATATAAGCTAGGAATTGCCTTTGTTTGGTCAGCGGTGATATCTCTAGACATAGCCTTCTGGTGATAATAGGAATTAACCTACGCATTAAAGTCGTGCCAGCTCGGCACGACATTGCTGGCCATGATTACTCCAAAGCTCCCCTTCCCCCCAAGCTCCCCTACCTCAAGTTCGTGGCGCCTAGGAACTGTCCACGATCCTAGCTATGGAAGGCATTGAACTTCAAAGCATAGTTCTCGGCCAACCCGCAATGTCTCCTATAAGGAGTGTCAATCCGCATTGGACATGTGTAGTCTAGACGTTTAACTCGAGCTCAAGAATGATTGGAAAATTGCGAATATCATTAGATTGGTTAGAAGGTAGGTAGATCCTCAGCAGTACCTACCTAGATTGTAGATAATAATAGTAAGGCTACAGTAGGTAGATCGCTAGCTGCATGACGCGTGATGGACAAGGGTAGGACTGGTAGCGCTTGTTACAGGCTAAAAAGTTGCGAACAAGTTAGCGTTGCAGCGACGGTTCAGCGCCTGGTTACGCGTCGGTCCCAGCTCCACGTTTAGTCTAACTGGTAACATTAAGCTTATCGATAAAGTTCCAAGGCACCCACTTAAGCTCCAGTCATTAGTGTTACTTAGAAGGCGGTACGTACCTACCTAGCGCATGCCCTTGATCAAATGACGGGCATCCATTTCTAGGAGCTCCTAAAAACCTCCACTCGTAATAGCTTCCACCTAACTTACCTCATTAACTTCCGCGCGTCACTTTACCTATCCGTCGTAGCACCGTAGCGTCCGGCCATGCTCTCCTTTCAACCTCTTATCCTTTAAATGGGAAGAGTGCGTTTCTCACTTTGCCGTTTCGTCTCAACCCGACAACATGGCTGGCGGTACTGGCCAGAAGTTTGAAACTGCTACGACAGTCATCGCTGGTGTTGGTTCTCTGACTGCGACTTTGCTGTCTGCTGTGTAAGACTCGGCCATCTACTTGCTTATCGGGATAATGAATGCTGATATAGTCTTGGAATAGTTCAATATGGCTTCAGTTGTACGGTCACCTATATCCCATAACTACCTATATCGATAATCAAGCTAAACGTGTATATAGAAAGAATTACCGGAAGCCGCTATTACAACGATATGTCGTGCGGATATTGCTGATGTGAGAAGGATCTAGCTCTCTTTCTGTGCTTGTCTAATATTGCCAGGGTTCCCATCTATTCGATCAGCTCGTGGGTTAGTATGGTATCCTTAACAGCGGCAGCTTTTCTAGATCCTATAAGGGATATTTACGAGGTACGAACATCGTTCCACGCCGAGCTCGTGACGTTTATCTGACTCTGCCCGCAAACAAGGCTTTCACAATCTACACCTTCTTCCAACTCTTAATCAACTATCTCGACGGCGAACGAGCTCTCATAATCATGGCACACGGTCGCGCCCCTGTACACCACTTGTGGCCGCTAAACCATATCTTGTCGAAAGTCGACATATCCGATCCGTATACCTTCTTAGCTATAAAACGAGGCATACTTCAGTATGCGTGGCTCAAGCCCATCTTAGCTATTGCAGCGATTATCATGAAAGCGACAGGCATATATCAAGAAGGCTATATTGGAGTCTCGTCGGGCTACCTCTGGAGTGGTATCATCTACAATATTAGCGTTACCGTCAGTCTGTACTCGCTTGGCCTGTTCTGGGTCTGCATGCACCATGACTTACAGCCCTACCGGCCAGTGCCAAAATTCCTGTGCATCAAGCTTGTCATCTTCGCTTCTTACTGGCAGGGCTTCTTCCTTTCCATCCTAGTTTGGCTTGGTGCAATCCCAGACGATGTTCAGGGGTATACCTCAGACAATCTTGCGGCTGCCATCCAGGACGCTTTGATCTGTATTGAGATGCCCGCATTTGCCGTGGCTCACTGGTATGCTTTCTCTTGGCACGATTACGCCGATAATACTGTTTCCTCTGCCAGATTACCCGTCAAGTTTGCAGTAAGGGATGCCTTCGGTGTCCTTGATCTTATCGAGGACTCCAAGCAGACCTTTCGCGGTGATCAGTACAGTTACAGAGTATTCGATTCTAGTGGGAAAGTCATCGCGCACGAAGACTCGAGTTCTCGCTTCGCAAGGCTCAAGGATGGGATGCGATACAAGCGAGGAGGCGAGGCGAAGTACTGGATTCCTAAGCCCGGTGAAGTCAGGGGAGAATTGAGTGCAAACACACCGCTCTTGAATTCGAATGGAGGACCTAGTGGTGCGGGTCACCCAACTCCGAAGTACAATCACGGCTCTACCGACGAAAGCGCGTTAGACCCCGATGATGAGAGTCTCTATCACAAGGCTCGAGATTTAGAATTTGGAGACTGGAATGTGAGTCTACCATCTCATACTCGCCGTTGCTTCTTTTACTAATGGTTTATAAGTATCCCGTTATCACGGCAAATGTACCAACTAGAGATCGCTGGATCTCTAGGCACCCAGCCGTATATCAGTCGACTACAGGGGCTTGGCATGCGTCTCGGTCTCGCTCATCTCAAAGCATCAGCAACAGACCAGCAGCCGTGACAGCCCCTAGCGCTGAGACCGTAACCAGTAAGAGGAAGAAGGGCAAACAGAGGCAAGCTAAACCTGCCCCTACCCCTACCCCAGAACCTACAGCCATTGCTGCTGAGGAGTCACAGTCCCAAGGCCCACTTGGTGGCCCTGTGCTCTCAACATCCGATCCTCAAATTTTAGAGGAAGAGGCCGAGGAAGAAGACCCGACCTTCAAAGTAGGAGAATTAACACCCGATGAAATTACCCCCGAGGGGCAAGAAACGAGACAGTGGAGCGGGGACGGGACAGATCGTAATACAACCAGTCCGTTTTTCAGTGCCGGCAATGAGGATGAATTCCGGAATGTATGGGGCAGTGACCGCTTATGATTTGAAATCCTTTTACTGTTTAGTGGCATTAGATACCCTGGGTTGCGCATACGGCTAGTCCATACGTATATAGCGTAATGGAGTATTTGTGCTTTTGAGAAAGAGATACATGTCACCGAGGTACGTGGTGTTTCGGAAACGATGATATATTTTTCTCCCACCCTGTCCACTTCATCATAAGGTACTTCTCTCTGCCTCGGTAGTATTCAAGCAACGCTACTCTCAGTCGAGTGCCTCTACGCAAAGACATGAGCTCAACTAATTAACTCGGAACTAGTGTGGAGCCACTTCCCCTTATACATATTTCAGCGTTCTCTCGTTCTAATGAGGTTTAGATCATCCTTCAAGTCATTTTCACCTGTACGTCTAAGGGTAAAGCTTGTATCGAGAGAGCTTCTCTACTACATTGAATTGCTCATCCACAGAAATTTCTTGACTATCTTCAGCCTTTGTGTTGTAGACCTATACGGACACCTCTGCAAAGACCTCATTCAACTTCATCATCTCGCATTAAGAGACATTCATGGGGTCGGCTGAGTATTGCTGTCCTAAAACTTGGCGAGCGCAGATCCTGGCTTCTTCTAATTCCTCACAGTTCCAGGTACCTTCCGTTGCACTTGAGGCCTTTCTAGTGTATTTATATAAACATATGTAGATTAGATAGATATATATCAGGCGCATGACAATTCCTGTCTAGAATCCTGGGTGGACTCACCACTAAGTATCTGAATGTCTGTGTGGACACGCTGATTTCATATTAAGGTGCTGCAGTTTGTGTAGCAAGTCCTAGGACAAAGTCGTAATAGCTACGGACCAATCGCCGGTGAGAAGTCTTATTAATGAATGTCTTATCGAGGTTGCTGACCCTCTGGGTGCTTTACTAAGCTCCCTTTATGTAATTTTTAACTAAATCTCATCGCTTAGACTCGCAAGAAGCATAGCCTGGTAGCCTAGCCTAACTAAAGGGCTACAGCATTGAACGGTCAACTCAGCATAACGCTTTGATACTAATATTCAAATGTTTAGGCCTAAGCAATCATGTCATATATACATCAACCTCCCTGTATATACACAAACTAAATCTGTTCCATATCTACACTGTAACAAAATGCCAATTATATATATTCTGAACTTTCTACTCACATTTATCACATCTACGACGTCTCCGTCGCCGGACTCGGAGGCGGCGCTCCGGTCGCCCAGTCAGCGGGTTCGGAGCCGAGCACAAAGTCCATCGTGCCGCCATTGGCGAAGACGTCGTCCCACGTCACCCACGCCTTGTCCCAGCTCTGTCCGTTGACTTTGAGCGACTGCACGTAGTACGCGGTCTCGCTGCCGCCTGTGGTCGTGATTGCGAGCTTCTTGCCGCCGCCGAGGTCGATGGCTAGGTCACTGAACCACGGCGAGCCGACTAGGAACGTCGTCTGGCCCGTCATGGGGTAGAGCCCGATCATGGACCAAAGAACCCACGACTCCATAGCGCCGGCGTCCGAGTTGCCGGGGAGACCGGCGGCCGTAGGCGTGTAGTAGCTGTTAGCCACGTAGCGGCTGTGCTTGACGCTGAGGTCCTGGCGGCCTACGAAGTTGAACAGGTACGGCGACGTGAAGCTCGGCTCGTTGCCTGGGTTGAAGAGTGTGTGGTTGAACTGCGAATTGCCCGAGCTCACGCCGCCCTCGAACAACTTCTCGAGGCGTGCAACGAACTTGTCCGTGCCTCCCGAGAGCTCAATCAGTTTTTCGATGTCGTGGTGCGCGTTGAACGAGTACTCCATCGGCAGGCCCTGATAGTAGTCGTCACCCCAGTAGCAGCCACCGCAGCTGAGCGGGTCCTGGTCCTTGAAGTTGCCGTCCTCGTCGATGGGGCCGAGAAAGCCCGTGAAGCCCAGCGCTTCTAGGTCGGGATTCCACTGGTTGCGCCAGTTCCGCGACCGGTTGAGGTACTTCTGCGCATCCTCGTCTTTTCCTAACCCCTTAGCTACTTGGTATAGACCGAAATCATTCCCAGCACTGCAGTTCGTTAGTCTCAACTTGTGGACAACATAGCATTGCAGCTTACTATTCGACGGCTCGGCTCGCCGAGCGGCGGTACTTCGTGGTGATATAGCCGTGGTCTATCCAGTCCGGTAGAGCACCCCGCCCTTCCTTCGTTGAAGAAGACGTATCTCTTGGGTCGTTATTGTTCGGAGGCACCGTCTCAGCGTCAGTAACCATGGCAGAAAATGCGTCGTCCCAGTTGACAGCGCCGCGAACCATCTTGACGTAAGCGTCGGCAAGCACATTATCTGCGTTAGATCCGCCTTGCGTCGCGCCGTTGAAGAACGAGGACCGACCATCGGGTAGGAAGCCATCATGCCTCCAAATGTCGACAAGAGAGCGGATAAATTCCTCATACGCCACGGGCTGTAGAATATGCATCAGAGCGGTTGTGCAACGGAACTGCACTCAATTAGCTTCTGATATCTGACTATGTGGTGAGTATACAGCATACCAGGTCCCAAAAAGTGAATATGTCATCGTAATAGGGCTCGCTGGACGTCCAAAGCGGATTTTCTCCAGTTTTATTAGTTGGGATAAGGGACATGTGATATAGAGATGAGTAGAGTAGTTGTAGCTTTGTGGAGTTAGAGGTATCCGTTGTGGTTATCTTGGATAACACCTGGTCGTTCCAAGCTGTCTTCACATTGTTCTCCAAGGTCTCAAGGGAGGTACCGGCCGGTATCTCCCTATCCACGTTCGCGCAAGCTTGATCGGGCGATATGAATGATACACCTACCCTCGAGGTGACCTCTGTGGTGTCAAAAGTAAAAGTCGCACCTAGCCGAGAATCCGAGTCCTGGGTTTCCGCGTCGCTGTAGTCTGCTAGATCGTCGCTGGTTGAGTCCTCCCCAAGGAAAGTCTTGAACGTTGCTGCTTGATCGAAGTAGCCGCAGAAATGGACAGTCCATTTCGGGGCCCGGTTCCAGCCCTAGCGGGAGTTAACGATGAGGCCCCAAAATCTCGGTTTATTCTGGTAAACCTACATTGTCATAAGAACCGGATCCTTGATAACGAACACCTCCGACCGTCGTCGTCACCGAGATGTTACCGCCCAAATAGTTTTGACCCAAGCCTTGGCCTCTAAAAGACGGAAGCACATGAGAGACGTCGACGATGATGTTTGGAGCCGCCGCATTTCCTGGGAACTGATATTTCAGCATGCCGGCTTTGCTAGTCGCTCCCATCTCCACCGTGACTTCGTTGGACAGGCTTGATTTGTAATAGCCCAGTCTTGCCTCGTCCGCCTTACTTCGACCGACGCTATGGTTAGTCAGTGGATTGTTAATTGCGCCAATGGCTGGCATCTGAGCTACCACGCCATATTTCGGAGCACCGCCTGTGCCACTCTCGTGTAATAAGCTGAAGCCAATGAAACTGCCGGACGACTGGTAGCCCGAATAACTATCGGATCCGGTGTACAAGTCGGGGCCTAGCTTCACCACCCCGAACGGCAAACTGACACCGGGGAAAGTGTTACCTCCATTGACAGAGCCGGTCTTGAGTAAGAAATGACAAGTCAGTAGCGTCCATGAGATCTATACCGATTTAGTCCACGTACGAGCGGTAACACAAATTGAGTTAGGTCTTGAGCCTCAAGATCTTTTGCTTGAGCAATCGCTAGGGCCAACGCAACGCCGGCCGGCGCTGGACGCATCTTGATAATAGACTTCGGAGTCGATATTGATCAAGTTGGTCGACACGGATAGAAATAATCAATATCCTGACATTGGAGAGGCTGAGGTGCTGAACTACACCCTACGTGGATATGTACTTTAACGAAAGGCTCGAGGAAAGTTGAAGAGAATGTACTGTTCACTTTGAGAATCGACGACTACCTCCTTAAGGTAATGAGCGTCTACTAAAACGGCGTAGGATCCTGTGTTTTGGCTCCTGACGACATACATAATTGTGCATAAACCCCCCAGAACCTACCTAATTTTGGACCTATTGCAAGGAGTAACCAAGCCACGGTGCCTGGAATCCTGGTGGTGGGCCAGGTTGCGCATGCTGGGCAGTCGGGGGAGCAAGAAGCTTGTAACGTTGACCGAGTTTACGGGAAACCCTGCTGCCCTATTGCCTCTATTATGAAAGGGTGGAGCTTTGTGAGGCGCAGTGACGATCACAACCTTGATGAAGAAAGCTTGGCACCTGGACGTGAGGCTATTATTCCATAAATACAACGAGTACTCGATGGATCGTCTATCAATACGCGTTGTTCTGTTATTTGACGGTATGTCGAGAAGATCAAGATCAACATGCCGAATAGAGAGGCGTAGCAACTTGAGCGCGGTCTACTCTTCGCATTGCGTACTCGAGTTTCGAGCAACGGCTGTGCCGTCATTGGGCGGCACGTGCCAGGCCTTGTTTTGTATTTGACCGTTTCAATTTCCATAAAGAGATCGGCATGGGCTGATGTTAGTTTCTGAATAGATTGGCCCTGTCATCTCAACTATTTGCCTTGAGGCTTGTGGCCCCTAGCCACACAAAGGATGCGCTATCGAACCTTTAATGAAGTTCCGAGAATGGCAGGTTTCCTTCACAATTGGAGATGTGTAGTATTGGGCCGAATGCGCCGTAGCTCATCACACGCGGCCACTGTGAGTTGAGAAGTCCTTGTTGGCCAGCGCAATGCAAGCCACCAATCAAGGCCACAACAGCGTCCAGGTGGGTAGATCTCGCATAGGCCGATTTCCCGAATACTAGCTTAGCGATGACGCAAGTTGCACTTTAAGGAAGTTATCACGGTCTAGATTCTATGTGAATTATTGTCGGTTGGCATCGTTACACCTCTCAATCCGGCTAACAATGTACCTAGATAGATTGCGACGCTGAGGAATGGTTTTTGATTCCATCGGGCGATTAATAGTATATATGATGAATCTGCCTTTTGATTTATGCTGAACGGTACATACCTAATCAATGGCGTTTAAGTGGGTTTGAATAATAGGTGATATGTAGGTGTTTAAGAGTTGAAGGTTAAGAAGATGATGTAGAACAATTAAATGGACTATGTACCTAGGTACCTACATCCATGTATCAATGTGCTGCTTGGAACTTTATGTAAGGTTATTAATAAGCTTCTCAATCGCGGGGTAATTGGCTATACCCCGCCAGACGTGAAATTTACCTATCTAGTGGAGCTCAGATTTGAAAACAATTGGTTTGACTTCTGAATTCTCAAGCTTCACCCATCCACCACTCGGCCCGAACGATCTTCCGCATAGTCAAAACTTCCATTCTAACTCACCGCATTCACAATTCTGCCAGTTTTATCATCCACTTTACCCTAAGTGACGACATCGCCAATTCATCAAGATGGGCCGAAAGCCCAATCCTTTGATCCTCGAGTTCTTTGAGCGCGGGGCGAAGCTCAATGACAATAGTAACAGGTATCAGCATCGCTGCAAGGCCTGCGGCGAAGACTTCCCCAAAGGTCGAATCGACAGCCTCACCAATCACTTGACTAAAAAGTGCCCTGCCATTTCTGAAGCTGACCGAATCAACGCGTGTCTCGCTCTACATGGTATCAACGGTGGTCCAACTCGCGCACGATTCGACGGCCTCTTGCACACAGGCCCCAATCCTGGTCCTCCTGGTCCTGAGCTCCAGCAACCTCCCGATCAAGACTGGACTCCTCTACAGGCTCTAGCCGAAGCCTCTCGTCGCGTCGAGGCTGATGAGAAGCGCGATGACCACCTACCGCTCACACGAGATCCCACCACCGAGTCTATCCAGACAACCCTAGCAGCCGCTGTCCCCGCCACAGTCAGCTCCTCCGACCCTTTCGAGCTCCATGAACAGTTCACCTTAGAGAACCCACCTATGAGCCTCGACAATCGCCAACAGCGTGAGAATAAAGGTACGTCTATAACGCGAACTCAGAGTTGGGACCGTGAGAGCCAATGCTAATAAGGTGTTTTCTTAGGTGTAGATACACAGCAAAAGCTATCTGATATCTTGCAGAATGAAGATCTTAGTGCCGAGGAGAGACTCAGACGGGTTCTGGAGCATGAAACATCTCTATCCGAGTCTGCACTGTCGGTTGCAGTAGCAGCGACCGCGCGTCTCAACCCATCCCTCCTGGATCCTCAGCTTCTCGCGGACGAGGCGGCTGCTAAGCCTATTCCCCATCATCAATCCGCCGACATGATGATTGAGTATCCCCCGTCGCCTGAAAAACACCAGGCATCAGCGAATCCGAACCAACATGTCACCCCTTGGGATGGAATGACGTACATACCTGAGGGTATCCATGCACCCGCGACCGTAAACGACCACGGTCAACACTTGGCTGGAACGTTGAGTAGGGGCGGATTCCGCATGGATACAAGTAATGGGGCTCACCACCGCCATAGCCGTGCACGATTCGAACCCTATCGACGAAAGGAGGTCCAGGATGTTCGTCGCATTGGAGCATGCATAAGATGCCGAATCCTGCGAAAAACATGTTCTGCGGACACACCTTGCGGCGCCTGCCAGAAGGTCTTGTCTCCCCGTGTCTGGCACACTGGATGTATCCGAACAAAGCTTTCCGAGCACATCGACCTTTACTCGGCTGGCGTCCAAGTTGTGATGGCTCAGAAGCGAATCAATCGCTACAAGGATACACACGTCCTCGGGAATGTTGGTGTTGTAGTGGAAGCTTCTCACTTTCCCGAGACCGGTCATAAGGTTACCTTCCAAGTCTTGCAGGGAACTCTCAAGGAGAGGGATGGTAGTCTCCCTGGCAACAATGATCACGGTCCAGTAGTTTTGCTCGACAGCAACAACGAGGATATTCCATCCAAGGTTGAGAATTACATGCGCCAAGCCCTACCTGAGCTTATCCGTAGCGAACCGTCTCATCATATTCGTGTCACCTTGGAAGTGGCTGTCATGGTTGCTAATGAGACCAACGATGAGCTGCTCAAGAGGTCCCTAGAACTGTGGGGAATCGTCGAGATGATGGACCGAGAACGTCAATGGACCATGCTGGTAAAGTCGCCCAAGGACGGTGTCGAGGACCACTGGATCAAAGATGATTCTGACAGTGAGGCTTACACCAATATTTGCATGCAACTCACCGCAGCAGCGGAGCGCAAAGCATCCGCCGCCAGCAAGAACCTGTTGAATGGCATGCAGCGGAACTTGCAGGACGGCAAGACGAAGCTTGGCTTCCCTATGTTCCTTACCGTCATGCTTTTCCTCAACTGTATGGAGAAGACCACCTGGGCATTCAAGGCCTGGGACGAGGAGAACCTCCGACCGAAGTGGCCGTTGGAAAAGCCACCCAGTCACTTTACAAACAAGGGCGAGGCTCTGACGGAGCTCTTGAGACTACTCCTTGTGATTCGCCGCATCCTACCCGGAACAACCGGTGAAGGCGAGGAAGCTCCCATACGAGCTAACGGGAATGACCCCATCATTCAGAGCTACTTCGAGCATCTCAACGTCACTCCCGCCTATCTGCGCACGCGTCACGCACAAAATAATTTCCAACCGACCGATTCGCGATCTCTCGAGTTTTTGTTTTGCGCGCCTCTTCTGCTTCATTGTGCACATCCTCTTTCGGACCTTCAGTAGGACGCACTGCATCCTGCAGGGTGATTGTACAAACCCCCGGGTGCCTATGGCCATTTCGCGACCGCCTGTGTCTTCCGCAGGCTTGCCCCCGGCCCTAAATATAGTGACAAGCAATGAGTATGATTCACGACGATGGACTCATGGTATATATGACTCTACGACTAATTCAACACACGAACACCGTGCGTGAAATTTCCCAACATCGCCGTAAAATGGATCGGATAGAAAAAATGAAGGAATTTTCAGACAGAACATGAATGTCTCACGACACAATCCAAAAACGAATGGTTTGATGATATCAGGATGGATGGTTGGCCATCCCTGCTCTGGAATCGGCGTTTCACGAATATAGGGGATGGATTAACAAGGCCCATGTTTCCTAGACCGAAAATACCCCACGAGATGACATGATCACGGACTGACTGGCGTTGTTGGCTCGTTTGATCTGGTCTGGCTATTGTTCGACTAGTAGGGACGCGTCTACTTTTGATAGGCGCGTCAAAAATAAAAAGCACTGTTTTGCAATTACGCCTATGACCTGGTGATTGGCTTTATTCTAAGTTGCGCAGTATTCGTCGATCGACTACAGTATTTCTCTCTATCACCTCTCTCGATGTCTCTTAAAGCCACACTGAGTAAAAGTCGCTCTCAGTAATTAACTAATAGAAGTCGATCTTCGTAGCTAACTAGTAGAAGTCGCTCTGAGTAGCTAACTAGTAGTAACTCGTAGTTAGGTCCCTAAGTTGTTTATTGTCCCGTAGTTCTTACCTGTGCAATTTCTATGAAGAGTTCAGGCGTTTAGAATGTAGAATTCCCATGGTTTGCCTCAACTTCATGGGCCAGGGCCTGAGTGAAAGGAGTGGAATATGGTGTCTCAATTGCGATGCGCTCAAGCTTTTAAGGGCGAACACAGCAGCGTTGCTCTGGGATGTACCGGCTAGAACACATTATGATAGAATGCGTTCTATATTAGCCGAGCTACCACAGCTGTCAACTCCAAGCCACTACTAGGTAGTTGCTGGAGGATTGCTGGGTATAGATCCGTGATGTTAAAAGAATAAAATTCGAGAAGGATTAAGAAATTTCGAAGCCTTTTATCAAGGCTGGTTTTCCAAGGTGGGACCAGTGGATTATGATTTGAACCAATCAAGGAGTCGAGAAAGCCGACTTATTAGCCAATGGCGTGCGCGATTGGGTATGTTGTTTTAGCCAATCATAAAGAGAGAAACCATTAAGTGATAGAAAGGGCGGTATTGTACGGATCCGTATAGTATGTTAAATCCAAGGAGATAAGGCCTGTGCAGGTGCAGGTGTAGGTGTAATAATACGTATGATATCTCAGATTAACTCTCATCCATATAATTGTGCATCATTTTTCTTCTATTCTTTTTCGCTTGTTATATATTTCCTTCATATGGTTAATCAGCCTACCATCTGGGTGCCTAACTTACATATGTAGCACAAGTCACATGTTAAGCGCATACTAAAGGTACTTTTATGATCGGCTCCTCTCAATCCATCCTAATCTGCACTCCTCGTTCTCATCCAAGTTCTAAATTATTGTTGTCGTCGACATTCCCTTCTAGTTCGAGTCAATTAGGAGCGTAAAGTCGGTCTTGACTATCTCAACAAATTCAGACTCTAGCTATGGATACAAACCTAGGACCGAGTCCGACCCCTGAGGTCACCTGGAGACAGCCAGCATGTCTTCTCGAATCCCTTCCGACAGATGTCTTAATTCTCATCATGTCGGAGTCGAACTCTTGGGCTGACCTGAGCTCCATCATTCGTGCCTCTCCCTTATTGTTCGAGTGCTTCCTATCAGCTAAGAAGACCATCCTCCTCGGCATCATCGCCAATGAGTTAGGGCCCGTCATACGAGATGCTGTCGCCTTATCGCTTACTGAGAAGCTTGATTGGTACCAATCCGGATATTACGCACAAGCCGACGATGCGATTCAAAAGTACGAGCAGCTGCCAGCTGGCTTTAACTCAGTGAAGAGTATTACTATGGATCATGTCATTAGCATGATTCACATCAGTCGTACCATCCGATTTTTCGTCTACTTGTTCTCGTCTAGCCGTCTGCTGTACATGCACAGTGCACTTGCGAAGCCATTAAGCGCAACTGAGCGCCAGCGCGTTTCGCAGGCTCTCATTCGCTACCAGTTACTGATGCGTATCCATCCAGGGGCTGACCGGGGAGAGAAAGAAGCTCTTATCTATAAGAAGTTCTTCGGCCTCTTTGACGGTTGGGAGATGGAGCAGCTGGCCGAAGCCCACGTGTTCATATACCGCATCTGCGGCGTTCTAACCACACCCAAGGTAATTGGGCGTCACAGGGCGCCTCCTCCGCTACCAGCATATAGCCCTATTGACGATGGCTTGTACGATCTTAGTGCACTGCGGCGGAAGATATTGGAATTGTGTGCTATCGAACCAGAATTATTCAATAGGATATGTGCCGAATTGCAGACCGGAATACATCACAGTTACGGCAGTTACCTCAGCTTCTTAGGTCAGAGTCACGGGCTTCCCACGCTGAACGCTGTCGTCGGGACGTTCTCCGTGACTCAGGATGACAGGATCCGCATGGAGCAAGCGATTAGGGATAGAGATGACCTGTACGATCAGGAGCGGCAAAAGCCGGTTCTAGTCGCCGGTGAGTCGGCCACCGATCCACCGTATGCGTGGGTAGATGCACTGAACGGGCTGAACTGCTGTCGCTGGGGGAAGGATTTACCGCGAAACCCGCCGTCTGGGGCGACAGCACACCAACAAATATATGTTCACAAGAAGATGGCCACATGGCGTTGGATGGGCTTCGTATTCTGGGATCGGGAACGGGTTGAGATTTTGAAGACTCGATTTCCAGCATTCTTAGGGTACCAGACTGGCTGGCTAATCGACGTATGGGAGGATCCGTTAGGCCTACCGACGGAGTCAGACGACCAGACTGGACAGCTATATTTTGATTGGAGCTCTGGAGAGGAATAGGCATGCAACCGACCGTTACGTTGCGCCGAAGGTTTCCGCGCCTATGAGCTGTGGCTCCTCGGTACCACTGTCCTAAATCTCGTACTATCCTCTGCTTATGCGCAACTCAGGCCATTCGTCAAATTACCTACATACCTAAGGTACCTAATGCTGACAACGAACCTAGGGGGCACGGTCTGAAGGTACTTTGAGAATACGCGTTATAGCATTTGTGAGTAATAAATGAAGCCTGACATAAGACTATCTCGATAAGAAGTTGAATTAACGAATTGAACAGTCCCTTAAAATACGGTGTTGGCTTCTGACCAGCTGGTACTAAACGCGTTGATTGTCACGAGTATTGGCATATGGCTACAGTGACATCTTCAATTTGATTTTATATGTAAAACCTCTGAACCATCACGTGGATCGTCGTGAACTCTGCTCAAGCTTCTGGCTTTCCTTGGTGGCTAAGGCTGTTCGTTGTGCGCGCCCCTGTGGGTCCTTACTATCCGTTGACCTATTCCGACTTATGTATCAGGGTTGTGCACAAGCTTAACTGTAGCATGCGTTAGTATCTACCTTCTAAGACATACCAAACGCAGAAGAGGATCAGATGGGATACTTACTGACGATCCCCTCAGTAGTGAAGCCCCCATCGACGAACTCGGCGCTGGAGTACAGAGGATCCGTGGTGTTCACGATAACACCCATCTGCCCACCAGCGGTACCGCAGTTCGTGAGAGACTTGGCGACGTCCTCGGCCGTGGGAGTGACGCCACCATCGATAGTAGTGGCAATGTCGTTGAAAGTTACAGCTGCGCTGTCGTCGCCGACCAGCTTGGCTAGCGCCCACGTGCCACCCTTGGTGGTGACTTGCCACTCGGCACAACCATCAGCGTCCGCTTCGGTCATCCTCCAGAAGGGAGACAAGCCTTGCTTGACGGCTTGGGTCTGGTAGTTGCGCAGGTACTTGGCGATGAAGGCAACCTCGCGCACGTCGAGGTTCTGCGGCGTCGCGCCGGCGACATTGTAGCAGATCTGCTCGGCGGGTTCTGGGAAGAAACAGATGGCGGCCGCCTGACTGGTCAGGGCAGCGGCGCCGACGAGGAGTTGGGCGGTGCGCATCTTGGATGTGAGACGAAGTACCGCTGGATGAATGTGCGCAGTGCAGGGCCAGATGGCAATGACTTGTCGAAGGGCTTACCAACGAGAACATCCGGTATCCTCCAGCCATGTTTATACCGCTTCGACGGCTTATATGCGAACGAGCTGAACTGCTCGTATAGCTTCTCCATAAGGCAACTATTCATTATTCACGCCCAGCCTCGCGCCGCGTTCATACAGACGGGTTTCCATCCCGAATAGGCCGTCGCCTGACCCCAATCGCCCGACTCCCCGCCGTTAGCTTGTTCTAGATCCCGCTGAAAAATACGGTTAATAGCTGAACCGCAGCCTTGCAGGTGGTATTGTTGTGATCCTGTCAGCAATATAACTTTCCATGACAAACGTTTTCCATCGGCATTGACAAATTGTCTCCTGACGAACCTCTCTAGGAGTGCTGCCTATTTCTCGTCTTGCGGTCCTTTTGGCTTGGCAAAGGGACGCTGAGGGTTCAAGTTACACATTTTGTTGGTAGACCACAGTCTAGGTCCGCGAAGGAGCTGAATTGTGGTAGCATTATACCAACACCCAATCATCTCGCCCGTACCTTTGGCTGCATTTAATTTTTCTCTTTTGTCTATTAGGGGGAAAGCGCTTAGAAGAGCCTTCAGCCCTGCTCCGGGTCACCATGGCTATAGTACGAACCCCTGGCAAGGCATCGCGCGAGGTTGTATGATCTTTGCCGAGCAATGGCCGCCCTGCGCCGTAGGACTTGGTAAACGGACGCGTTGGAAGGCGAATCCGATTTTCGCCTTAAAACTCGTGCTTGCTCGCCTACTGTCGTAAGACTTTTGTACTTAGTCATGCCAGCGTGATTTGTTCTCTTGCGTTTGTAAGGTCGCTACTTGGCAAGGAAGCTCATCATGATTAGCCGGAAGTTAAGCCGGGCGTTGGGAGTCCTACTCGGCACAACACTAGCCTTTGCGCAGTGGTCTGAAATCCAAGAGCAATGGACGACTTCCTCAGTCACCGGTAGAATACAGCCATTCTCTGAAGTGTTCCGCCGAGAACCTCCCATATCGCCAGAGTACATGGTAGATAACACGGACAATAAGAGAGGTGTTGCTCCTATTAATGGTAAGCTTATTCGACGAGTTCCTCTCCAGAGGGTAATATGGGTGCTAGCGAGTGTATAGGAGAGTATAACGGCCCCGTGTGGCAGTACTCCGGCAGCTTCGAGAATTACATGAAAAAACTCCAAGAGGAGAAAGCATCTGGCCTCTTCAATGGTTCGTCTTCAGATGCTTCTAATAGCAGTGCCCATATCCGCCGAGCCGGGGGATACTGGCTTCCGGAACTGGCGAAGCTAGGAAAGGTATGCACCCCTACACCGAAACGCTGCGGCAATGGCTGTGGTTGCTCACAACATCAATCGTATCACGCAAGCTAATACTGAAATATATAGGCGCCTCATGCGGGAGATGGCTACGTTTTCTATCGAAACGTGGTGGATGACTATCATGCAGACAGATCTGGTGAAGAAGACTCTGCAGAGGCTATCAACGCCGCTATCCAAGATGGTGATCGCTGTGGCGAGGAATGCGGAAACACCTTTGTCAAAGGCGCCGTCATCTACTTTCCAGTACTACTCTCATCCTCCCCTGATGTTGACTTACACAGTCGTTCGTGCCGGTCTAACCCACGTGATAGCCCGGAACGTATAAGATCTGCACGCCCATCATCCAGCTATACTACACACAATTCATCAGCGATCCTAATGACCGTGCAATCATTAAGGGATGCGATAAATTCACTGGTATCGCGCTAGTCGACGTCGATCCTTACGTCCCCAATGTAGCGCAGCCGGACGGGACCGGCGTGAACTGGTAAGTTGTGTCAAGACAGGAAAATGAAATCTCTCCTATCAACGTTGATCGCTAATGAGGCGTATCTATACAGGTACATAAACCAGAACCAGTTCTTCCGCCAGATCCGGAACTTCGTGTTCGATCTGATGGATATGCCGTCGGCGACGGATGAGCATGGTCAGAAGCTGGTTCCTACCGGCATCCACTGGCAGGTATCGCAGGCGACAAGTCTGCAAAATCTACTCTTCAAGATGCCCACAGTCTCGGGGGACGGAGGCAATGTAACTCACGTCGGCATCTTCACCGAGAACGGCTCCGGAGGCTTCGTCTCGGACCTCGAGTTCGAGGGCGGTGCTATCGGATGGCGGGTAGGCTCGCAGCAGTATACCGCCATCGGCCTACGATTCAAGAACTGCATCACCGCGGTCCAGATGATCTGGGATTGGGGTTTCAACTGGCAGAATATTGAAGTCGAAGGCGGCACTGTCGCCTTCAACATCAGCGGGAGAGGCGGTATCGACGGCCAGGGTATCGGGTCCGTATCAATCATAGACTCCACCATCAGCAATACCCCTATTGGCGTCCTGACCAATGGCCACGAGACTATGGCCCCCAACATCGTTATCGACAACACCGTATTCAACAACGTCGGTGCCATTGTCCAGGTCGACAACGGAGACGTGCTTCTGCCCGGTGGTAGTCAGACGGTTGGTCTCTGGGCTCATGGCCGGCGTTATAAAGGCGGCGAAGGGCTATTTGAGACCGGAGACGTCGACGGGCATCCGTCGAAGCCGGATGCACTTTTAGACGGGGGCAAGCTCGTGACGCGGCTACGACCTCAATACGAGGACCTTGACTCCTCAAGCTTCCTCGTAGCAACAGAGCACGGCTGCACCAACGACGCCACCGGCGACAACACCGATGCCATTAACTCATTTCTGCAACAAGCCCTAGCAGCGGGCAAGGTTGCCTACTTCCCCGCAGGCATTTATCCAATCCAAGGAACAGTTACTATCCCTACCGGATCTAGGGTCCAGGGCACAAGTTGGTCGCAGATCCAAGCTACTGGAAGCTATTTCCAGGATATGGCCAATCCCAAAGTAGCCGTGCGTGTCGGCGAAGATGGAGATGTTGGAACGATGGAAATCGTCGAGATGCTGTTCACGGTCAAGGGGAGCACCCCTGGAGCTATCATGGTGGAGTGGAACGTGAAAGCTTCTTCTCCCGGAGCTGCAGGCTTGTGGGATTCGCATATTCGGATCGGTGGAGGCATCGGCACCGACCTAGACGTGGCGAACTGCCCAAAGTTCAGCTACAGCGAGGCATGTATAACCGTTTCTCTGCTTCTGCACGTTACGGAGAAAGCCTCTGGCTACTTCGAGAACATGTGGGCCTGGGTCGCCGATCATGACAATGACATGAGCCTGTACTGGGAAGTGGACTCTACTGCGTCTCAGATCAGTCTCTATGGCGCTCGTGGTGTCCTCATCGAGTCTCAGGGACCGACCTGGCTCTACGGGACAGGTTCAGAGCATACAGTGCTATACCAATACCAGACATACAAGGCAAAGGATGTCTATCTCGGCCATATCCAGACCGAGAGCCCTTACTTCCAGCCAGATCCAGTAGCACCCACACCTTTTGAGTCATCCGTCGGCCTCTTTCCCGGCGATCCTGATTTTGAATCATGTACCACTGACTCCTGTAAAGAAGCATGGGGTCTCCGGGTCATCGACTCAGAAGGCGTCACAGTCCATAGCGCCGGCCTCTACTCGTGGTTCGTGAACTACGGACAGGATTGCCTTGACCCCGAAGACTGCCAGGCGCGGATTATGCAAGTCGAAGGCTCCAAGGCTGTGGCGATTTACAATATTTTCACCAAGGGCGTCACAGAAATAGCAACGGGTGAGGGCTACAATATCTCAGTAGAGGACAACCAACGGGGGTACACGGCGGAAATCAGCGTCTGGTACCCACAAGATGGCAATCCTGGAGATGACCTCGAGGTCGTCTATATTGGCACTGAGGTCTACACCACTCACACTGCGCAATGTACCTCAGCAGGCTGTATCATGGTCATAGCGCCGAGTCCCCTGCAGTCTCCTACAACTATCACGATCGATCCGTACGAGACTTCGCTGGAGGTTGGTCATACGACTACGATCGGCGGAGTTACAACATTTATAGTGACCACAACTACCATCACTATCACTATTGACCCGATCACGACTGATAAGATCCCTGTATCCAACGTGAACGTGACGAGCGGAGCAACGAGTGGTAGCACATTCCAACCGGAGGCCAGTATTGACCTGCCTCCGCAAAACGTCAGCTTAACGAATCAAGACGGCCAAGTGACGACTCGAATTATAAACTTGCCGCCCTGGCCGCAAATTATCAACGGCGCACCGGAATCTTGGAATGGAACAATGACCTATGATGATCCTTCGGCCACCGAAACCAACACATTACCAACCATTACGGCCACAGCATCAACATACACTCACCCTCCGTACGTACTTGCGTGCCCGCCTAGCACGTTTTATATCGAAGAGGAGGATGCAACGATCACGCTCGATGCCTGCAGCACTGGCGTCACGACACTCGACTGGAGCTGTCCTGCGACGGAGACGGTTTCCATCGACGCCGACTCATCCGTTGACTTCACGCTAGGGTGCACGCGCTGGACCGGGACGACCGAGGTACTGCCAACGTATACCGAATGGCCGCCGGGAACGCTTGAATTCGTCGACGACGGTGAGGACGACGATGATGACAACACTACGACTTGTAGACTGTGGTTTTTCTGGGTAAGCTAGCCTCTTCCGTAGCCTCTCATCTTTTAAACCAAGGACATTGCCGCTAAACTTGGGCAGATTTGCATTAGCTGGGGTAATATCCATATCGGAGGTTGGCGTTGGAGATTCCCTAGAGGTGTCCTCCCACCGTAAGTGTCTAAGACAACGCTGTGTTCCGAGGTTCTCATTATGCTGATTGATATATAGGGGTCCACCACCACCGCCCTCTATCAAGTGGCCACCAGGAATTACTGTCACGGGGAATTTGCCAGGTCCTTGGCCACGAATCACGTAAGTTGAAATCAAGTTGCCTTCTTCTTTCAGGTAGCTCGACAGCTACTTACTCTTTATAATATAGGATTGGGCCGAGCGGTAGCGTGACATATCCTACCAACCAGCCTGAAAGCTGTACGACAGAGACTGCCGAGATCTGTAGTACTTTGACCAGCTATGGCATAACCGTGTCAGACGGAACAACTGTGACCACGGCTACGGCTACTGTGTCGTCGACATGTACTTCTATTTTCGGTTGCAATGTCGAAGATGACGACGGCGGCGAGACAACTAGCGAGGTGGATTCGTGCACTCTCGATCTCGCGCGTAGAACGGCTCTTGCCGAGCCTACTGCTACCGCCGTCACGGCTCACACCGACGACGAGCTACATGGTAGGGCTCAGAAGAGAGCCGACGTGCCACCACAGGCGGGTAGAGACCACGCCATCATCTTTCCAAGAGATCCCTTCGCCGTTGGTCCTATCAAGTCCTTCCTCACGACCCATCGGGGGGCGTCCGGCGAGGAGGCTTACAGTGTACGAGCCAAGCAAATCTCAACCTCGTTCCTCAAGACTAGAAACAGTGCCGGCGAGATAATTCCGTCTCCCCAACCCGTGGAAATAACTGCGTTTTTCTTCGTCAAGAATATGTTACAATGCCATATCGACCAGTTGAATAGCAGAGCCTATGTAAGAAATCATCATTCACTCACGCGGGCGAGGCGTGTCTACCTAAATGCTCTCGTGGCTTCTTAGATGACTCCCTACATAGCTTGAGATTCGATTTGAGTGCAGACATCAGCTAACATGAATAACTTTCTTAGGTCGCTGAGGCTTACGGCCAGTACCAGCATAATAAGTTACATTATCAGGGCAAGGATCCCGAGTCAGACGACGATGACGATGTTGAGTCCGATGCATTTGCACTGGATGAGATACAAATAGAGTCGGCCAATACCACAATTCAGAAGAGGACACCTGTAGATCTGATTACTCAGAGAGACATCTGGCAACTATCGCAAATCGCCGTGCCACCCAATTTCTCTTGGAAGATAAAGGCTAGAAAGCCGTTCTTCAGATATACTGCTGACGACTCATTTGGCGAGGGCCAAAGAATATATATCTGCGAGGATGACATTCTAGCTGAGCATAGTGTAAGGACAGAATTTACTTCCCACGAAAGGAATTATATATCTAACTACTTTTCAGGAATTTGGAACTGCGGTTGAGATCATTGACGACATCGACGGCCGAACGCTCAGTTCTTTTGCGAGGACCGCGATTCGGAGGACAACGCCGTTTGACTACGGCTCGCCAGAACATCAAGGCCCGGCCCTCAATGGACACGGGACAGCCGTGACGAGCAAGACGTTTGGCGCAAAGCTCGGCCTCGCTAAGAAAGCCGAGATCGTCGTGGTCCGAAACTTCAACGGCGACCCGCCAGACAAGAATAACATGATACAAGAGAGGTATCTAGAAAGTCTGATCCAAGTGCTGAATGACATCAAGGACACGGGCGAGGAATCTAGAGGCAAATTTATCGTGAACATGTCATGGGGCTGGGCGAACCACGAATCCCACGCTTACATGAAGCAAGCCCACTATGATATTCTCTGTAAGTCCGCTCAAGACATAGTAGAACTCATGCAAACGCGCAATGTTAAAGGCACAGAAGCTGACGTTGAGATTTCTTATAACAGACATACTTCTCAGGGAGCTGGACCTAAAAGGTGTCGTCCTGATCTGCGCGGCACACAACGACTATTACAGTAAAAGCCAGCGCGACAGGATAGAAGGTTGGCCAGGCAGATTCGGAGATCCCAGCGCTACGTCGCAGAAACTCGACAATCTCATCGTCGTGGGTGGCACGGACATCCAGACCCGAATCAGCCCTACCAGCCCCTGGACCGACTGGCTCGTCGTGGCGCCGTCATGGCAAGTACACGTCGCGTGGAGGCGTTCCACTGAGGATATTGCGGTGAAGGATGGTAATTCGCTAGGTAAGTGGCCGAAGACAAACAACACGGTCACCCTTAACGAATCGTTCAAATCTGATGTATAACCGTGGCTGACTCGTCATCGCAGGTGCCCCAATGGTATGCGCGTTGGTCGCCTACTGGCGCGGCCTTCAAGGCGTCGAAGCTGGGTGGAAGGAGGAGCTTAAAGAGCCCGCCAACGTCAAGAAGCTTCTGCGCTTCATGCACCGCGAAATCGCGCCCAAGAACATACCTATGAATCTCGTGACCAATCTCATGACGTACCCCCCTAAGCAGAGGAAGCCGTTCGTCTGGACCGGCTGGTACGAAGGAGGAAACTGTCTCGAGACCCCGGATCCCGAAAAGGGCTGTCCGGAGGGTCCCCTTTCGGACCTGACGCCAGGAGGATCGTGCCCGGTGGCGAAGCGGCAGGTAGGCGGTGGTTCGTGCCAGCTGCCGGGCAGCAGCGGCGGCGATGTCGGAGACCCTATCTCCTACCAACCAGGCTCCGCGTCGCCCACCTGCAACGCGAACTGCGGGACGCTCTGCACAGGGTACTACTGCACCCCCGACCCCACGGGCCTACCGCCCGGCTACTACGACCCCAAGGACCCGGCCCACCCGCCACCAACCACGACTTCGGGTTCGCCCGGCAACGGCGGCACGACACCACCCCCGACATCATCCTCGACATTGAGTTTGCCACCGCTGGAAAGCGATCCGTACAGCGGCCCCGAGTGCTCCTCTTACACAACCTCCAGAGTCTGCAACGGTAGCGGCGGCCAGAGCGCCTGCGTCACCCAGGCCCTCTGTGTGCCAACGAAGCCGTGCCCCCCCGCGTTCACGGCGAGCGGCACCCCCATATGCAGCAAGACCGACGAAATCTGCCTGAGCACTACCGTGAATACCCGTTGCGCGCGCGGCAGCCCGACGGATACCCTGGTCGCGCGCGTCGTGACCAAGGCGCCTCCGCGCGCCGAGCCAACTGCTACGCCCACCGCCGCACCTGCCTTCGTGGCAGAGGTGGTGGATCACAAGAGAGAAGCTAAGGACCAAGGACCTGCAGCACCAAGACCCGGGTGGGCGCGAGTAGCGGCAGACCAAGAACAAGGCGTCTCCCCGCGCGGAACGCACAACGACCTCCTTTTCCCGCGGCAGAACGGGTGCGGCGGCAGCGCGAACGGAGGATGCGACTACCTGCGGTTCTGCGCGCTATGCGCAACAGTCGAGAAGGTGCCGTGTCTAGAAGCCAGCATCCACGCGATTACAGGTGCGCTGTCGGGGACGGACGTGCAGGCGACAGTCATCGAGGACGGCGAGGAGGTGTGCGCGGCGGGCATCACGTGCGCGCTGTGGGACGACGACTGCAGCGGCATCGAGGACTTCGACTGCGGCGGCGGCAACTCCATGGGCTGGCGCTGGAACTACATCCAGTACACCAGCGCCAAGTACGGCACTACTTTCCCCATGTACCTCGATCGCACTGTGACGGATGATATTGTGTTTTGCTGTAAGTGTGATCTGAACCCCTTCCCCCCTTTCCTTTCCTTTCTTTCGTTCTTTTATTCTTTCAATCCCCTTACTAGACGACGAGTAGCGATGGCTAACATGGCGTTTTCTTACGCAACAGGGCAAGATTTGCTGCTGCGTGTTCTTCCCGCGGCCTGCATCGTGGATGACTTCGCCTACAAGGACGGCCCGTGCCGTAGTCTGGACCGGAGAGCCGGTTTGGGGGGCAGGGGATGGGCAGGGGACGAATCCTCTGCTTGGAACGTCACAGGTGGTACTATGGCGGAGATGGTTTAAGAGAAGTAGCTCGGTGGTCTCGTGGGTTTTCTGGATCACGGTATTGGAGAAAAAGGGGGAACGTCATAGTATAAAACCCCCTTTTTACAACTAGCTTGTTGGTCAGATAGCTGCGAGGCCTCCCTTAAAAGTATGATACGCGGGCTTGATTAAATTCGACATGTAATTATTTGTGAATGGGGTTATTCAGTCTACTCACTTACATTCTAGAATATTTGAGCGGCCTCTATTGTCATGTAAAGGTAACTTGTAGGAATGAAAGGTACTTGTCTAAAATGAATACCAGCAAGAAACATTCCTACTTTATTATACAGCCAAAGACCAAGTTCCTCTTAAGTGGTAGGTAAGAAGGGTGGTTGAATCAATAGGGGTAGCACAATAGCCCATTCATACAGCATGGCAATCCAGACACTTGAATGAGATATCATTCCTCGTTTTATTGAATTTACAACTTGCCACGATGTGCACTATCATTACAAAATGTGTACGGTAAAAACACTTGTTATGTGCAGTTCCTGGTCCGTTCCGATATTTCTCCCCCCTCCCCCCTCCGTTTTCCCTTCACTCCCCCAACTCCGAATAAACGCATTTTACATGCCTTCCGCGTCGACGGCAGAGTACAAGAATTCAACTCCCCCTATTGGTATATATCAATGCGGACCACCGATTGTAATACAAAGATAGACAGATCACCAGCGCCTAACTAATGTCTGCGGTAGAACGGCAACACCGCACTTAGGCGCCTAGAACAAGTTATAAGAAAAGAACCCCCCCATCTTTAAATGGAACTCTTGTTCTCCCTCTGGCGTTTCACGATGTAGTACGTAATCAGGCTCTTGGGGTCGTCCCTGACGCTCTTCATGCTCTCCCAGAACTTGGTCTCTCCCAAGCGGGCATGCAAGGCGACGCAGAGCTGCACGGCGTCCATGCGTACGCCGCTCTCCTTGCTCTCAAGGCACCTGGTCGCGAGGCCTAGCAGGCCGGCAATCTCGCTCTCGCTAGGGGTGAACGAAGTCCGAGAGTCGACAAGCTCCTTTAGCACGTGGAGGCCCATGCTCAGGCTGCGGTGGCCCGAGGTGTCCATGTCCATCTTGCTCAGGTTTCGCGTCATGGTTACCGTGATCTCGTCCGCGTCGCCGATCATCACTAGTTCGTCTGCGAGTAGTTCGAGCCCGCTCACGATATGCGTCCGGGCGTCGTAGCGAGTGCGAGCCGAAAGCAGAGCCTCAATCCCACGGGATACGTGAGGCTGAAACCTGTCGCGGGACTTCTTGAGTAACAGCTTGATGGTGGCGAGAATCTGTGCCTTGACATCCTGGACTTTCTCAGGGGTGAGGCCGTCGAGGGGAGATTCGAGATACTCGAAAAGTCCGATCAGCAAGGAGTCAAACTTGTCGTCGGGAAGAAGCACTTTGTTATCGCGAAGGAGACTCTGCAATTTGCGGAAGCCGTGCACGTCAAGGCTTTGCGCTTTCACCCGAGCAATACCACTTTCGATGAGACGGGTATTTTGACGAGTCTTGTCGGGAGAGGCAAGAGGGCTAACGGTTCCATCGGTCGTTTCGGGAGGTTGAGCGAGATTGGCAGCATCTTCATTAACGGGTCTGTCCTCAAGCACTGGACGCTCCACTGTGCCATTCATTGTTGGGCGTGGCGTCGCTTGATCCTCCTCAGTAAAGGGGTCTTCGTAAACCTTTAGCGATTTCGATGGCGTTGGAGTGGCGGACTCCGGGGTGACTGTAACCTCGTCCTCAATAACCATTGGTGCCCTCGGGGGGGATTTTGGTGATGTTGACTGTAGGCTCTCTTTCAATTGAGCAATGGTTGGCACGACAAGAGTAAAGTCTTCATCTGCATTGGCCGGGCTGCTGGAGTTGAGATCGCTCACGGCCGGCCTAACTTTTGCAGGACTCCCTCTCGGAGAAGCGACAGCCTTTGTACTCGCTTGCTTCGAGGGAGTCGGAACGCTAGATTCACTCGCAGTTGCCGCATGACCAGGCCGAACTCTGGGGGCAGTCCGCTTAGGAGACCCCGAGATCGTCTTCGGCGTTGCGGCTTTCGACTTTACGCTGTCGGAGGGGCTCGTCTGCTCTCTTGAAGGACCATCATGCGACCTAACCGAATACGGCCCGGCGGTAGCGGGTCGAGGTGCGATGTCCGGTCTTCTCCTAGCTGGACGCATCGGGGCTACTGACATGCCGCCGTGGGATTTGGTCGAGACCTCCGGGCGTGTCCGAGTGGCAGGAGCAGTTGCATGTGAAGCGTATGACATATTCGACGAGTTAGACACTGTTCGATGTGGAGTGACTGTCGCCATGGCAGATCCTGGTCGAGCAGGTAGATTTCTCGAAGATAAAGCCTTCTTCTGAGCCAACATCGTCTCTCTGAGAGAGGGCTTCGCGCTGCTCATAGTGCTCTTAGAAAGACCCAAACCTGGGCGTGGAGCTGGGTCCGCCTTCTTTGGCGAGTTTGGATTGTTAGGATCTTTCTGTAGCAACTTTTGTGCAGTAGAATCGAGGCCGTCCATGATTCTTCGGGAAGGTTAGTCATCACACGAAAAGGGGAGGAAAGTTCTAGACTCACGCTTCCGCCCTCGTTGGCCACATCGCAGCATACGCCCAGTACGTTGAGCGCATCTGCTCACGGACTCCGGGATTTGGATCGTTAATACCCTTCTTGATGCATTTGTCGATCACATCCAAACCTCCGCCGTGTTCAAGGTGGTTCTTATGATGTGCCTCCTTTTTCAAGAGTGTCTTCAACCAGCCCGCGGTGTATGTTCTCGGTTGAACATTCTTATCCTGACAGGCGCCCCATATGTGTTGCATGATCCTAGCATTATATGTGGTTCTTCCAATCAGAATATCCACCGTCGTATTAGCCATTTGAGATGCTATCTTCTTGGTGGCTGCACACAACTTGATGAAGTTCTGCATGAGTATCTCAACCATTGGGTCGATGGCCGGTCCGAAGGTCGTGGCCAACTCTTGGACAAAAGCACAGCCCTCTTTTGACAAACTGGTTCGTAGAGAGATGACGGCTTTGATAATGCCATCGAGGAGTCCTCGACAGCCGTTGACAAAGGCGTCAGGGAAATCCGAGGGCGCGTTGCCAGCATTGAGCCTACGCAGCTTAGTGATGCTCTCCTCCCTTTTCAGCCAATTCTGTTCAGTCTCCTTGCCTTCAAACCATTGATGCATATCCTTAAATATGTCGTCAAGTTCTCGTTGGGTATTGACGTATGACGGCTCAACTGACTCGGCCTTAGCCTCAGGCATTGGAGTTATCGGTCGTTCGCTGGCAAGGGACGAGACACTCGCAGCGAGATTCGGCCTCGCTTGCATTGCCGAAGCTGGTCTCGATTCCGGGTCCGCTCTCGTAGACGTCGGGGCTAATTCCTTCACGATAGCCTGTTCAATAGCAGGTCGCACCTTGAAGTTCTTCAACTGCCTCTTCAAATCCGATTTCGCCGCATTCGGAGCATCCCTATGATTATTATTAGAATCCACGTTCTATATTTAGAGAGCAGCTGTTCGCGAACCTAAACAGCTCTAGCACAGTGCTTTTGGCTGCATCTCGAACCATGCCATCGGCATCTTCTAGTAACTCCATCAAAGTCGGTACGTATGAACGGAACTGTAAGCCATGGTCCTTGTGCATCTGCATCATGTTAGCGGGCCTGGCCTAACAATAGATGTGACAGCGCATTGTTGAGTGGCGCGCGTACCTGTAGTAGCCACTGCATGCCCGATTCTTTGGCTCTCGGGTTCTTCCCGACCATGGCAGTATTGCGCACGAATCTCTCGGCATCTATCGGTACTTGGTTGTACATGGTGCCCATTGCTTGGTTTGCTAAAACTCGGAACTTATCCTTCTGATCACCCATCTTCTCGACGATAAGCGGTAGCGTCTGTTTCGCCTCCTTAGCGAGGTACTTGGGCTCTTGTAGCGACATGCGCGTCAGGAGGTGGTTCAATGTTGTAAAACCGGCATTGACCAGCGCGGAGTGTTGCGAGTTGGAAGCGAGTCGTAGGGCTTCGAACAGTGGCGCAACGCAGGCATCGGGCACACTATAATGCTTGATGGCCGACTTTACGGCAGTGACTTGTTGGACTTTTGCGTCGACAGAGGCATCCTTTCTAAGGATAGCCAGAAGGCCGGCGACCTGGTCCTCGGTGAGCATTTCGACCATGGTGCCCCAGAAGAATTGAGGACCTGGCAGTGCCTCTTTGATATCTCGGTAACGTTCGCGAATTTGTAAAGTCGATTCGTATTTATACGGGTTCGAAGCGAGATGTGAATACGTCGGGCTGCCAAAGTGTGGCGGTTGGGCGGATAGGGGGTCACAGCAATCGACGAAAAGTGATATATTCACTGACTCGAGCTGGAAATTTGATTTCTTTCAATTGTGAAAGTTTGCGATAATAATTCAAGGAGTGTCGTTTTAGATGCGCAGGGTAGTTTTTAATAGGTAGGGTTCACTAACTGTGATGCGCAGGTGAGAATAGACAAGCGATACCTATGTGCAAGGTATTGAGGTTATGTCTAGGTATGTTACAGGAGCAACGAAAATCACACTTCTCTTGTGTTGTTGTCACAATTGAGTGCGTAATTTGTTGATGCGGGAAATGGGGTACCGCCTGCACCACGACAACGGCTGTTAGGGGACCGGGGGTCTCCACGTCTCTGTGGGACCTTTAGAACACTAAAATGCAAGCTAATGTCCTGTGCCATCCCAGTACCTACCCATACCCCTGTCAGCACCGATTGTTATCCATGGCTTTCCAACGCCCCGCGGACCGAAACAGATGAGGGGCACCGCAGCAGTTGACGAAGTAAACATTAATAGAGCCTCATTTGCATCATCGCGTCATCTTCAAGAAGCTTCACGCTTACTTGCCAATTCCAATATATAATACAATCCAACCCCAATTGCAGGCTACGAGAACCACTAGCATACAACCCTCTTGTATAACCTTGTGCTATCTAGACACGCCATTGCATGTTCGAACGGACTCCGCATCTGACTTGACGACGTAATCTGTGTATCCGTCTCGTCGCTTCTAGACCTAGTCAACTGTTTCTATCTCGTCTTACCAGTAGACAAATATATAATATATAAGCGACCCACTCTCACCCCATGAATGACTCCAATCTAGAAGACATTCTACCCGAAATTGATAGCCTACACATCTCTCTCGCGCTCTCCCAAGACAAGGGCGAAAAAGAGGAGAACGAGACATCCTCACCAATGTCGCTCCCACCCAACACAACTCCGGTTCCCAAACCAGTCTTCATGCCCGGCATGTCGCACCGGAACGAGGAGCCGGAGCCAGCTGCGCCAACATCCACCGCTGTCCCTGTTTCATCGAAAGACAGCAGTGTCGACAAGACAAAGACAGAAGAGCAGAAGACGAACCCCCGCTTTGAGCTCCCGCGTCTGCGACTGCACGTCCAAGACATAGGTCACGAAGGATCCTCCATCTTCCTCTCAGCGGTCAATGCATCAACCGTCCTTCGCTCCAGCATAAACTCCATCCACGAACACCTCTACTCAGGCCTCTTCGTCCCTACCCCTACCCCTTCCTCCCCCTCCTCCTCCCCATTCCCCTCTTCCCTCCCCACCCACCCACACCCCCCACCAACCCGTTCCGTAACCGTGATCCTGCGGGACATGGACGGGGTAGCCTACACAACAGGTTCGGACCTAGACTCGGACCACAAGGAGATCCACTTCTCGCTCCGCTACATAGCCTCCATAAGCCCGCCGTCGCGGCGCGGCGCCGAGATCGAGGGCGTCCTGACGCACGAGCTGGTGCACTGCTACCAGTGGAACGGGCTGGGCTCGGCGCCGGGGGGCCTGATCGAGGGCGTGGCCGACTGGGTGCGCCTGCGCAGCGAGCAGGCGCCGCCGCACTGGCGCCGCGACGAGGCCCCCGCCAAGTGGGACGCCGGCTACCAGCACACCGCCTACTTCCTGCAGTATTTGGAGGACCGGTTCGGCGCGGGCACGGTGCGCCGGCTGAACGAGAAGTTGCGGAAGGAGAGGTACGAGGAGAAGGCCTTCTGGACAGAGCTAGTCGGCGGGCCGGTCGAGCAGCTGTTCGAGGACTACAGGAAGACGTTGAAGAAGGGTGGGAATAAAAGCTAAAATGGGTTATTGACTGCTTGATAGCCGAAATATGATAGCTGAATCACTATATATAGATGGGCGAGGACTCATCCGAGTTCCCGAGCGTAGGCGTAGGTCTAAAACGGAATGCATGGATCTCACAAGAGATGTGTTTGCTATATAATCGAGGAGAATTATAGATACCAATTCAGTGCCCAATGCTACATTTTGTAAAATCAAAAGTTCTGTACCCTAAAACTGGAATCGAAGCTTGATATTCGGGGATGTCTAGCCCGTGTCTTCATGCTGAACCTGTTACCCTGTCGATGTCCTAACCCTTTACCTAGAGACGCCACGCCATTAAAAATCTGCGGTATCGTAGATGAATGAAAAAAATAGGTAGAGATCTTATGCGTGTACAGCGCCAGCTGAGCTTTCGCTGACTACGCTCCCAACCTCGGTCCAACTTGCCGGGGTCATCATGCCCTCGTCATCGCTCATCACATCATAGGGTCGAGCCTCGCCCCACGATACAGCAGATACAGCTTCGTCGCCGATATCCTCACCGGAACCTGCTAGCGAAGCAGAGTCTGTTGGGGTCAGCATGCCATCGCTGATGAGCTCCGGCTCCGACATGGGCGCAGCGGGTGACACTGGCAATGGCGAGTAGAAGCTAGCAGTCGAAGCATCGTGAGCCCAGGCCTGGATCGAGCTGTAAGCATCACGGCTATCTTGTCCGGCGGTCATGTATTCGTCTGGGCCTAACTCGCGTTCAGAGGGTTGGGATTGTTCCGCCTGCACGGTTGGCGTCTCGTCATCGACATTGATTAGTGGGGCGGCGGCAACCCGCGGTGGGAGAGACATAGCGGAATACGGTGTCTCATCCTTGTTCCCAAGCTGCGTGCTAGCACTGTAGATATCCGAGTCGAATTCATCCTTTTCAGGCTCCATTAGGCTGTTCTCAAAGGCAATGTGTTCATCAATGCCGTGCTCGTCAGAGAAAGGGTTCGTGTAGACAGATTGTGCTAGGCCACGAGCTCCTTCTCCACGACGTCGAATCAGGCCTTCGGCGTTTTGGACTTCTGATCCCGTCTGGAAAACGTATGCACCCTCCTCGGCATCATTAGCCTGTCGGAGGAAGTCGTCAAAGCTCGAGCCTCGTGTCGAAGTTCGTGGTCGCGAAAAGCTGCCCTTCTCCGAGTCCATACGTTCCTTCTCCTTCTCCTCGCGCACTGCATTCCAGTACATCAACTCTTCTCGCTGTCTTCGGCGGCTTTCGTCGTCGGCTTCGACACCGGGTTCGCCATCAAGAGTCAACCCTCGAGATTGTAAGAATCCTTCAGCATCTTCGGGTCTATTGAAGAGGTTCTCCCGTTCTTGTGGGGTGATGGTGTCGCCGAGAGAGTGGAGAACGATAGCGATTCGGCGTCGAAGATCATTGGCCATGCGCTGCAGTTCGGGGGATTCGTACACAGCTACAGCAGCTGCGACAGCGACCGAGAGGGCGATGACGCCGACTGAGATGGCAGGATGGTTAATAGGCGGCATGATATGGATACTCGGGTAGGTAATCAAACAAAGCAAACGAACAAACGACCTAAGGAATAGCTTAGGATAGGGGATTTGTGTGAGGGTAGGAGGCAGGTAATCGACAAAAAGATAAAGCTGATGCCTAATCTTCAAGGATGCACAAGACTGCAATATTGAAGAACTGCTTGCGTAGACCGATGGTTCCTGTTGTACGTGGATTCGCCACTAGACTCGGGCCACCACAGCAGGCAGTCACTTTTTGCGATCCGCAAATGATTGACGTGGGGTAAAAGGAACTGACTACATCAAATGACTTGTCTTGGTTCTACTCACCCTTGGCAGCAATAGGAAGAGGCATGACTTTTTGGAGCTCAAGCCAACAGGAAGGAATAGCGATGCCTGCTAATGAGCCTACTGGCTTCACGATTGCGTGTGAAGAGGATTGAGCAAATGAAAATGCAAGTGGTGAGGAGAAGTGAAGACTGGAGGAAAAGAAGGAAAAGAAAGTTGGTTGGTTGCGACGGAGGGAGCGCACCGCACTCTTCAGGTCGAATAAAAAGGCACACAGGCAGGCACTTCCGCTATAAGCTTTGCAGGCGAGGCGCCTACCTCACACTTCGATGAGAGAGGCACAGTCGCATCCTCCCCCAAGCAACTCTAACTCAACGCCTCATTGCGTAAAGTGGTGGTAGACCAATAAGCTGTCCCGTGGTCGGATGCGGTCCAGAAAGGAGCGAATGGTCAGCTCCCGTCATCCGCCTACGTACCCCGTAGTACGTACAGATTATGTAGCCTCAATTATACACAAGTAGATGTATTTATCCTCGATGCGAATATACTCAAATTATATAAACTCAACACAATGTTGAGAATAACATAGCTCATATCGAGTCTCTCTTGTTGCATCAAGTTGTGAACAATAGTAGGTAAACTCTTTGTTGGGCTGGTAGATTAGGTAGTTGGGAGATAGAAGTACTTATCGATTGGATATCGGTGATGGTGGGGTAACTTGCCCCGCGTACCTACGTATATAGAAGTCGATAGTCTCGAGTTCATCCATCTCTTTAACTGTTTGTGTAAGTTTCTTCAGCTCATAATGAATTGTCTGAGTTGCTTTGTGGATTAGAACTTCTATAAATTCAAACCCGCTATATTTGGGCTTTTGCATAGTTAGACAGGCAAGCCTGTGTCATCTAAATGACCTCCAGGGCTGCCGACATGAATGTCGCCTGATAGAATGCTCAAGCCACTTCAGAGTTATTAGAGTCTATATACCTGAGACAAACTGATAGTCTATCCATATAATTTACTTGAAGGGGACATAAGGTCTATATTATTACAAACCCTGTGAAGGTAAAAGATGAATAGAAAAGAGATGAAGCGGTCTAAGCTCCTTTGGTATCTAATAATGTACATGTTGTGGAAACATAGTAGCCTCGGCTCGTGCGGATAGCATCCGACTTATTGAAGCCACTAGTCGGATAAGCTGACCCGCACAAAAAGCCCAATGCAAGGTACACTTGTGAAAAGTGGGACCTCATATTATTGTAAGTGGTACGCTCTCATCGAGATACGTCTATCTCATATGTCTGTCTATAGGTACAGTGTTTCGGAATCAGAGTCTTTAACAATAGTTACGAGAAACTTCGCTTCCTGGTATAAGCCTACTCCACTGAGCAAGGTGACAAATCAGATCTATGAGGTCTAGACAGACCTAAAACCATTCTTTTAACCGATACCCCGAGTAGATATCTAGGACAATAACTACTTCTTCCTCGATGGCTCCCCGTGGCTTGTCGTGTGAAAGAAAGGCTCGGATTATTCTTAAGGTATACCGACGTTCAAAACCCATTGCTTAGCACCGATCAAGGACCCAAGAACTAAGTTATCATAATACAGGAGGACAATCTCCCTGTTTGATCAGAGGATCTAACGATACTATGTAGTTCTCACAGGTCGTAATTCTAGTCATGGGGGTTGGTCTAGATCATTCAGGGTACCTTTAACTCCAGTTCGATTCATCACTGTGGATCAGTTGCTGGCTTAATGGCTTTGTTCTCTTTCTCGCTTGCGATCTTGGTTGAAGGACTTCAAGGGCGGCCAAGTTGGGCGTAACGTTCCCTCGTGTCTCGATTCCTCTGCTATATAGGCCCATGCATTCGTCTTGCAACGTTGATAGATATGTATGCGCTGCGTTGTTTCAGCGAAGAAATACTCCGCGAGGCCGCTTGAAGGCGGATATTGCTCTATCCATATAAACAAATCAAACACCCGTCTCGTTGAAAAGAGATAGACCAATCAGACAGTTGCAACATTACAGCTTCGTCTGTCTCCAAGATGCAGTTAAAGAGCGCCGTCCTCTTCCTCTCGCCCTTCCAGGCCGCCATGGCCATCTTGCCCATGACGCTCGAGCTCCTAGTCTCCTAGAATGGCCAGCGTATCGGCTGCATGAACAACTACAGCAGTTCTATCGTGTCTACCGCCACATGCTACCCTTTCCAGACGCAATACATCGAAGGCTCGGACAATAAGGACCTCTAGATTTTCGATTATGGTATCTGCAGTCCTGATTCCAGTATCATTACCTGTTATGAATCTTAAGGCGCGCGTGCTGCCTTCTCTATAAGTTATCCGAGCCCCGACTAAACCTAGAGCGATTGAGTTGGTTGGTGGGATAGGAGTGTAAGGTAGTATGTAAGTTAGGATCACTCGCTACAGCATACCTACCTAAGGTAACGGTGCTGACCTCGAACTTGTCGGCTCCGGTACTGCCTTCTCCGCCAGCTCGAACCCCGACTCGGGAGATATAACAGGTGTTGATATCATCTTCGGTAGTGGTGGTAGTGAGCAGTTATTCTTTCAGGTTTACTCTCTCTCTGGCTAGAGGAATACCTGGAAACAGCTCTGGTGCTCATGATGAATCTCTGCGACATGTATGTAAGCAGAATATGATCATGGATAACGGTACTTAGACGACGGTTTCCCACCGGTCTTTCACCTATCTGCTCAATGGACTGAAGGACTCCTCAAGATTCAACTCAACCGTGTTGTCTGTTAGTCTCCATGTTAGTAAAGTGAATAACATTGTTGATGCATCTAGCGTCGACGGACATCCGACAAGCACCCCAATGAATGTGTGTTGATTCCCTGGGGAGTAAATGGTCCGGCCTCATACCTGCAAGTCCTGCTGGATGGTCTGTCGAGTCACGTGTGGTAGTCTCTGCACAAAGCTGTAACAGTAAATTATTTTGCATTCGACAGTCTCCCAATCCAGTCCGCGATACGACGCCACTGATCTAAATAGTCTAGAGCGAGCAAAGCTACCTACATGAAAAGGAACGCCGCACACCCCCATCCACCCGGATCCGATTCGTCCCCCGGTCGGGACGGGATACCTATCTTGGGCAGCCGGACTCCAGCAAATATGCAACAGAGAGACAGTGAAAAAAACGAAGGCTAAATTTGGATTGCAGAGGATTTCCTTTTTACTTCTTTGTTAAGGCATTGCCCACGTGTGTGGTTGTGTAGGTCCGAGGCAAATGCTGACTTATTGGCTGTTGATTCGCACCCACCCCCAAACGCCTCAACCCAACCATCCAATTGGATACGCATTCGTCCCATCCCGCATTTGTACCATTATCATGTGTGGTTATTATTGCAGCTGGGGTGGCACAAGCTGATGTGACAAGCTTTTCCCTCCCGCCCCAGCCGACGATCAGCTCCCGCTTCTAGATAATGCCGCATCAGGTGCCAAACTTGGTGCCCGTCAAAGACCGTTCTGGGATTTGTGTTGCGTGCCCAAAGGAGAAGATGGATGGATGGATGCGGCAAGGGCTTCCTCGATCAGGAAATATTTCATTTGTTTAATGCGACGATGTGCTCGCAGAGGAGCTCGTCGACGCGACGGAGGAGGTGGAAGAGGTGGAGGCGATGGAAAAGCCGGAGTCAGTGCGGGAGAACCCCGGTGCCTTTGGGACTCGTGAGCGCTCGCTGGATTTATGTTAGTTGTTAGGTGACACGAGTTACAACATGCAGCATGTACTCACTATGAGGCTCTGTCGCTGTGGACCTGGCACTGCCATCGGCCGTTTCCGGTCTTGATGGTGAAGCTCAGAGGCTTGGTGTCGACGATCTCCTTGATGTTGACGACAGGCATGTTGACGAGATATATCTTGAAGAGATATTAAGTGTGTGGATGTGGTCTTTGACGGACTAAGACTTGGGAGAACTGATCGAATATAGATAGCAGAAGCTAGGAAGCGGAGATGGGTCTGGGGGATGTGGTCAAGTTGCAGAGCATTCGAGGTCGAAGATGAATTCCGTGAAGGAGACGAAAGGGGACCTATATATACACTTCATGAAACTACCGGATTCTCCGGTACGGACACCCCTCAGATACGGCGCCTAACTTAGTTGGACCCCTAATCTGCACGCCAAAGATTATCTCCAGTAATAACTATTATAATACTAATGAACCGCCACGGTGAGCTATTTTGTGTTAAAACGCAGTCCAACAGTTTCGGAAATACCCTCGTCTCCCTCGTCTGGGTGGGTTTTGGGGCTCCGCTCGGTTGTCCACTTAACTTTCTGCGGCGCACTACACTACGTGGCTGCATGTGCATGTGTAAGTCTAAGTTGGGATGTCAGGATGTGAGAATAGGAAGCTCCCCCAAGAAAAAGGAAAATCCTTGCTAACCCCCATGTATGTTCGCGATCGTCATTTGTCGCTTCTGCGAATAGTTACACTACTCAGACCGCCTGCCGCCCAACTATTCACTGGGCTCGATGGGCAAAAGATGAGCGTTGCCAGAATTGTCACGCGACATATGTGAGGGTTATGCATCGATGCAACCTATACGTACTGCGCTGAGCTGTGAGAGACCGGTCTGGTCGAGATATACACCCACACCTTGAATAAGCGGTATGTACATGACCACGGGCTGCGCGGGATATTCACAACCTGGAAATTGTCAGCTGGGCTGGCTTGGTCCTTGTGAAAATAGGAAGTATATCTGCTCCCTAGAACAACTCTAATCTATACGAGAATGGTAAACCGACTCGGGGCGGTCAGATCATAGAATGCCGACCACATCAAACTTCCAAGGTTCTTCCTCAATATTTATTCTGGAGAGGCAAGGTTCACATAATGTTCTGATCGGAACCTGGAATCTTGTTTCGATCTAAGTCAAAGAGGCTGACGGTGCTCACTATGCGGCCTTGGCAGGTACATCAATGCTCGGTGTCTCCCTCCTTCGAGTTCGAAGCCTTCTTCTAGAATGAAAGTCAGTTGTGCAAGATCTTCGCTGCAGTGTTCGCTGTTTTAAGTGAGCAATCGGGATGATCTCGAAGAGAAGCCTTGATTTCCCAGCGCGCTACGAATACGCTACGAAGCCCCCTGTTGCCGATTTCCCCAAATGGTTCGGCCGGAGCGCCGTGATTGGTTGGAGATCTCAAGCGAGATGGCGCCTAACCTTATCCCGACTAGTAAGTAGCGAAGTATTTAGACCCAGCATCATTTCCGTGGTATTGCCGCGCTAACCTCGAGACGCCGCCGCGGACTGGAGGAGAATTAAACAGCAAACGAGAGCAGTCTTCAGTCTCGATATACTCTTCCTATTGTCCGTTTGCTAGATATATGTCCTATATACTCACAATATCATTCTTCAGCCTTATCAATATCGATGTCTCATTAGGAGTTTTAACAAAGCTAAACTGCATATATTGATTTGCCCGTATTATTTAGGTACCTTATGCCAGCGGTCTGGACCACGGCCATCGACGACGTCGTGTCCTAGAACCGACTTATTGGATAAGCACTAATAACATATCATTGAAGCAAAGTTTTTGTTTAAAACTGGTTATTACTCCTCTTGGAGGGACAATGCGCAATCTACCTAGCTTTCAGCGCGAGGCCTTTTTGGTCCTCTTGAGAAACGACGTCTGCGATAACGTGCCCCTGAGGCATTTCTCAAGAGTAGCAACCCGGCCGCATTCCGGGGACCTGCAAGTCAGAAGCTTGAATGCCAAGCGATAGCTTTCGATTGTTAGTAACCATGACGATTCGGCATGAGGGGCATCACCTCATGAATACGGCTCGGATCCGGTACATGAGGGGTTGCGAAAGCCTCCCACGATCTGTACGTCGTGATACGAAATAGTTCTATTGGCGAAGCTTTCCCTCGTTGGATATTACGGGTTGCCAGGTGTTGCACAATTCAACTGCCAAGCAATGAAGAGATGGTATGATATTTACTTCGTCTAACGCAAGCATTCTAGCACCTACTGGAACTGCTCTTAGGTGGTTGATGTCGAATGAGACAGCTTGTTTCAAGACGATGGGCTGAGGTCCTAGATTGGAGTTCTTCGGCATAAAGGAATTCTTGGCAAGCATTCAGCTTATCGGTTCGAAGCCCGGAAGTTGCACTACATCTGAGGAGTGGCAAATGTGTCCCGAAGAGCCAATCTGCTCTGCTAGGTATCCGTGGGGTGCTGATATCTTACGCAATATGCTCATGTCGACTCCCTCCTCGAGGGGTAATAGCCTTCGATCTCACTTTGGGATCAGGTATTGTGTGTCATTCCATTGCTTCATATAATATAATTAGAGAAGTGGGATCATCTGCCATACCTATGAAAGGCAACAATGCTCTCACTGCAGCCCCTATCTTACCAGGAACAAATATAAAAATCTATGATTTGTAATATATCGTAGACTTGGATGGATGAGTAGAGGGGAAAACTATACCAGATCACTGCTTGCTCTGCTGATCTCCCCCTTTCTTTATCTGGCAGTTTGGCTTCCATGTCTATTATCTTCCCGTCTTTCACCTAACTAGCCGGATGTCATCCCTATTCGCGGGCACCCTTCATCCCACCCGCGTTGTCGAAGCACTATGAACATGCGAGAGGTTCAACTGAAAAATGCCGCAGAAATCATGCGTGATAAGACCTAGATATCCAACAATGTTTCCCTTGTACAGCAGCCATAACGCAACTAGCTCTAGATCTCAGTTTCGTGTAGATTATAATCTGATCTTATTCACATAAGCACCGTACGTATGCGTACATAGACGAACTCTCCATCTAAGTCTTATGCGGGCTTACTCACATATATCTTTGATTGGGTTACGACTACGATGGAATGTATGGAATTCAAGTGTAACCAACGCATACTTTGAAGCTGACCTCAGACAACGAGGCCAAACCCTATGAGTGGCGCCGGTACATCCTAATGTTGGCTAACATTTAGATTCGTTTTACAGTATCAAGCGGGCGTTGATATGATAGTGGATAGATGCAGGTTGCGTAGAGAAAAGCCCGGCTGTACCGATGTTATGATCGCGGAGAAAAGAGAAAGGTTGTAGTTCAGATGGAGTCTCTTTCTTATTGACGACCTGATGGCTCTATTCATCGCATTGCTCATCCCCCTCAACATAATATGAATCCCAACTCAACGTCAGTCATGCAAAAACGTTCCCATTGTTGTACACTCTACAGCGGTACTGCCCAGCCCCCTCTAATGGACGCCGTTATGATGGATGGTGGATGATGAGGTATCTACAACTTCGAAATGATAGCAGCCGCGTACTCGTGAGTCTTCGCCTTTCCACCCAAGTCGCCCGTCAGCGACTTTCCTTCCGCCAGGGTATCGAATGTGGCCTTCTCGATTCTATCAGCGTACTCGGACAATCCCATGTGCCTCAGCATCATCATGGAGCTGAGAAGCAGGGCAGTGGGGTTGGCAAGACCCTTGCCAGCGATATCCGGCGCCGATCCGTGCACGGCCTCAAAGATGGAACACTCGTCACCGATGTTGCCCGAGGGCGTAAGACCCAGACCACCAATCAGACCAGCGCACATATCCGAAAGAATATCACCGTACAGGTTGGGCATGACCAGAACCTTGTCGTTGTATGGCAGAGGGTCGGTAACCATCTTCAAGCAGGTGTTGTCTAGAAGCTCGGCGTCGAATTCGATGCTGGGGAAATCCTGCGCAACTTCACGAGCAGTCTTAAGGAACAGACCGTCGGACATCTTCATGATGGTGGCCTTGTGGACAACGCGAACCTTCTTGCGGCCAATCTCCTCGGCGTGTTGGAAAGCGAATCGTAGGACACGCTCGCTAGCCTCGCGGGTAATGAGCTTAATGCTCTGGACCACACCATCGACCACAACGTGTTCAATACCAGAGTATTCTCCCTCGGTGTTCTCTCGGATCAGGACGGTATCGACGTTGTCGTAGGGCGTTTCGTAGCCAGCGACGGATCGGCAGGGTCGCAAGTTGGCGAAGAGGTTGAAGGTCCGTCGGAGGGTAAGGTTGAGGGAGACGTGTCCCTTGCCAACTGGGGTCTTGTAATACTAGTTAGTAGCAGCGCGTAGATATATGCGATGGTCCACTTACAGCAAGAGGACCCTTAAGAGCAACCTTGTTTCGTTGGATGCTCTCAATGGTCTCGGAGGGAATGGTTGTCTTTCCATCTACTAGTTTGGGGGTGACATCAACCGGCTCCCAGCTGATAGGTGTCTACGATGATTAGCATTTAGAAGCGCAGCATCGGGAGAAGCTGTCAACCCACCTTAGCAGCCTCAAAGATGTCCTTGACAGCTTGCGAAATCTCAGGTCCGATACCATCACCTTCGATGATACTAACGGGGTAGCGGCCCTATGGTGTAGATTATTAGCGATTGTTCTCTAATTAAAGTAGCAATGTCTAATGTCTCCCATGTTTGAGTGATTTTCCTGTGTCGGCTTTCACATGGCAGAAGTCTCACAAGACAATGGTAGTAATACATACATTAGTACCCTTGACACCCGTGAACTTAGCGACCTTGTCGGAGTAGAATCTTTGGTTCTAGTATGGGCCAAGTGGTTAGCGACCGTGCCACCCAAGCTCAATGTCTCAATCAGCGCCCACCTGGAAAGATAGGGTTGCGGCAGCTCGCGGAGCCGTGGCTAGGCATTGGCGCCGCAGAGGTGCGGCAACCGCTCGAATGGTCAGCATGATATAGGATTATAGGGAGAGAGATTCTACTCTTCGTAGGGGCCGCTGGTCGGAATTAAAAAAAAAATGCTGGCGTAGAGAAGAAGGTGGTCGTGGATTGTTTTCGCGAAAAGCGGTTTTGAGGCTCTCGGGTGGTATCGGACGGACGGCTGTTGCATCTGCAAGATCTGATAACAACAGCTTGAGCCGAAATGGTTTTTTCGCCAGAGATTTGCCGGTAACTTTTAACCTGCGAAGCTACTACGTAACATGTCAGTGCACGGTCCACCATTTTTCTTTCAGCTTACTGGGTCATTCCGCGGCAGGCGTGGCTGCACATTCTCAGATTCTCCAATGGCTTGCAGGCAGCTAAACCGTTTGTGTATTAGTACAGTGCACGGGCATCATTACTTCCCCCTGTAACATTTGACGACACCTTCAATTTAGGCCCATCTTTGATTGACTAATCATCAACTACTCGACATATTCTGCGAATGTACACAACCTGACTACCTACAACCCTAGGTAGTGTAAACAACTGGCAACATAACACTACAATACCTCGACGAATGGGAAACCCCTGAGAACCAGCGCTTGGCCATAAACTACTTGCCGGTAGGCATCAGCAACAGTAGTTATGGCCGACTTCGATCGAAATGTGCTGGAGTTCTACCAGCTATCTACACCGTTCCCTACCGAATGGCCAACGGAGAAGGATAACAAGAGTGACGACTCTGACAGCGATCAGGACCAGAAGAAGAAAAAAATAAACCGCAGAAAGTCACGATACCAGGCACTTGAACGAGCTGTCAGTAACAGGGCCAGCATCGTTCAGGGATCCGAGAAGTCGGCAAATGGTGTGAGCAATTTGGTTCAGAGGGATGAACCTGACCCTCTGGGGACGTCGGATAGTGTTGTGAGAACACTGAGGCAATTTGGAGTCCCCGTCCAAGATGACGTCCGTTTACGTACGTCCTATAATACAAGAATTGAATCCCATATTCAAGTTAACCAGCGTGCTTATAGGGAATCGCTTCCTCTTGTCTTCTACAAGCTTCTCCCCCGCCTTATTTCTGTCTCAGATGCACGCGACCGCTGATACCCAATCCCTACTAACTGGTCTCGACGTCCTATCTAAATCCATCGATCAGAAATCGGCTTCCTTGAAGGTTCTAGTCGAATCGAATTTCGAGAGATTTGTACGGGCTAAAGCGACTATAGATAATGTCTATAAGGAGATGAAATATCGGGGGGCTGAGCCGCCATCTCCGGCTCGCGCTCGTGCACATTCGCGGCATACTAGTAAAAGCAGCTTCAGAAACAGCAGTAGCGGCGCGGCTCTTGGAACCAACCCATTGGTGTCACCTCTTGCTAGCGACACTAGGAAGAAGAACGCACTCGTCAAGGAGAGTGACTATGGAGTTATGGGCATCAAGACGCCTCTATTGGACGTAGCAGCTAAGGCTGAAGATGTCTGGGGCCCTGCTCTTGGCGGTCGGGAGAAAGAGGAAAATCTCAAGACCGTGTCGACTTCTCTAGATCGGTACAAGGAGTACATCGAGGCAAGCTCTAATATCGCCGATAATATCAAGCGGAAAGACTACGAGGCCTTAGTAGACGAGTATGCCCGTGCCCGAAGATTTGCAGACGAGGCGCGTAAACTCGTTGAGGATCTAGGCTCGACTCCACCCAGCGAGACGCAGACGTACCAGATCCTCCTTGCCGCTAGAATGTGGTACGATGTCGAAGAGCAGATACAACTTTTCAAACGTGACGTGTGGAGAAGACTCACGTCGCTTCATAACATATCTAAAGCAGAAACAATGGTTGGACAGCCGCAAGACCAACATATGGAATTGATCAGCTTATTACTCGAACTTGGCGTGGATGATAACCCGATCTGGGTGTGGCTCTTGAGTAGGTACGACTATCTCAAAGGTAAGATCTCATCGGCAGGCGAACGGGCCAAAGTCGAGATCGAAGTACTGAGACGTCGTCTGGCGAACGGCGAAAAACCAGCACCGCAAATGATGGCCTCGCATCTACGAAACCTCGGCCGCCAATCGGTCGAGGGCAAAGTCAACGGCTTAGATTCATCCGATGTTTTCGAATTATGGGAGAAGATGCTAGCATTCCTGTCGAGTCTCCTGTCTGCTCAGGGTATTTTAGGGGAAGTCATGGAGTTCTGGCAAACTGTCGAAGGTTTTATCGACGGAAAAGCGCAAAAATCATTACCTACAGGCTACAACGACGAGTCCAGAGACCACCATCGACTCTCTCAACAGGGGACCGTCGATCTGCAGAAGGGCACTATCGAACTCGTTGATATGATTCGTGCGCACGTCTACGAATTTTTCGTAGGTGCACCCCCTGAAGATGTATCGCTTCTCTTTTCCCCTTTGCCCCCCTCTCCTGGAACGCCCATATCAGCGGGATTAACACCCACTAACGTGAGAGACCCTCGATTCAATTTCGATGCTAACAACCTCCCTCCGCCGTCCCCTAAAAGGGGCGAGTCGTGGGAGAAATTTGCATTCTGGCCGCCAACTTCGAATTCGGTTAGCGGTGTTCACTATCTGTCCAAGATGCTGACTTTGGTCGGTTCTGGAGCATCGGAGATGGCGAGCGTAGCCCCTGTTAGTCAAGGAGACGTGAAGCAGACAGAGATGCTGAGGAATTTGGTAGGCGCTTCCCGTGAGAGATGCGTCTCGGCGCTATGCGCTGCTTGGAATAAAGATGCCGAAAACATCAAGTATGTCGAGGATTGGAAACGTACGAAGGAGATGGGGGACGTCACGCGCATGCCAGCGAGCTTCGCCTCGTTCGAAGGCGCATTGCTTTCTGGGATGCAGAAGATTCTCTATATCCCCGAGGCAATGAGTAAGTCAGGTGCCGGGGATATTGTCCTTCCGCCACCGGCAAAGCTCCTGCAAATGGTCAGAAGTCAATATGTTACGACGCTCTATAAAGCGCTTAGCGGAATGGTCGAGAATGCGGAGCGCGCGGTTAAGAAAGCGGACGACGAATGGACCACTGATGTGGACATAACTGTGAGACCTGGGAGTGATAGAGCGTCTTTGAATGTCGGCTCAGGGACCGTCGATCCCGGCGATAGAGTAAGTCTTCATCAGTCACCTAAGGAGGCCAGACTAACGTCAGTGCAGAACGTTCGCATGCTCTTGACCCTTGGCAACCTACATGCATTACGCACCAAGGTGGTGCCTAATCTGAATGGACAGTTCGAGAATGCCTTCTCTGTAAAACTCACCGACGAATCCAAGACCATCAAGGATGTTCTCGGCCAGATTGATGCTCGACTGTTCCAGACGTATACCCGCCCTTCGCTTGACAGCCTGCGCAAGATCATCCGCGCTGGGCTTGCGGATCCTAAGTGGGCGCCTCCTAAACCCACAGAGGTTAAACCGTACGTCTACGAAGCTCTGCTCACGCTCGTGCTCGTCCATACGCAAGTGTCGACGACCGCACCGAGCATGACGCACCAGGTGATCTCGTACCTACTCGAGCAGATAAGCCGCGAGCTCCTAGACTGCCTGAAAGCGCGGCCCAAGTTCGACCTCGGAGCGCTGATGCAAGCGACGCTTGACGTCGAGTTCTTCGCTCAGACGCTGAGCCAGTACACGACGGAGCGGGCGTCGGGGATCCAGGGCGAGGTCTACTCAATGCTGGACTCCAAGACGGACAACCAGGCGCGCGCCCGCCTCCAGGACGAGCTCCCCGGCATGCGCGAGGTGCTCAAGAAGCTTAGGGAGCAGTCCAGGAGCGAGTTCGCGTGCTTTAAGAGGCCGCGTCGGACGGGCACGGGATCAGGACCGGGGCAGGGCGCCCCAGCGCAGACTCTGGAGAGGACGGTGACGGGCTAGGCGCTCGTACGCCCTACCCGAAATGAGGGGCAGAGGGTCGTTGGTGTCATATCGGCCGGGCATTTCACCCCTTCTTCTAGCCCCCCTATACAGCTTCTTGCGTTGGCGGATGACGAGGCCTATGTACTTGAGTTTAAGCTGAGGGCATGGAAACTCGGTGATAACCTCTAGGGTTATCCGGACTAGGAGTACCTAGGTACAGAGAGAAAGGGGAGGGAGAGTGGGAATGTGTATATGTGGATAGACACTGTAGTTTTGAACGAGGTATGATTAAATGCTACGATGGTTGGTACCAGACAAATACTAGTCTTAGTCGACCTACCTACAGATGTAAACTACCTTTCTCATTATTTGAAGTGGCGCCCGTGATCTTCGACGCGACCTTATCTCCTCCGGGAAGTTCGTCGCCCGAGAACGACCGCAGCTGGTTCTTTGCCCTCTGGCACGGCGCGCACTCGATGCTCGTGAGCCCCGCGGTGACTGTGCTCGCCGTCGCGACGCGGGTCCGGGGGCGCTCAGCGTCCGGACTTGGCCTCGCAGGTAATCGTCTTTGCCGTCGTGGTTCCAGCTTGTAGGTTGGGCAACCGCCGACAATCTCGTGTTCGCTGTCGTCCAGGCTGTCCTGTGGTGGTTCGCAATGCGGCGGCGACGACTAGGGGCAGTTGTCGTAGATGGCGAGGATGCCTTTCTATTGTCGACGTTGGGATTTTAAGTAGCACGGAGGCAGGATGGGCCATGATAGGAGCTCAATGAAGGCAACAAGAGGCGTGTTAGCATAAGGCTTAAGTGTCTCAACCGCGGCTCTGTAGTCAAAGATAATAGACATCATCACTAGTTTCCCAATCTATACGTTATATCGTTCCTTACCGAGGGAAGTGCTTCTACTAGTCCGAGGACATCGGCGATATCATCAATACAAGGATAATCTGTGAGAGAATATAGAAATTAATCACTCCGTGATTATATGCCCGCTAATCAGTAGTATATCCATATTGTGAACGTCAATGAATCAACATGAATTAGACATACTCGATTAGAAACAACACATAACGCTCTCAAGAGCAGCGACTGCGAAGTGTCTGATAGGGAGAAGCAAGGGCAGGACTGCGGAAAGCAACCTGAGAGTAATAGTTTCTTCAATGCTGACTATAGATGATATCCGATGCATAAAGTGAGGAGTTCAATTGCCCATTAACTTAACAGAACATACAGATAGCGCCAATAGATATTAGGGCATCATGGTATCCCTTCCGTATGACCTTGTTGACCTATCCTAGAATCCGATGAACGATGCTTTAATGATGACTCAAGCTCAAAATTACAACCCAGGAGCGTAAGATCTACTCCTGCATATTCTCGGATTCCTGATTTGTCTGCCCTTGAACTCCCAGTGATCGCAATCGTTGTGATAGTAGACTCTCCGCCACGCCAGTATTACCGTTAATCAGGCGTGCGAATGCATTGCCTCCGTACCCTACATCGCCCTTATTGAGTTTGTCATATCTGTCAATTTGACCAAACTGGTCGTCCCAGCTCGAGACATCACTCGAGTTCTGTGTGGTTGGCCGACTAGTTTGAGAGGAACACGGCGACTGGGCGTCGGCGGCACCTGAGTCCCTGCCTCCATCTAGCGTGCTGCCAATTCCATTATTCCGGAGAGGAACAGGTTCAACTGGTACGTTGTGCCCGACCAAATCGGACGAATAAGACTGGTGTAATATGTTTGCTGGGGGAAATCCGGTAGCCGCATCATACGCTTGGTTTGGTCCACCGAAATAGAACCCCGAGCTGCGTCGTCTGAACGCCTTGTCGGCAGCTAGATTGGCACCCGGACCAGTACCCCCTGAAGTGGGAGGATGCATCACCCGGATCGGTTTGTAACTAGTGAACCTAGGCTCAGGCAAAGTGATTTCATTCCGAAGTTTCTCTTTCCCATCGGGGACGCGGTTTGCGAAGACAACCCTAATACTTTTGTATAGATAATACCGACCTTTCGAAGGACAACAAATGTGTAGATGGACAAGATACCTCAATATCGGGCGATCCGCCGTCCCATTGTCCTTCGTCTCAGGCATATTCTCAATGATTGGACCTGCCGAGTAACTCCGCTGCCGGATGAAAGTCTTTGTACCAGGTTCCATGCCCGTAAGATCGTATGGAACTAGAAACAGCTTGACAGCTGTCTTGTTGGGATTCTTTATAATAATTTGAATTTGCCCCCTTTCGGGAATACGGTAACTTCCACCCGGGGGAGCCCTAGGAGAACCTGACCTACGTTTGGGTCGTTGAGTCCTGCGAGGATCGCGCTCGGACGTCTCCGAAGGACGATGAATTGTTTCCGTCCCGTCATCTGCTGTCATCCGTTCTAAAGCTCGGCTCTGCATCTTGCGTTTTGATCTGGCATCGTCTTCCTGATTTGGAAGACCATTCTCAATGTCAATTTGTCCAACGTACGGGCTCGGCCCATCCTCTTCTTTGGACCGCCCATGAGAGGAGCTGGCATAACTATAGAACACGGCAGGAAAAGGCAATGCCACGTGAGGCGGACATCGGAGGCTTGACTTACACTTACCCAACCCGAGAACACCAATCTGGGCTAAAAAGTCAAGAGGTTTAGAGGGAGTCGTTGACATTCGCCCGCGTAAGATACTCTCTTCGTAAGACCCTACCATTGATGCATGCTGAAGAGGGGACACATCTGAACTATATGACGGGCGCCTTGACCGCAAAAGCGCAGGAGTCTGGGGTGATGATACAGTTGCAGAAAAGTTGGGAAAGTTGGGAGTTGAAGCCAGAGACCGCCGAGGTTGATGGGCTTGATAGGGGAATGTTCTCTCTTGGCGTAGAGAGGGCGGCACTCCTGGTGACGGAGTATGAGGGACCCCATACGAGATCGAATGAGACGACATTAACGTGTGGCGGCGAGAGTTCCTTAGAAGACTCGAGCTGATGTCAATGCCGTCCATGGGAGAAGTCAGATCAATGTCGTCATTGCTCTCAGATTGAACTAGAGGACTAGTAGGCGGCTTGTAGACGAAGCTGGAGGAAATAGAGGAGGATAACGAAGAGAAACCTGAAGGCGTGTCATCTGGTCTTCTTGTCGCAACTTGCTGCCGTTCAAACGGAAAGGGGGTGAAATCCCTCGGAGGCGAAGTAGCTAACCATGAATTACTTATACCACTAAAATCTTGTCTGTTATGAGCTTGCTGGCGATTTCGTATGGGACTAGTATCGCCAGACTCGTCTTGGGTGAAGTCACCGCTATGAAGGGCCGAACGCGGACGCTCGATGCTTAACCCTTCTTGTTGTCTCATCTCATCATCCTCCGCATCGGCCCCTCGCTTCTCAGGAGTTATGTTAGCTGGAGGTAGTAGAGTTGGTGAAGCCGTAGTCGAGCGTTTTGGACTGCGAGTAGGAGATGAAGGTTGTTGACTCCATATGGATTCAAACTAGGTGCAGCCCCAGGATGTTAGCGATATAAACGGACCAGATCTGCCTTGAAGTGGAAGGGTTTACGAACATGTCGACTTGGTCTCCAGGTTGGGCTCTCGCCTCTTTTCAGTCGTTCGATCAGTTCAGATCGATCGGAGCACTCGGTTGGGGGAGCACGCTCTGGCGTTTGGGGCGTCGGACTGTCTGGGATGGGACCTTCACACAATTCTGTTCTCATACTCTCTTCCGATTGTTTCCTCCTTAAAGCAGCATCGTGTTCAAATCGGTCGGGTAGTGACGGTGAGGCCATAGCGGGTTTGGATGTCTGCTCGGCAGACTCGCTCCGCTCTAGATCTGCCTGGAAGATGGGCATCGTACGTGCGGCTGTCGGTCTAAAGCTTCCAGAATGATACTATGTTATAAGAGTTCAAGCATCTTCAGCACCTCCTCCTCCGTTTTCTTTATTTTCCCCCGTTTCTTATTCCTCGTAAAGAGATGGGTCGGTGTCAGAAAGTGATTCGCTATGCTCGCTTCATTGACTCAACATAGGACCAGGATAAGATTGAAACGTAGTAAGCGTCTACTTGTTGGACACTGACTTGTCCTAAGATTTTACTATTTGTCTTTCGTTGCGACTTGAGAAGAACTGCAAGTGGTTTGAAGTTGGAAGGAATAAAAACCTATGGTCGCGAGACAGGTGTTAAAGGTGGAAAGGCGAGGTAGGATCGCTTGATCATCCGGGCTTTCCTCACCTGTCCAACTATGACTACAGCGACTTTTGGCAAGTCCAGCGTCATTAATTAGCGCCCATTTATTGGGCCTATTTGGGCCAAAGGATGGACCTTGGGGCGGCATCGGCAGCCCGAAGACAGGGATGAGCAGTAACACAGCTCTCGTGTTATATCCGGATATAGTTTAGACCTGTACAGCGCTAATAGGTAAGTCCATCTAGGCCCACCTTCCCAGCTACAGCACAGTGCCCAACTAGGCAATAAATTTTAGTCTCCATCGACGCTTATCGATAAGTATCCGTCCACTTAGTTCTCAATTACTGAACTCTTTGGTCGTTTTAACATCTTTTTCTTTTCTAGGACTTTTAAGCTGCGAATCAACACCTTATTCGTGAAAGATGGCACCGAAAAGACCTCTCGAATCAGAAAGCGCAGCTACTCCGGCGGCCAAGAAGCTTCGTAAAGGCTTTCGGGTGGGACCGGGAAACCTACCGGATGGACCATGGAAGAGGAAAGGTTCGTAACCGTTTCTAGAGGTCAATTCTATTCCGAATACTGAGTGGCTAAATGAAATCTGTATCAGTCGATAAAATCAAGAAAGACCTAATTCACAAGGCAAAGGTCAAGAAGGCATACAGAAAGATCAAGGCCGCCGAACAAGCGTCTTCCAAACCTGACGCTACGAATACTACCACGACAACTACAGAAGATGCGGATGAGGCACCCCTATCGCCGCAAATTCACCCCGAGAGGCAGGCTATGTTAGGTGAAGACGATCAACCAGAGCAATCACCGCCACCTCCATTAGCCGAGCGCCGCCCGCGTCCGCACAAGCAGAAAGCACGGAAGCCTGGCTATTTCGACAAAGCTGAGGCGGACGCAGAGCGCAAAAAGACAGAAGCAGAAGCGCGTACGCAGGAGATTGCACGGCGAAATGCAGAGCGGAATAGCAAGATTGCCGAGCGCGAGAGGCTTAGGAGAGCCATGGCGAAGGCGCGGACCCCGGGCCGGGATGGCCAGCGCAAGTTAGGCCGCGAAAGTGGTTTGTTGCTCGAGAAGGTCAAAAGAATGGTTGGAGAGGCCAAGTGAGAGAAAACCTGTTTTTGGCAACATGATCGCTGCCCTGCAGCCTAGGGTCTACCTTCACGCTAAGCGATTAACCAAGCACTTGGTTGGCATCATGCTACCATTAGCAAGGCACAGCAGCCAGGTCCTCACATCAAAGTTGAGATAATATATGGGGTATGGACGATAACCTGTGTCCATCTATATTGCTCCCGCCGATTCCTGGGAGCAGCTGGGATAGGCAAGTTAGTGCGTGGAAGCTGAGCCAGTACGCCCGAACAAAATTGGCTTACAGGGAGATGGACTCGAGTGCGGCGTTCGAGTTCCTTCGGTATGCTTTATCACTCATAGTCCACCTGTCAGCTTTGAAACTGACGATACTATAAGTATTACTCAAGCAAGAGGATTCTTCGCTGTGCAAAATACATTATATTAAATGGTATATTTTTGATCTGGTAATTCCGGCCTAAACCGTGGCGTGGGAACCGGAAGCTCATATGTCCAATCCACATCCTCAGCTGGCAGTTCTCCCCTCGTTATACCGCTTATTTCTACCGGCTCTGGTGTTGGGAAAGTCATCATCGTCCCGGGAGTGGTTGACCGCAGTCGGGGTGAATCTTTCGGCCATGGTTCCGGCCTGTACTCGTCTATCGCCTCGGCAACCGCGCTTTCGCGACGGCGACGACGTCTTCGCAGTAGTAGGAATGTGATGACCCCGGCGATGCAAAGTGCTACTACTCCTCCCATGGTGCTACCAACAATAATACCAATCCTTCGAGATGAGTGGTTCGAGTTGTCCGAACCATCTGTTGAAGAGGAGTTTGTGGCCCCGACGTTCATAGCTGAGCTACTATTGACGAATAGCTCTTTCACATCATTGTTATCCCAGACCACATTTCTCATGCCTCCTTGTGTGTACCAATTCATCACGACAGCTGGACTCTCGTAATTTGCCGCATTCGGCTCATATGAATCCACCCATTTCATCTCGCTCATGTCGTAAATGCCAAGTCCCTGTTTCCACGGATCGGCTGTTGTGACAGAAGACCGGAGCCCTGGTCCACCATCGACACCTCCGTAACTCAGCATCTGCCTTTTTCCCTTGCCAACCACTGCACAAGCATGGTCGGCACGCGGTGTACTGCCACGTGGATCCGCTTTGAAGAAGACGAATCCGGGCAAGGAGAGCACATGCACGTCAGGAGACGTTGCCCCTATTTGGTCGGATGTACCGCCGTAAATGAATCTATGCTCAGTCAATCAACATCAGCTACCATTCGACCCTACCAGCTCAGCAGATTTCATGGGGTTAACTTACATCTCATACGTGTTGTTAGGCCCTTGGACTCCGACACTACATGCCCGCTCAACTTGCGGCGGTCGCGTTCCGCTCGTTGATTGCCAATACCATTTTTGCTTCACCGGATCGTATAGGTAGAGCTTGTTCCAACTGACTTGTACGATAGTATCTTTAGTTGCATCGACGGGCGCTTCAGCACCGCCAAAAAAGAGCAATAAGCCGTTGGGTCCGAAAGGTACATATTCACCGCACCCATTCAGGCTCGTCCCATATCCGCTGTCACCGTATTCGGTTGAGGAGGTATTGGCCCATTGGCCGGTCAGAAAGTTATACGACACGAGGCCTGGCACAGCGTATCCTGGGTTGTTCTTTTGAATTGAGCCGTCTGTCTTTGAAGTGACTTGGCCGCCGAGTGCGTAACCAGCATGGGTGGTCTGCGTGAAGGAAGAACCAACCGGACGGTCGAGTTGTGAAAAATGGCGGAAATCCCCTTGTGGAACTTGGGACCATGTTCCACCTCCCGTACCGTCGGCATTAAACAGCCAGAGCTCTTTCTCCGGTGGTGTGTCGTTTCCTACTGCCGTCCCACCCCAGGTATAGAAGGTATTGATAGAGTAATCAGACCAATAGATCTGCTGATCGAGGAGGGGTGCCGTCTTGGGGATCGACCGAAGCTCAACTGTTTCGTTCGTCCATGTTTCATTCAAGCTCAGGGAGAGCGTCGAACTCACTATTCTCCAATTAGTGAAAACGGTCCGAATGTCTCGATGCTTCTAGATATACCGGCATATGAAGGGTAAGTCTGGCCCGACTGAGTACTGTTCGTCTCGGTGCCATTGGTCCGCTGAGATAATTCGCCGCCGTCTATATAGAGGTAGTTGCCAAATGCCACGACTAAACTCAACAGTTAGAATAGACCCGCTCTCGGCACATTGCACCTTGCCTGACCTGTAGGATATCTGTGCCGGATGAAGTTGCCGGGACCGGGATTATCGACGATACGCCTGGCGAGGCTATGCCCATCCACCAAGCTGCTTCTCCTTCCCAGAAATCCCAATAACGTGAGCAACGCAAAAGGCAGACATAAGCCCTTCATTGGGGCGGTTTGACATCTCAGGAAGAAGAGTTAAACATTATGAGGGGCGTAGCCGAGAATATAGTAATCTGGGGCCTCAAAGGAAGCGAGAGTGCGGGATTCCTTCACGATGTGGCAAAAGCTCATCGCAGATTACAATATCGGCTCCCTTTGTATGTCTTGCAGCAACCGCCACCTCAAATTGACAGACTGACCGGCCGACTACTCCTACGTAAAGCTGTTACGCACAAGAGCATTGCGAAGGCAGAAATGACTGCAACCCCTTAGCGGATTGTTCGCAGGTTATAAACGAGATGAGATGAACTGCTACCCAACAACGACACGGCGACGACGCAATGGAACAGGGGGGCAGGTTCGGATCAGGACCCTTGGCAATGGAAATGCGGTACCGTAGGAACAATATCTCAATTCCTATCTCGGTCTACCAATCACGGGAAGCGTTAGAAAGGCCTCGAGCCAACCAGCAAGCTTCCGAAAGCCTCTCCAACAGTACGGCTGCGGCGTGGTCGAAATTAACGAATACCGAGACATCTATTCCGCCTCCGACCCTCCTGGCCCCTCGTGGCTCGCTAGCCAAATCTGCCCGAGCTGCCTTGTCCTCGTGTGTTGTATGCATGTAATAAGGCCGGACCTGAGCAACCCGTGGGGTTGAGAGAACGAGCTGCTGCTATTGTTTGGCGTACTAAGCTCGTTTCGGGCTAAATTGTTTCGTTAATTTGATCCTTCGACTCGAAATCGATCGAGAGAGGATCGCTTCCAGGGATGTCGTGCGTCCAGCTGTTTCCCCTAACAAATATCCTATCGCTAAAGATACCTACCTAGGTACCTTTCAACCAACACATCATGTTATACTAACCAACACCAGTCGAATGAGATATAAACCAGCAAATGAATCCTCAAACGACTTGACACAATGATATCCCCCGTCGTGGAAAGATATGCTGTCTCTGCGTCAAGGAAATCTGGCGATTACATCAACTGCCTGTCGAAACATAAATAGCAGCCTAATTTAGTCCTCCCGGGGGTTCGCCCTGAATCGACGATTAGCCCAGGGGTCAGCAGGCGCCTTTAATCCCAGGCGCACGCGACGATCGCCCGCCGTAAGCAGCCTTACCACGGGGGCTTACACATAATACACGCGCAGAATGTTGCTTGAATCGGCATAAGCGACTGTCGAAAGGAAGATATCAACCCTGAAGTCGCGAACGATGAAGTTTCAAGACATGGTCTACTATCGATCAAGAAACAAGAAAATACACGTTTATAATAGTAAGCATCATCTCGACACCCAGTCTGCAAGGCACGCACCCATGATATGATTGAAACGAAGATGCTTGGCTAAAGGGGATAGCAAAGGGAAGGTGGGAACGCTTTCAGCTCATCTAGACCGGGCTTGCAGACCCCCTAGGTCAGGTACCTCATGCACGTCAGATGGAGCTGACAGCCTCCACGTTTTATTACTGAGACTCCATGAGATGCTAGTGCTCATAGATATCATAGCTAGCGAGCCCGAGGTTATTCTCTTATCATACGCCTGGATTAATTATAGAGACCAGTGTTGAACCCGTCCAGCGACTATTTGCTAGTTCTTGCATTGGCGTGTAGTACGGTACTTAGAAGGAACGTCGTGGGATATTACATGTATTTATTGACTACCTAACCCTGGTCTATCTAAGGAGGGACTTTAGGACTCGTGGATGATATCGAACATCTTAGTCAAGCCACGACGGGACCTTAACGACATAGTGAGAGGTGCTTACTACTTTACTTCCATGAGCTAAGGCTGCATTTCTACTATGTATTATTCAATGAGGCTGAATAAGGCATGCTGACACGAGTCGTGACCTCGGCGAATATAGATCCTACCTCAGGACACGAATGGGATCTTATTACGAGTGTAATTTCGCGTTGTCCTTTCCCGCTTAATCAAAGTCCGCAGGGTTTTCTCTCCATTTGCTAGATTATTCTTCTGCGGTAGCTCTGTCACGGTCATCTCTTGGCGAGCGGTGATGCCTCGCTCCACGAGGGCTCGTAGAAGATACCATTCCCTTTGTTCTTCTCGTTTGAGATTGACCACATACAAGTTTAGGAGGTTCGCACCCCTACATTCCTTGGAGTGCAGTAACTGGTCTACAGTAGTGGACGCCCGTCCATTTCTTTCGTTTCTCACAGAATTGATCGCGAATCCGAGCACAGCGTCAGTAGGTAGAGGAATGGATAGCTCGGACAAGTCACATCAAGATGACAGATGCCACCCCCAGCTAAGGACAACGAAAGTTCAATGGCAATTCCAGGTACGTATGACAGTGAACATCTACGGTAGAGCATTAACTCCCGCTGAGTGAGAGATGCTTTTGAATATGAGGCTAACCTGTAGACATTCTTAGGCACACCATTATCTACACGTAGGATGAAGGGCAATTTCGAATGAACGTTGATTGATCTTGAGAATTGAGCATTAGTAAAGAATCCAGTATCGCTTTGGGTTTTCTAAGTCAGTAGCAAAGTCTCAATTCGACCATTACCATCGTTTACCGATGTCTTTCTCGCCAGAGGCATGTACATTCGTCACTTATAAAAGGAGATGACATATCCATACCTCAGATATCAGTAAGGGGTGACTTATCCTTGGCAGTCCTATCCCGAATGTACGTTTCCTTGGGCGGAAGCTATTTATCCACTAACAATTTCAAGGAATGGTGGAGTGGAAGAGCCTCACGCGGCATTTGTGTGCAAGCTTCATACGATAAGTGATATACCGAGGAGGGGGTTTGGTCAAAGACCTTGATGATGTCGGCATATCGCCAATGACGGAAGAGAAATAAGCGCTTTGTTTGCGTTTTCGATGTTAGAGTACGAAATCTCGGACGCGGCCACCCTGAAGGCTAGGTAGGTCACAACTCCGCCTTGAAGTCTCCAATGTATCATGTGTTTTCAGTTGCCGCTCGGCTGGGAGCTTGTCCGGGAATTTGAGAGGCCGAAAACGATCATTAGATCACGGAGACGTGAACCCGAGCGCACAGCCTCGAATTTGTTCCTCAAGTCATAGGTCAAGTTTGCTGTACCCATCAATCGTTGGATGTTGGGGTTCTCGGGGCCTTCGGAGACTTCGGGTCATCATCGACGCGATTCATTTCATCATGACGGGCATTGGTCCAAGTTTTATGTGCGCGTCAGGAACGTAACTATTAGTGTCGGCGCTCTGGTCGCATAACGAGGCTGCAAAGACGCCATGGCCTCCGAGTCGAGATGCGGCTGTTGCACAGAGCTGATGACCGATATATATGAGATTTTCATCTCGACAATGCGTTATCCTTTTGCATATATAATAGCTTTGCACTATTTAATTGGTTACCTAGGTACCCATAGATGTGTCGCATTCGGCTTAGGGCTCGTGTTGGGATGGTGATACAAAGAGAAGAAATGGCGTTCTAAACAAGATGTCTGCCGCAAGGCTTCGGTAGTTGAAGATACCAATGACGGCCTCTAGTGATTTATTGTTCCGTGAACGGCCTCTGAAGAAACCTCGCATTCTCTGCATGTCATGTTGGACTGGACCTCCGGAGGTTTTGTGTGATGCCTCTTGTGATGCCTTTGGAGGTGATTCGCTAAATATTGTCTGAGTGGCACTTATCTAGGACGTAGGTACGTAATCTGTAAGCACTTGGGTTAGCTACGTATATGTAGGCCTATCATCATCAGAGCTATTGCTTCTGGTTGATAATGCATTCTTATTATTAGTCTTATCAAAAGTCCTAATTTGCCTATGTGGTTTAGCCCTGTTCGTGCTGATGCTGACGGAAGCATGGCGTGTGGCGTGTGATTTGGCTTCCGGACTGTTCAGCTTGTCGATCAGTAGCACTTCTTAGTCGGATGATCTAATAATGAGTGGAATCTCTGTCGCCATAGAGCGGCATCCTGCGAGCCGGGTAGAGCTATGAGATGAAGTGAGCCCGACGGTAAGCTACATGAATGACTTACGTTGTGACGTGGTTGGATGCAAGATTTCCCCAGGCCATCTTTCTAGAGGCCCACCAGCAACCCTCAACGATGGCCCAACCTGTTGGTTCCCTTGCGGTGTGGCGCAAAGGGACGGCTGTTGACTGGTGGAGAAGAATGATGGATGGGTGATGCTATGTACCTAGATAGGTAGTCTTGACCAAGAATAGCACAAAGGTAGGGGACTGGGGGCCAAGACTGGAAGCCCAGTGTCCCTACCAAAAGTGCCAGGTTGTGTTGCATTAGCGGACATGCCGTTTAAATCGAAATTGGGCCGGTACTGTATCACAGTCGTGCTGACGCCGAGCAAGCCACCCAGCCAGGCTTTGTACGAGTGCAAATCTCCTAGCCTATCGTTTTCCGCGCAGCCGTACGTGCGGTCGACTGGGCGGGCTTACGTGTAAAACTTCGAGGGCCCTGGGGCATTGTTCCTTAAACTTCACCTTTCCTCTTTCTTCCTCGCCTCAAGTCAATTTGCAGAAGACTGAAAGAAAGACGTCGACCTAAGCACGTTCGCGATGGTCCTCAAAAAGAAAGAGGTGTACACGGTGATAACTCCGATCCCTACTTTTATACCCCGCCAGTTAGCCATCGATATTCTCCACAGCCATGGTGAAGTTATCACGCTGAACCCTCTCGTACTCGAATACAAGCAGATCAAAGCACCTCGCGATGCCGCCGCCGACGAGTATTTCTCGACGTGGTACGAGATCACCGAACGCATCCAGTATATCCCTGGTATGGGAAGGTTAGGGTCGGGAAAGCTCAGGTTCAATGGCTGCTTCCATGATCTTCCGTGGGGTTTGCAAACGCACATCTATGTGCCGATGGGTGTCGACCTCCGAAACAAGTATCGCATCGCAGGGAACCAGCCGGGAGTTGAGCCGCCGGAACAGCAGGAGATGGGACTGGCAGCGCTCGGCGCGCCGAAGAACGGTCTATACCTGAGAGAAGACATCGAGATCCGATGTAATATCACTATGGTAGGCATGGTAAAGGCGCAAATGAAGGCGGCTAGTAAAGAGATGGTTGGGAGAATCATCAAGAAGGCAGAATTGCTCGATTCCGGCGTCTTGCAGGCTATGATCGAGGATGGAAAGATGAAGACGTTCAATCCAAATGACAGGACATACACTGGTGGCTTGGGCGCGGGGATGAAGTCGCCGCCACTGTCTCCAGCGAGTCCGTTCCAGCCGCCCATGTCGCCGTCGACGCCTTACCAAGTCCCAAGACCAATTTCGCTGCAGCAAGGAAGCCGGCCCGGAACAGCAAGCTCAATGAGCTATCCAGCGCATTGGCAGACTCAAATCCAGCAGCAAAATCCGTATGACCAGAACAAGATACACCAACAGTACGCTGAATTGCCAAGCACCCAGCCGGGATTGCCGGGCGGTCAAGGCGTCATCATGGAACTACCGGGCGATTTCCATCACCCTCAAGGCCCTCAAGTCCCTCAAGGGTCGCCACACTTGCAACCACCCCATCCATCACCAACATATTCACACCAAGGCCGAAATTCCCCAGCGTCGATGCAATCTCAATCTCACTCGCCCGAGCTTAAGTCCTGGGGATGGTCTCAGGGTCAACCGAGCCCATCACTAATGAGCTCACGGCCAACTTCATACTCTTCAGACGCGAGCAGTGCCGGCTTTGGGTCTCCTGGACTCGACCACAAGGGATTCGCAGCCGAATTGCCTACGCATCAGGAGACCACGGAAGAATATCACCACCAGGGTCCACATAGGTCTGACCCGCATCTGGGTCGAAGTTATGCCTACAACCCAGCAGATTACGCTCCAGTGGGTCGTCGATAAGACAGGGCGCCTGGAATCGGGGATAGACGGAATGGTTAGACAATGTCTCTTTAACGATTGGGGTTAGGTCAAATGATATCACATTGGATTCCTTTTGTCGAGATGCCAAGTTTCGCTATATTTTGAAGGATTGGTCGTTAGGCGTTTCCCGGATCGGATGAGCGATTCTAGGAATTAGGTACACAAGATTCCGGGAGTACGAGGGTTCATGTGTGCCCGGGTTGTAGGGCTTGTTATGAGATGAAAATATGTTGATTATGAGAATATTCCGACCTTCATACCCTTAATCGGATACCCGTGTTTGCATTTTGTTCAGAATGTTCATTCACTCACCCAGTCTCGTGAGATGGTTCTTAGCGGTGCACATAAGTGTAGCCCAATAAAGACGGCTTATACATGTAGTTATCCGTAAAGCCAATCGATATCATATATGCAATTGTAAGATTATTCTAGTATCAGCTCAGTGGGGTCACTTCTCACCGCTCGGCAGAATTCTTCACCGTCTGGCAGAATAATGTTTCTTAGCAACATTTTTTTGCGACAGCTAAGATCGTCCGGAGCGATTACAACATTTCGGCGCTCGAACAAGGCATTAGAGCAGGACAAGCAATATGGCGCGAAAGGCTGTGTATGTAATATTCCAATACTTATGTCCAACCTCTCCTAAGTCTTGTAGTACATCTACTAACCTCGCAATGTTCTAGTGATTCGCGCATTCCTACTCTGATTCGAAATGGCCTCGCCGAGCACAAGCGAAGCTTCTTCATCGTGGTCGGTGATCGATCCAAAGATGTCATTGTCCAGTTGCACTACATAATGTCCCAGGCGGACTTGCGTCAGAACAAATCCGTGCTTTGGGCCTACAAGAACAAGCTCCTAGGCTTCACCAGTCATCGGAAGAAGCGAGAAGCCAAGATCAAGAAAGAGATCAAACGCGGCACCAGAGAGGCTAACTCGGATGATCCCTTTGAACTATTCGTATCGCTCCACGACATCAGATATGTATACTACAAGGAGACCGACAAGATTCTGGGCCGGACATTTGGCATGGTAAGGAGGTGAAATCATAGTCCAATAGAGAGTCCACGTACTAATTACTCCTCTTCAGTGTATCCTGCAAGATTTCGAGGCTCTTACTCCGAATACTCTAGCGCGCACCATTGAGACTGTTGAAGGAGGAGGTTTGGTCGTCCTTCTACTAAAAGGAATGGACAGTTTGAGGCAGCTTTACACGCTGTCGATGGATGTACATACGCGCTACCGAACCGAAGCTCATCACGATGTTGTCGCGAGGTTCAACGAACGCTTCCTCCTATCCTTGGGTCGATGTGAATCATGTCTTGTCATCGACGATGAGTTAAATGTCTTGCCGATATCCGGGGGGAGAGGGGTGAAGTCCTTGCCACCCGCCGAAGAACCAAAGTCTGCCGAGGAGATAGAACTAGAGAAAATCAAGGAGTCGCTTCGAGATACACAACCAATAGGATCGCTAGTCCGACTTGCGCGGACAAAGGACCAAGCTGAGGCTCTGATTACGTTCGTTGATGCTATATCCGCAAAGACACTACGTAATACTGTCTCATTGACTGCGGCACGTGGTCGTGGTAAATCAGCAGCATGTATGTCTGGCCCGTCCTTGTTTAGCAATAGAAATACTGACTGAAGTAGTGGGTGTTGCTATTGCGGCTGCGGTATCGTACGGTTATAGCAATATCTTTGTCACATCTCCTTCTCCGGAAAACTTGGGTACTCTATTCGAGTTTGTCTTCAAAGCATTTGATGCCTTGAACTATCAGGATCATACGGATTACTCTATCATACAGTCTACGAACCCAGACTTCAAGAAGGCCATCGTCAGGGTTAACATTTTCCGGAATCATCGACAGACTATACAGTACATACGACCGCAAGATGCCCACGTCCTCGGCCAAGCAGAGCTTGTCATCATCGATGAAGCGGCGGCAATCCCCCTGCGTAAGCTTTGATCCCCTCAAGTACCGCTTTACACGCTAACATTCGATAGCCCTGGTGCGAAAGCTTCTAGGCCCTTACACGGTCTTCATGGCCTCTACAATAAGTGGCTATGAGGGTACTGGACGGTCGCTATCATTAAAATTGATAAAGCAGCTAAAGGAGCAGGCTGCGATCAGCGTAGCTCAGGATGGCGAGACCAGGAGTACGAGGTCCTTGAAAGAAGTCACACTTGCGGAACCAATACGATACGCAAAAGGAGACGCAGTCGAAAAATGGCTGAACGCACTCCTTTGCTTAGACGTTACCCCCTCAAAGCCCAAGAACAACATATTTCCAGACCCTACGCAGTGCCAGCTTCTACATGTCAACCGCGATACGCTCTTCTCATTCCATCCGGTTCCAGAGAGATTTCTACGACAAATGGTAGCCCTTTTCGTCACCAGTCATTATAAAAACTCTCCCGATGATATTCAACTGATGAGCGATGCTCCAGCGCATGAGCTCTTCGTCTTAACATCCTCAACCATCCAGGACAACGGACTACCCGAGCCCATGTGCGTCATTCAAATTGCACTCGAAGGCAATATCAGTAAGCAAAGTGTCATGGCTGGTCTAGACAGAGGCCAGCGGTCCGCTGGAGACTTGATTCCTTGGCTAGTCAGCCAACAATTCCAGGATGACTTTGCTTCTCTTTCTGGTGCGCGCATAGTTCGAATAGCAACTCACCCAGATTGCGTCTCAATGGGTTATGGGACGAAAGCACTTGAGTTGCTCGTCAACTACTTTCAAGGCAAATTCATAAATCTGGGAGAAGACGACAATAGCTCTGCTAAAGAGACGGCCAGCAGCAGAGCCACGGATGTTGTACCAAGCGGAGATGGCCTCCTTCATGAAGACATCAAGGTTCGAGATATTAACAAGATGCAACCCCTTTTCTCGAGATTGGCAGAACGCAAACCGGAGGACCTTGAATATGTCGGTGTCAGCTACGGTCTAACCAAAGACCTTCACAAATTCTGGTCGCGCGCCCTGTTCGCACCGGTGTACTTGGTAAGATTTTGAAATTTATTTGATCGCTGCTTGACGCGTGTCAAAATCGTCGGAACTAACTATTTCGCAGAGGCAAACAGCAAATGATTTGACTGGCGAGTACACGTGCGTCATGCTTAGACCACTGAAGGATGACCAAGAATGGCTTGGAGCTTTCGCCGCCGATTTCCACCGTCGTTTCCTTGCTTTATTATCCTACAAATTCCGGGAATTCCCATGCGTTCTTGCGTTGAGTATAGACCAGTCCGCAACAGCGGGCGCTCAACTAGATCCGTCAAACCAGCCTCCAGAGTTAACCAAGTCTGAATTGGACAGATTCCTAACGCCATTCGACGTCAAGAGACTGGAGTCGTATGCAAGAGGTGTACTGGATCATCACGCTATTCTTGACCTTGTTCCCAAGCTCGCAGACCTCTACTTCACGGGCCCTCTGAAACCGAGTATCAAACTTACTGGTGTACAGCGAGCGCTTCTCCTAGGAATTGGCTTGCAGCGGAAAGACGTGGGTGCCATATGCACGGAACTCTCTCTAGAATCATCACAAGGACTGGCCATGTTCATGAAGATAATACGGAAAATCACGACGCACTTCTCATCTCTAATCTCATCAGCTGTCGAGGCCAATATGCCGAAATCCGATGCGCTCGGTGTCAGCAGGGAGAACGCGTCTGGAGTACACGAAGATGAAGTGGTCGATGACAAATATGCGCCACTGGAAATGAGCCTAGATGCTGAACTGGACGAGGCCGGAGACGAGGCGCTGAAGGAGTTACGGGCGAAGCAGAGAGAACTCATCGACTCTCTTCCCCTTGATCAGTAAGACTGTCTATATATACCCAAAGATACTTTCATTCTAACACTAATTTTCAGGTACGAGATTGAGGGCAATGCCCCCGGTTGGGAAGAAGCCGAGGAGCAGGTCTTAAGAGCCACCAAAAAGGGTCACTCCAACCCAGTCGTCAGCGTGAAGACGAAACAGACCAAACGGAAAGCCGGGGTGACAGCGGCAGAGGTCTACGAGGAGGCGTTTGGGGATAAGAAGCATAAGAAGGCTAAAAAGTCCAAGAGAGTTACGAGCGACTAAGCTGTCGTCTAACAGTCTCCGGCGTAAAGGTTTTCGACGTTGGCGGGATTAGGCGATGGGCTTTTGTGTATATACTGAGGCTATGAAATGATAGCAAGTTAAGCTCATAGAGACATGGAGTTATCGTGGACTCCGACGATCGATGATGTGAGATAAGACTTAGATCGAAGAATGAGTCTTACCTACATGTAATGAAGCGTGCATAAGTATCTAAGGTAGGTTGATGGAGCAAGTATCACTTAAGCAATATTGGAGCAGGAAATAGTTCAGAAATCTTTGCGACTCCTTGCTTGGTTGGAAGATGAGATGAAGATTTCAACACTTAGGAGCAATTAAATCGGTAGTATTTTCCAAGTCTGAGGTATGCATTCCACATCCAAAATGGTTGTGTGTAATGTGTCGAAGAAGTGTCAAGTCTTTGGGTATAATCTAACTATCACTGGTACCAGCCAGGTATTGTCTTACGGCTTAAACGCCTCCGCTGTCGCATAGTATTCCCGGGCTCCTCTTTCTGATGTCCCGCCGGTGCTTTCTATATCAGCCAACTCAACTTTGACGGTCCTCTCCATCTTGATGCCTCCAATAGGCCCAAACCCGTTACTGGCCAGTATACTGTCTGTGCTGCTCTGTCTCTGGAAGCCCGCATCTTTTCCATGCATATTGCCGTTGCCCATATTTGCGCCGGTCCGGCGGCCGTAAACATTTAGTTCGTCGAACAGCAACGCTCGCCGAGTTATAGTATAAAGGATAGTATCCACCCAACCGGAACACGTGAACAGAGCTCCAGCAAACAGGTAATATTCGTTGGAGAGTTCGTTGTTCGACATACTAGCCATACGTCCAGCACTTGAGATCATGTAAGCCTTGAACCATGAAGTAAGATAGGGTCATACTTACGCTAGAGGAAGACTCAAAATAGTGTAGATTATGGCGTAGGCCAGCATGGCAGTTCGGGCCTTCCGTAGACCTTCAATGCTCCGGCCTGGGATCATTATAGCATCTGAACGTTTGGCACGGAAGAGGTAGTAGAAACCGGTGGCGTAGACGAGGATGGAGCCGAATTCGACAATGAAAATCCAAATGTAATGGAGCGAAAGGCGAAATCCCTCCTTATCGGAAGATATCCAACACTAGCCTATTGTTAGATGATTTGACCCTGATTAATTTCTGATATAAGGTGCACCCACCCAGACACCAGCTCTCATGAACACGTAACGGCCACCAATAATTGGCGCGAGGGATGTGAGGAGTACAGAAAGCCCCCAGATGCCCAGTATACAGCAGATAAAACCCTTGTAAGACAGACTCTTGGAGAGTATAACTTGGTATGTCGTATGAATCGCGATCGCGAGGACGAAGAAAGCGCTTGCAACATCTCCGAGTTGAATCAGCCAGCCCTGCGCAAAGCACGTCCCATTTGGTCCGATGATCTGACGCTCTGCTACCCAATGGAATGATATCAAAAACCCGAGTGATTGTATGAAGTCCGCGAGAATAAGTTGGTAGATCAGGACGACCGACTGATTTCGTCCGACGGCACTAGTATAATGGGACTTCCACGTAATCATACGCCATGTAATAAAGCTGAGAAGGGCGGATGTAAAAAGCAACGAGAGCGTGGCGAGAGTACCGATAGCCAGGAGTCCGTTATATGTGCCCTTGCTCATAGATATGAGGCTGTTAGGCTCCTCGTAATAGGAAGAAGGTATTCCATCACTATTTGTTGCCATCTTTTCGCTTTCAGGCAGGTTATAAAATGAGGGTCGTCGTCAACGGATGCACCTGAGGTGCCTGCGATGATGAGGATTAGAGCGCTGACGGAAGGGAGAACGAGATGACAAACTACCAAGATCGCAGCAGGAAAGCAAAGTAACCATATAACAACACAAGATCGAGAAACACCAAAGATCGCTCGTGGAAATAAGCTTTCATACAGACATGTCATGCCCCGATCCCCAAATACAATGGAAGAGAAATTGGCATCGGAATTGTCTAGGTGGAATCACCTTGAGAACCCTTCCAATAGTTCAAGACTAATATTATTCCGCGCTTCTTCTAACCCCAGATCTTGCGCAGCGGAGAAGCACTTGAAAGATTCAGTTATGTGGATTTCGATGTAGGCCAAAAGAGGCAAGTAATACAGCACAGACACGGGGTGGCGAGGGTAAGAAACCCGGGGGGGATGAGCTATAGAACAGTATGAAGCAGGACTTGAAATCCAAACTCCACCAGAGCTCCCATTCGGTGACCGAAGAATTCCATGGGTACCTCTAATTTTTTCATCTATGTAATTGTCCTTGGATTGTTGGTCCGTAAAAAGTCTGTTTTGAGCAGCGTTTTGTATGCGGTTTTAAGGGATACAATGTCCGACTTCAGCTACTTTATCGTTGGCCCAGCCCTTGGGGTTTCACGTTTTTTTCTTTCGTAGCCTTCGTCCACAGGTCCCTTCGACTTCCATTGCTCCTATTTGATGTTCCGCTTGTGGAACTAGGTGAGGCACTACGGTAAGGCCCTTCGGCACTTAGCTCTACATGGAACGATGAAATGTAGTCTACCTAGCTTCAAAACAGCCCCCACATTGTAAAATGATCCCAGACAATTAGGCCGGTCATTAATGAGAGATTACGGCATATATCGAGAAGGGACATCTTTGAAGTATATAAACGAGTGGATCTATATGCATGCACGGAGAACTTTCTGTATGGTGAAGACCAAAAGGGGTGACAGCGTAGACAAAAGTTTAATAATTGACAGAATTGCTCAGTGAAGCTGTCATGCTGATGTATTCACACCGAAACTATGTGTCCGATATACCATCTCCCAAGTACGCTAAAAGCTCAGGAGCTGTGCTATGTACCTACCTAGGAGGTAGGTATGAGGTAGGTAAGCTACTGAGTAATAGAGAATAATTTCGCAAGTATACCTCCATGATAAGATCTTGATTAGGTGCTGATCATCACTAGGATACAACCCTTGTCTTCTCCGGTCGACCGAGTCATTACCACCATATTCGCGATTCAAGACTGTCGCTGGCCATGGACATTATAAAACGTATTATAAATGATCGATGAACACAATCTTTGTCGCTGGATGTCAGATAGTCAATCTTTCTGGCGACGACACACATACACTGAGGTAATGCGGTAGGCTTGCTGACAAGCGCTGCTAAGTCCAGTACCTGCATATAGCTCTAGCTTCGTCAAAAGGTCTAGATTTGGCACAGACAAACGCCAATAACGGAGCTGAATCACGGTAGTAATGCCAATTGGTGTTGGCAGATGTCAGATATTCAACGCTTGGCAAGCCACCAACGCCGTCTCACATTCGAAGTAGAATCCAGAGCACATGGCTGGCAGGTGAAGCATCCCTTAGACCGGGAGACCCACAATGCTAATCTAGAGCTTCCAGTGAAGCTCAGGGGCAAGCACAGAATTCCCTAGCCTCCAACAGTATCTAACCCTTGATAGACAGGGCCTGGATTATAACGACAGGCGATAATCAATGTCGTAATTAGAAAGGAAGCCTCACCTCCTTTATTACAGAGTCTGAGGGACTGTGGGGCCCTATGACTACGTAATGTTTTTCTTCGCGATGCGGCTCAAACTGACCAAGCTCAGGGATGTTGCAGTATTAGTGGATAACGGTAATTGCTACTTCACTGCGGGTGGAGAGCCTTGAGAGGGTCCAGATCGGAATTTTGAAAATCTGCTGCTACCATCATAGTCTAGCTGTCTAGGTGCGTTTGTAGTGTACCGTAGCATGAATATCGCAAAACTATGAGTAACACCTCCATCACCCAGCAGGATTTAACGCTTTATCTTGGTTCCTTGCTTGACATAGGCATATATGCACGCCAAGATAACATCACTTGATACTGGGCAGTCTGAAAGGTGACAGGTATCATTGCGATAACGTTAATCAGACTATAAACATTCGACTCGGCGTGGCTCGTGTGGTACATACAGTGGCTGCGCGGGAGACATTCCGCGGCCAGAGCAAGAAGTCATCATTGGATGGCAAATGCCCCTGCATTACTGGAGCATTAGGTAGGAAGACTGGGGAAGACCCCTGATTCGGGCTCTCTCTACTTAACCTAGCCTAGTTAGAACAGCCGACATACGACCGCAGATATGCCAGCAAGCCAGCAAGCCAGCTAAGCTAACCATGGAGACAAGTCTGAACTATTATGTCACCGCTTACCATGTTCAAACCGTGATATTATTAGTTGATATATGTCAAATTTCACTAGCATCTTTTCGTGATCTAGTTTGACGTTCGCCTTGAACAGTAGACTAGTACGGCTATAGATCTGGAAGCTAATTACACAATAGCCGCTCAAGTGCGAACCTATTATGAGCAATGACCTACCTAGGTAACCCGTTCGAGGTCGCTCGGTCGGTATGTATTTAAGTCGCCAATTGCCTACAAGCTCACGTGAATGGATTCGTAGCGTCATGTGATATATTCAACCGACCTCCAAGCCACAATCATAGGTTTCTCTATATAAGACATATTCATCATGTAATATTAGCTTAATAGTCATTAGTACCCATCTTCTAAGATTTAATACGTTATTATGGTAGTTCCGTTGATCTAGGCGATGTTAGAGTCGAGATACGGCAGGCGTTCAAGCATACAAGGGCTATTCTATGATGAATGAAGCCAACATTCCCTAGAGTGAGCTTTAGATCCAGAGATGTCTCTAGTTTCCCTTTAATTGGGAGTTTGTACATAGGAGATTTATCCATAAAATATTTCGGATTTCATACATCGCTGGTAGCTGATTTATTTTACAAATCCGAAACAACAGAAAAGGGGGTTCTGAACACTGGACAAAATCCTACAACGTAGGTTTTATCGAATGAATTAGCTTTTGCGCCGGGTATTAGGGATATTTTCTGATAGCACTGGTAGAATTCCGCGTAGATAAACTTAATTGATGTTGTATTCATTGAGAATAGCATCACCATTGTCAAGAGCATCGTTGTCTTTATCTTTGTCTTCGTTATCTTCAAGAGTACCTATATACGAAGTCCTCAACAGCAGTGCTATGCAAGTCATCGCTTAAATTGCCGCACTACCTGGCCCGGGAAGAGCCCGGTTTGACATGTTCCCGACGATGATTGCCTACCTCATAGGTAATGAATGGTGATGAAAAGAAGGTGCCTATACTAGATAGGGGAAATGTAAGATAGATCGGCAACTCGATGATCGTGGGCATCGATTGGGAATTAGTAAAATAAATCCCCCGAAGTATCATGCGAATCATAGCGGCGACCCCTACTTATACAGATGAATTGAAATTATGATTGCAGCAGAAATATTCTATGGCGATCATATATACCATGCTAACCCCTTATTTGGCATATATCCCACAGCAGAGCAAGCAACAAGATGAATAACTTCTAAGTATCAAGGAAAGTTGATCTCAAAGGCATCCTTGGTATTTTGTAGGTGTGTTTTCAACCTGTCGAGCATGTGGAATTAAATGGAAGAACATGCTACTATGGTGATCACATATCTTGGTCAAATTAGTCTGATTAGTACGGGACCTAAGGAGGCCCTATTAATAAAGTACCATACAAAGTCTTGTCAGGTAGGACCAGCCATGATCTAGCGTAGACGGCGACCCGGATAGTGTGAATTGTGTACAGCCCTGATAGAACATTTCAAGATGAGAAGCGGTTGTCATTGACCTCTCAGTCGCATAAGAGCTGGGTATGCTCAGCAGTACGTCTCTATGGAGATGGATGGGAGTTGGGAGTATCTGCTATGCCAATTCAGTAATGGCTGATTGCAGTAGGATCTGGCAGCTGGCAAATCAAATTGGGGAGCAACTTCGGGTTTAGTTATATAGCAGCACAAGCTGACGACCTACCACAGCAGGCACCCAGCAACAAAAGCCTTCACACGAAATGGCCGAGCTGGTTCACGCCTCAGACACGACACGGGCCCGATGACTCGAAGAAACCTTCTCAGAAGGTAGAGGGTTCGAATTCCCGAAAGGGAGTCGCAAATTAAGTACTGACGATCCTGGCTCTGCTCCATTGGGCATCCGGGGGAGGGGCGCAGTAGCTCTAGACGCTTAGATCTAGAGGCTGGGCCTAGAGGACGGTTTTTTGCCTTTTCATTTTCCTTTTCTCTGAAAAATCAATTATCTTCAGGTGTCATGTTCGAGTCACTGGTGAAGCTTTTTCTATTTTTTTAATTTTTAATTTTTTGCTCTTCATATCCCCTCCTCTGGCAACGACCTCCCCTCTCCTATCCTTCTTATCTCCCCTACTTATTTGCCACCCAGACTTACTTAGCCGCTTATTCATATCGTGATAAGATGATACGATAGCCGTAAGATACAGCTTGATTAGGATATGCTGCAGGATTATCTTACAAGCCACCACAGCGGTGAAAGGGGGTCTTATCTTCTTGGGCAGCTATGTTCATAGGGGCATTCATATAGCACAAAAACTGCAGTACCTATCTCGAAGATCACGGTTGCTTCATATGAATATGAATATCGGGTTGGTGATGATGGTGGGATGTACGAGTAGACTAGAGGTGACGGTTATCCGGATCCCCCCTATTTGCTGGCGGTATGTGCAAAGTGCATAAATATTTAGACACAAGATTGAAAACGATGCTCAAATGCAATTATTGAGATTTCCAGGTGACGTTTATCTTGGGACAGTGCCGGCAGGGTACTTAGTTCCTTCCTGGGAAGGAGCACTGTGCATGGACACTGCTCTGGCAGTAGCGACCTCGTACCTTCCATCGACTGACTGTTTCCTATTTAACCTCCCACTTCCCCCTCTCCTTCCATCTCCCCTTCCATCTCTCCTTCTATTACTCCTTCCATTTCTACTTTCATCTCTCCTTCCACTTCTACTTTCATCCGATCACAAAACAATCTACGTCCACACCTAACAAAAACAACTGCTGTTCATCCTCATCTCCACCACAACCTTCTATCTGGATTCATCATCTCGCAACTCAGATATCGCCAGACATCATGGCATACCAAGTCACCCAGAGCGCTATCCAGCGCATCAATCACGTCACTACCAGGCCCATCGATCGCCTTCCTGTCGAGATCCTTGTTGAGATCTTCAGCTTCGCGGGAAGCGCCGACGACGTCCACTCGCTGCTTCTCACGTCTAAGAAGCTCTACGCCGCGTATATAAAGAACGCCAACCGTATCGCCAAAGCTCACATATTCCGCCTGCTCGACCCGAGCGACTACAAGCTAGCTGTCATGGCTATCGAGTCCCGCAACGTCAACCCCCTGGACCAGACCTCGCTCCAGAGGTTCTTCGATGACTACATCCACCACGAAGAATGGGGTATTAAACTGTTCCGGATGCGCACCGTCTCCCGCCTTCCCGAGTTGATTAACGCGATCTCGTACATAGTGGAAACCTTGAACGAGTCTCCCGGCACGAGACTCAAACGAGACATGGGACCGACGCCCGGGGAGAATGCTAGAAAGACTCGCGCCTACTACATGCAAGAAGTCTCACTGAACCTTTTCAATCGCATGCCCGGAGAGGAAGGACATTGGATACTGAGCACTCCGAACAAAGATTGGATGACTAAGTACTGGGCTAATTTCTCTCCGGGAGAGATTGCCCAGGCGAAGCTGGTCAGGTGTTTTTGGTACAGATGGCATCTGTACGACGGTATGTACTAACGATTTTTGGTTCTTATCTCTGACACTTTTGCGCAAGGTCGATTTGCTAGTCCAGATATTTATCTAACCTACCTAGCAGTTCAACTATGTAGCGAATTCAGGATGCACTTACCGCCACTCAGCAGCACTATGATGACGGGCTCCCAGCTCCAAGCTATACTTTACACGCAACTTTGCGGCATCCGAATAATCTCGCACTGGGTCCGTCCTACCAGAAGTGGCGTTCTTTCAGTAGCCAAAGATTGGTCACAGTTTACGAATCAGGCGACGAGAGAAGAGATCGACTCTATGTGCTCTTCTCTACATCAACAGATTACCGATTGCGTTCGGGAAGCCGAACAGCTCGGAAATCCTTGCTTCCATCAAGATCCAGAATCTATAAGCGATGAGGTATGGGATATGAGGGACAATGAATGGAACAAGTACTCAGACATCGACGTGTTCGACAACGAAGGCCATATGGGTGGCTTCTCCCATCGTGTCATTTACGACAAGTCCACTGTAGCAAAGGTCCGACAGCTCGCAGCAAAGGTCAAGGAACTGAGCGTTTAGCAAGGTGACCTGAGCCGTCACTAAGAATACCTAGGTAACCAAGGTACGTGCCAGCAGATCTGCCGCCTAACTATTTCGCCCTCTTATTACCATTTACAGCTTACTAATTATAAACAGGATCCTCCCTCCTCTTTGTAACTGGAATTACATCGAGATCGGCGTTGGCGGCGCTATTGTTACCTACTCTATATGCGACACCTATTGGAGATTTGACTTGATAGGGGAGTTTGGTTTTGGGTAGAGCAGGTTTGGGTTGAGACAGCAGATAAAGGAGGATTACCGTAGGATACACGCGATCTATCACAGATAGGTTGATAGCTTCCTAAACGACAACGTTATTACCCGCCTAACATTATGTCCGTATCGTGACAATACCTCCATGGATAAGTATCACGAGGTAATATAGGCCCTCGTAAGCTCTATACTCACCGCTAAGGCCCGCCTCCTGGCACCTATAGATACCACTTGTCACATAAGCGGAATAGAGCGTCCCGAGTCTTCTTCTCTTTTGGCTTGGTTCTAATTTGTGACAATCATACCTATTATTTATCTAGATTGGATAACGATAGGTTATCGCTGTGATATTATTAACCCCATCCTACGCGTTGATAGCATCGACTCTTCCTCATCCAATCCGCTATTGTTTCCTTCGAGTTCATCAAAACATGTCCTGCAACGTCTGTCGTGAAGGGCTAGAAGGGATATAGGATTCTTCAAAGACCAAATGCGTCTGCACCGCCAACGAGTGGGAAGAGTCCGCAGAGCTACAGGATGACTCCCGGTGTAAATTTGTAGTAGTTTATCCCAAAGACGTCGAGCGACCTGGTGCGTCGCCGGAGAAATTCATCTTCGGGCATTATGCTACACGAGCGTCGTCTGTGCAGGCCAAAAGCCAAGAATGCGTCTTCCGTAGCAGCTTCGGTCACTAAACGGGGACTAGGAGCCTAATCCTCAGACATCTAAATTGGGATATTATTCGCTGTTCTAGGTCATCCGAAAGCCGACGGCGTTGATGGTTATACGCGCAGTGAATACTACGGGTGATTTCGAGATGGCGCCGCACGATTGTACCTGAGCCGCCGTTTGCGCCGATAAAGAGGTGGACGACTTCCAATACGGCGACGGGTCCCGGACGGACCCCACGGGGTCGGACAAGCGCCGTAGGACGGCCCCGCGTAAGGATAACTGGGGCCCGCGTACCCGGCAGAACCCGGGATGAGTAAGGCGGACCCACACACCCCCGTTTACACTACGAAATTTTCTGCTGGTGGTGTGACTATCGGTATACGTAAGATAGGGGCTTGACCATCCAGTCTCGTGCCGGAATCTGCAGGGCACTGCTGTGTTGGCCGGTATAAGACTACCACAATACGCGCGCTTTCGAGTAACCGTCAAGCAAAGCGAGTCAATAAATACCGACCGAGATGTCCTTGACCTAGGTAGGCAGGTATGCATAAGCTATAGCCTTAGGTAAATAAGACGTGGCAATCTCCCCAATACATCCACAAGCGTGCTTGCCATCGATAAGCAACCAAGCGGGTATTCCCTCCAAACCGAAACTACCTAGCCTGAAAGAAGAAGCCTGTTCCTATCTCCGTCGTAGTTCTTAGCCGAACTAGCTGACGGACGGGTATCACAGGCCCATTCCCCCTTTACTCCTCCTCCTCCATCCCGTTCCTTTCCATTCGTAAACGTAGATACATCGTAAACGTAGATACATCGTCAAAACGTAGTCGTTATCGAACATCGTCGTGATCATGATCATGTTGCGTACTATCAAACCAAAAATAATAAAAATTCACTAGATGGATGGATGCTACGCTAGGAAAACAATAAATAATAATAAGCTGGGGGGGTATCATCATCAAGCAATCTGCCTCTCGTCGTAACCAGGTTCGTCAATCTCGTTGAAGAAAAAGAGGAAGAAATAAAAAGGCCGTGACAACATGACACATAAGAAAAGTAGGGTTTTCGTAAGCGTCGTTAAAATTCGTGGGTCTGTGTATTTTGGTGAGTACGTGCGTGCGTGCAGTTTTCTGGTTTGTATATGTCGTGTTCTCGTTATGAGTTTGCGCGTGCACCCCGTTTTTCTCCCTTACTTTATGGTTAGGAGTAGGTAGGGCGAGTAGATAGATATGCATAAATCGGCTCGGCTTCACAAAATATGGGACATTCGAATAATAAATTAAGTGGGAGATGGCGAGTTTTGAATAGAGGTGTGATCGAATGGCCGTAGGTAGGTAGATACGGTGATAGGTTAACGGTAGAATAGTATTACCGTTAGAATGGGCATTAAATGTCTGTAGATTGGATAGCCGCTTTTTGTTTAACGTGATTTCATGCCTCGGAAAACAGGGGTGGTTGCTGATGCGGTATATTCATGTGTGGAGCGTGTTCCTTCGAGTGGTGTCCGCCCTGTTCCTCGTATCATTCATTTCGGGGGACTAATTGGAGGGCTCGACGACCTCTCCACCTCCAGGGGAGTCCGGGGCGGCTGAGGCAGCTGATACGTCCGGCGACGGTGCGAACAGCTCCTGGAATCGCGTGGCGGCCTCGCTATGCGCGAATGCTAGTTCGAACGCGCCGACGCGGCCTTTCCGCTGATGCGTCGGTCGGTACTGCTCGCAGAACACGTACGGCTGTATGTCGCGCAGCCAGATGCGTCGCTTGGTCCTGCGGAGGAGCCAGGATGAAGACACATTCGGGGGAACTGAAAAGGGTGGGTAGTGGTTAGTTGGTGTTGACTAGGGGAATTAAGATAGTGAGGGTAACGGGAGGCGAGGCTATTTGGAGAGGGAGTTAATAGTCACATACTGAACGCTGTCCATACGGGACATGCTCGCAATTTGCCTTCCCAGACAGCGGCGTGCAATCGGCAACCTCCAGTGATGGCGTCCTCAAATACCATTAGGACGTGCTGATACCCATCATCAATGATTTGACTGGGGAGAGTATGTTAGCTTTCCTGCATCGTTACATGAGTAGGGCTTCGACGGCTTACGCTTGGAACAGTCGCCTTTCCTTGCGAAGTTGGAACTCGTTAGGGTTGACATTGACGGTAAGCTGGCTACGAACTCTTAGGCACAGGAATGTGCAATAGAAGAGCACCATTTCTATTCATCATCAGCTCAAGTCCTCATCGCTGCCCCTTTCCATGTTGTGGATGATGCTCACCTTCCCAGGTCAAGAAAGACAGATTTGCCCAGGGCTTGACTCGCTGTTCTGAACGACTCCACCTAGACAGATGCAAGACTGAGTCGCCCTCTCTTCGAATAGACAGCTCGTGTGCACCGAGTACTGAAACCCAGTTTTGAGTACCACACTTCGATCGAATGAGAAGAGACGGCGCTTGGTTTCTTAGTTGCAAGAAGAAAATCACGGAGACGCGGTCGTTATCGAATGACCTGAGATACTGATTAGTACGGTATGCCTGGTATGAAGACTTGTATGAGGTGTGATGGTGAGTTGAATAGTTACCTTTTGACTAATATTTTGACGTCTCGTGGGAGAGGTGGGAGGTGGCCGAGTTTCTGCATAGGGCCGAATGCATCCGTGCTGTATGGTGTTAGATCGAGGCCGGGAATGAGAAAGCTTTCAGCGAAGCAAATGACTTACCGTCCTTGTTTCTTGAATTCCCTTCGAGATGGCAACGGTTGGGTGAAGATTGCCTCGGCCCAGTGAGAATTCTGCCCATTATCAATATCACGACCCCGAAGCTGTAGGCAGAGGAACGTACTGTCTCTTGATTCCAGAACTCCAATGCTTCGTCTCGTCTGATGAGGTCCGTTCTTATAGGATTCGGCGGAGCTAGAAGGAGTTAGTGACATGCTAATATTAAGGAGGCATGAGCTACTGACGTATCTGCCTTGCCTCACGCAGCTGAAGGATGCGGAGTCGTAGGGACTCCATTGCATTCAAGTCAAAGTTCGGGGACCTATGTTGGACGATATGAGAATGCTATGATCAAACCCATTCTGGATAGTAAGGCCTTACCTTGTCAGGAGATCTTGAAGCAGCCGGAGGAACTGATTATACATGATAAATCTAGCTGGTAGAGTCGTGCCGGTGAGTTCATTGCCTAACTTATAGTACATAGTTCTCCACCGGTGCTCTTTGTTCATTGTCTTGTCCTCGTAGAACGACATTATATCTCGAAGAGTTCTGCAAAGACATGGCAGGATGACGTTGAGGTAGTCGAAGACAGCGGGCAGCTGGGAGAGGTGCAGTTGCGCCTGTTCCGCGAGATCTCGTAGCAACCGGCTCGTGATGTTAATTCCATCAATGACCCCATTCAGGTGAGGATGGAAAGACTCCGGGAGAGAATTTCGTAGCCCTTGAAGGTTGAAGCTGACAATATCGGCACGATCAGCCTCATGGCAACAGCCATTGAGTAATTGAGGGCTGAGCTGTTGAGCCGCCATCCTGGCGGTGGGTGTTCTAATGCGGTAGGGAATCGGGTCCATGGCGAATCCAACATTCATGATCCCATGATGGCAAGTAATTAATTTTTTTTTATCTCTTTCTTTTTCGGCTTCAAGCCCTTTCAACCTCTCCTCCACAGCCTCCGCGGGATAGCGTTTCGTTGCACACCAAGACCGACGTTTGATCGTGAGTGAGATTAGTTTTTAGAAATTAGGAAAGTGAGTAAAATAAGTCTCTAGACGATAGCGCAATATCGGTTGAAAGCGGCAGGGTTTCTCAGTCGTTGGCTGATAAGCACTTGGATGATCGTCGTCTCGGCATAGAGCGAGCCAGTTGGCCGTGTGGGGAGGGGATGGTTGGGAACAAATTCAACAACGGAGAACTAGAAGAGAGCTCGTGTTCGTCTTGTACCTATCAAGATCCAGAAGCAATGAGAATCTTTTCTGTGAATGGACACAGCCTCTGCAAGTCTCATATAACGTGAGGCTTGAGCCCAACGATAGACGATAATGGGGTGACGTGTTGGCAAATATGCATTCCCCAATAGAAAATGCTCGATCCGAGAGGCGCCGGTAGTGTGGAGTTGGTGCTGATAATTGGTAATCGCCGAAGGCGGGAGATGAGAAGATTTATTACGCGAAGATGAAGATCAAAATGGCACGAAAACCATTAACACAATCCGAACTGGGAGTTTATTAAATATAACCTTGACTGAATGGCACACGTGTAAGTGATGATTCAGTTAAGTGACTCTGCCACTGGTGTCAATCGCACGTAAAGGAAAATGTAAATCAAACATGAGAAAAGACGATGAGAATCCTTTGCTCCGAGGCAATTCATAGATTTGGCAAGCAATCAAATCCAGCAAAAGAAACAGCCGACTCACACGTGAATGGACGAGAGGGCAATCAAGATGGGAATTGGGGGGGAAATAGATATTAAAAAAAGAAAAAAAGTTCAATTGGCTTGGCTGGTCGTTCGGGAATTTGCCAGTGTGGGCAGCTCGATAGCAGAAAGTGGCTTCTCGAACATCCCGACTCAAGTAAGAGACTGCCACGAAGCCCGGCAGCAAGACTCTAAAGCAGGCATATGCATCAGGGATTGGGTAGAGCTTGGCCGCAAGGCCGGATCAGGCGTAGAGCGGTACTATGCCACTATGCGTACGGCGCGGAGAAGGGAGCACTTGCATGAATAATATGCAGGGAAGAGAAGCGGACTGGATGAGGGGAGCCATGACGATGCTGGCCGGGCCGCTTGTTTGTCTGTGACCTGGCGCGAACCGGAATAGATGACTGGCAGATGACGAGAAAGGGAGAAACCCAAGACAGGCTCTTGACTTGTTGTAGCACTTTGTTACTAGTACTGCCGTTTTGTCTCGTAGGCGCCCGCGGTAGAGCTGGTTGGTGATACGTGTTTCAATCCGGAGCAATAGGTCTCCATCCTTGCTGGCGCTTATTGGGCAGTAAGGGGGGAGGTCGGCTGTAAGAAGATTATCATTGAAGAGAACCGCTTAGATTGATACGGAATAGATAAAAAAGGGAGGAGATCGGGAAATGATTAAAGGTAGAAGAATATAAAATGCCTACGAGGGACGTCGTTCGGTAGGCTGTCGGATAGTGTAATGTAGACCAAATGCTGTGTATACTCGAATATGCAGTATACTAGACTAGGATCTAGGAGAAGGAGGACAGCAGCATCATCTCTGACCGAGGGGCCTGTACTGCTCCGATTGAGGCTCCGATGGCGTGCGATCAATTCGATGTTTCGTTGCGTTGCGTTGCGTCGCTCTGCAAGCGCTTGCATGCATTCCCACTCCCAGCAGTCAGCTACCTCAATTGGGAGCTAGCACGAGCTATGAGATCTGACTGATTCGGGCCATGTCAGAGGTCGGTAGGTATATGCTGTACGACGCGACGATGTCCTGATAAGTACGGCGCCTACATCTGCTCTGCTGCTGCTGCTGAAGACATGACTAGACTCGGTATCTCGGTGTAGTCTAGAACATTAACATCAGGCAGGTCAGTGATTGGATTAATCAAATTGGTTATTTTCTCCAAGCGCGGTGGCAAGTGCAGCCGATTCCGAACCTGGTCAAAAACACCATGTCTGCCTTGAGGTTATCCATTGGGAATATTGACAAGATCCTAGTAACGCCGACGAGGTTCTGGTTACTCAACAACTTCTGGGGTGACAGAGTAACGTAAGACTTGAGAAGCTTCAAATCGCTCCCACAGCCTTGTGTTCAGCGTGATGTTGTGAATTAGGAACGAAAAGGATTGGGGGCTTCAGCCACACCTTCACCGTCGGACCCCTGACCGTCAGTCCACATCCTCGGGACGAGAATCCTCGTCGCATGCACCTGTCTGCCGAGCACGGGGTTGGCTTGGGTGGGATCCAGCCACGTGGGATGGTCATTGCTATGTTTGTTCACTATTCGCAATCACCTATTCATAACTCATGTTGGTAAGCCAGTAGGAGACACGAGACACGGGGACAGATTAATATGCTGACAACCATCGTTAATTGCATGAGCAAGCAAGCTATTTTACATCGCGTTGTCGAGAAGCACCGACTTATTGGCTTCGTGCTTCGTGGTTAGCTGAAGTCAGCTGCGACAACCGCTACTGGATCATTGTAATCCCCTACTCTGATCCAGTTATCAGAGCGAAAACGATGCAAAAGAAAACTGAAACACAATGTCCCTTTCCGTGCATCAACACCGACCGAACCCATACGCATTAGACTTCGAAAGGAAACTTGTGCTTCTACCATGGCCAAGGCTTTCTAGGCCGATGACCCAGAGTCATCTCGTCATGAAACCTCATTCACCGAGAAGCGGGTAGACTTGAGAGATGAGATTGCCTTATTCGCTCTCTTCTTCCGCGAGAGCCTAGTCGGATTCGGCCTAATCAGCTACGCTCAGCATGGCTTACCAGAGAAAACTACTCGTGGGGATTTACCTGGTAGGCTTGCTTCTCGTCCTCGTACCGCTTCTTGTCGGCGGCAGCCTTGGCCTCATAGGGGGCACGCTGCTTATCGTTCAGGGCCTTCCATCGCTCACCCAGAATCTTGCCAACCTGACCTGCGACCGAGTTAGAATAGGCGACCTACGAAACACGTCTGGATAGCTTACCGAAAGAGATGCCAGGGTTCTCGTCGCGGACGTTCTCACGTTGCTCGTTGGCGAAGAACATGTAGGCGGAGAGACCACGCTTGGGTGCGTTGGGGTCTAGGTCAAATAGTTAGCGGATATATACCATAGCATGTGTGAATAAGTTGATAACGATCTAGCGCCCATCCATAACTGATGCCTTTCGACACTCCTGAAGCGATGCAAGGCTTCAGAGGCGCGAAAGATACGGCGAGCGCATAGACGGGGGCCAAAACCCAACTCGTCATGTCTAAAGCATGCGACGGCACTATGTACACGACTTACCCTTCTTGCCCTTTCGCTTCTCGACCTTGCCGGTCTTTCCACGCTTGGTAGTTTCCTTAGGCATTGTGATTGGAGTTCTATTGAATGAATTGTTAGCCTTTGTACGGTCCACACAAAGGATACTCGGGATCAGAGGCAGTGATGTGTAGGATGCGACCCGAGAAAACTTCGAGAAGTCGTTCTGCGGTCATCGCGGGGATGCGCGACAGCTTGGATAGCTGCGAATGAGGGGCAGATGGACAAGGGAGCGATGCGCGACTGTTTGGTGCTGATGCGAAACTGTCGCAAATGCAATTGCGTGCGCCAACGCGTGAAAACCGCGTCTTGAAGCTCGAAATGCAGCCAAGTAGACCCAGATGCATACCTCGAGAGAGTTTTGGAATAATTCGGGAATGGTGTTGTGGTTGACGAAGCTGTGATGCGCAATCGCGGTCAGCGCAATCGTTCACTCTAAAAAGGTAGAGTGGATTTGATGACGGTGATGGTTTGCAGGGACGCAGCTAAGTGCACGCGGCCGAGTTAAGAGAAGCTCTAGATGAGCTCCAAAACTCGTCCGACGACGATGCGGAAAAAACGAAAGAAGGGATATTTTGATCTTGAGATCAATTGACAGACTAGCGCAGCTCGATGCGCGCAATGGAATGATGTGGTTGAGTGACTTGGGATTTGCAGTGCAGTGCCATATAAATGGAGGTACTCACAAATTGTATGCGCAGGTGGTGAGGTTGAGTGTAGGCGGCGTTTGTATGAGAGAGAAAATTGGTGGGAGATTTGTATGAGGAAGAAGAGAGGGAAATTTGTATGGGGGGAGCGTTGGCCTACTGCCTTTTTACTGCGCGTGGGTGATTGTGTGTAGAGCAAGACTTAAGACTGCCCCAATTTCTAAGGGAGGGTGCAAAGGAGGGAGGGGGTCTGCACCAAAAAGCGGGCAAGCGGGCGACAGACCGTGGACATAGACACAGTGACCGAGTGATCTTTGGGCTGGTACCGCTGGTAGGCTGGTAACTTCCCCCCCTAGCTCGAGCAGCCACTGGTCGCCCGTAGCTTCCAATGGTCAAAAGAATTTCTGAGTTGTGTGTGGGCTGCCTGGGCTGGTCTAGTGCATGTACCCGCCCTACCAGAATTGGCTAGAGAGGTACCTGTTACCGCCCTGCTACCGTTAGTCTAGGACGTTCAATGTTGCAATCAGCGCGATACAAGGAAGGAGGTGACTTCGGATCTACAGTGACGCCAGTACTGTACGTTTGTCTACTTACAGTCTCTCATGTCTTTAATGTTCTCTCTAGTACCTGGAGTGGTGCTATGGAGAAAGCCATGCCATGTCGCTTTGTTATTACTGTATCACTTTCCATTTCCTTCATCAATTTATTCAGCCATTCATCACTCGCAGCGGTCTACCAGCGACGGCCGAGCTCTCATCTTTTCCTAAAGCATAAAATTACCGATACCTTCACTCGCGTACACCATCATGATACCTTAGGTACATATGTACATATGTAGGTACCCATCCTTTCATAGAGAGATACATTACGTAAGCCGACCATGGTCTCTTTCTTTTCCTTCTGTCGTCCCCTTCAGGTCTCAATGAAAACGACGCGAAAATAGAGTAGCAGTTTCTCCGACTGATCCATCGCTGGGCAGAGCAGAACACACCAAACGAAAAAAAGGGGAAGACACAAGGTACAGCATAACCTGCTTCTACCAAGTTTAGCCTGATCTCTGATACTGTATACCTACATGTAATACCAAATACATACGTACGCATAGAGTAGGAGTGGCTTCATCCATTCCCTCCTTTTCGTCAATGCTTTACATAGTAGGAATCAACATCGAATCACCCCTATTCCTAAAATGATCATAAACACAAGATCTCTCCATTCCTGTCAACGATCCAGTTATCTTGTTATGCGGATGTTCATCCGTGACCACAAGCGCTTCTTGGTACCTTCGCTAGTTGTTCTTTAAAGTCTTTTGATAAGAAGAAAAAGCTGCCTGCAAGCAACTGATAACGAAAGAGCCTGTGGGATCTTCGAAGAAGGGGTCAAAGGGGCAGGGGAAAAAAGGAGACTCCAAATACATACATGTACTATGTAAGTGGTAGAGCCCAAGCACAGAGGTCATGTACAACACCTTACCTCACTTACCTCACTTACCTCACCTAAACATACAGTCTATACCAGCCCGGAAGTACCTTGCTGTCCCTTGTTAGCGCGGGAGTACCTACTCATGACTATCAGGCTTGGACTCCCTGCCCTGCTGCTGGATGATTTTTGCCTTTGCCTGGTCTGGTTCTTTGCAGCTGATTACCACCACACAAAATTTCTGGCTGCGGTTCTGGGAGTCCGGCGCTCCCCTCTTCGTCTGCTGCCACCAGTTTCTCTTGTCTCTCTCCTTTCTTTTGCACCTAACTACAAACGAAGTTGACATATTTTTATCATTCAACTACTCTGGACAAGTCCAAACAAACCACCTGCAACATTATCTCCTATTAAAGAATCGTGGCTTTACCATATATTTTATTCGCAAGACGACATGATTTTGCTTTTCTTAATTTGATATATCTTTGCAGCATGTTCTCTATCGTTTTCTGCGCTAGATAGTGGATAGATTCGAAGGCTTACGTTCTATCGTTATGACCTTCATGATGGCCTGGTCACAATTGGATAGTACCTGGGCAAGAGATGTGCGCGGATCGCGTAAATCATCCATGCGCACGCACCCAGACGATATTACTGAAAGGCAACTAGGGGCTATCCAAAACAAGTGCGTCAACAGGCAAATATCGACGCAGCTGTATTGTCAACCAATGACCTTGAGATTCTGCGTTTGTTATCCTGGTTGTTGCACTGGCGTAACACCGCTCCGCAGAGTCCCGTACGCCATGCCAGCCTGCCTTGAGCTTGCGCATCCTCCAAGAATACCATCCCCTTATATTATTTACCAATATGGACAATGCAAGCCTGTCGCACCGATTTGGAGCTGTACGCCCATATTATCGAGGCGCATGGTAGGCAAGTGTTTACAACGTCGAACCGAGAATTTGTTGCAACCTGCCTACCCATAGGTTTCCTTGCAAAAAGAGACTCGCACATAAGCGTTCAGGGACCGAGTCGCGAAGTAACGGAGTTAGGGGAAACTCGATAGGTACTATGGCAAATCATGACGACTTGATTCCTTCTCCTCACTCGGGGCATGATAGGCATCTCCACATAGCACGGTTCCTAGTAACAGTTGGATGTGTGATTTGTAGGCCTCCGTTTGAACGAGGGAACGAGGAAACGCGGCATGACTGGCAGGTTCCGCGCAATTCCGGGTAGGATTGCACAGCTTTCTAGCTCTTGGAACATTGATCATGCCTTGATCCGTCAACCTTGCCGTTTTATCAGCGACAAGCCGGAACGTTGTCTCTCATTCCTGATTGTGAGGCATCGGATGTCTTGCTAAGCCAAAATCATCGAGGCGGAAAATCAGCCAGGTCCACGTACCACCAATATTTCTTCTCTCTCAGACGGGGTACATCCATCCCATCGCACAGGGGCCAAACGCTACACCAGTAAGAGATAGAGGAGTACTTCAGAAATGGGCCCATGTGCATTATACACTGTGTTCCTACAGCCCGCTTCCCACATAGAATACAGCAGGTATCTTGATTAGCGTGATGATTGAATGACCTTTCTCTTCGAGTCTTTCTCCACAATCGACGACACCATGGCAAAACAGTCTTGATTCCGGCAAACGCAAAAATGCCCCTAAGGTCTAAGGAAGCTCCGTGTAGAGTCCGAACATTAGAACCGGGTGATGCGACGCGCCGCGCCAATTTGTTTACATCATGTGTACTGAATACATATGTACATCTATTTAAAGCACGGCTTGATTTGCAGAATCACCGTTCCAACCAGGCCCACGCAGAGGTTGGCTTGGCTTATAATTTTGACGCGCTGCCGAACCGAGACCTCCCATTTCGTCCACCCACCATAACAGATCAATGCACGGGTCTGCTATGCGTTTACGCGCTGCTTTTTCTACAATCCTAAAATAGATTACATCTCACGTGACTCTGACCAGCTTCAGCCAAGGCTGATCACGCTAAGCCCTATCGATCAGGAACAGATGCATCTGATGTTGAAAATCCCCTTCGCCGCCGTTCCGAGTCCGGACAAGGGCGATGCTTAAAAAGTGATAGGTCTGTATGTTGCTTGGTGGGATGACATGTGATGGGCTTACAGCGTCAGATGGACTTGTTCGAGAAAAGCAAAGCAACACTATAATGATTGTGATGTGTTCAAAAGAAGATTAGAATGTTTTTCATAATGGTGAGATCATTTCCTTGACAATGGGTATCATCGAACGTCACTTCTACCTCGTCGCATGTTTATTACTACTATCACTGTCCCCGTCACACCTCATCGTCATTTTCGGGATCAAGCACAATGTCCCGGAGTCCAACATCCCTAGACCAGTCAACCCCGCTACCCGCAACCACGCCGCTCGCGGTGCCTTTCAGGACTCGCCACCTCTGCCTGCTTAGCCTGACTTGGTCTTCTAGGCGGGAGATCTCGGCCGCCCGCTCCGGGTCCGTGTCGATAGCGTCCGCCTTGCTCCGGTCCATCTGCTCGGCGAGATCGAGTAGTTTTGATGCTAGGTCCACGTTCTCGCGGCCGAGACGTAGGCTTTGGCTTTCTACTTCTGTGATCTCGTCGAGTACAGCGCGTAACTCTGTAGACTGGTGCGCTAGCGTTGAAGACGACTCGTCACGCTGTTCCAGGATGGGAAGTAAGTCTCTATAGAGTTGGCCCAGGGTTAGAAGTGATGAGGTAGAGCAAGCTATGTGGCGAGTCCTACCTTTCTATGGGAGATGCTTTCGTCCCGTTGTGCACCGCCTGCAGGATGGGGTTGGCGGACACGACGCTCTCTACCACATGGTTCTGAAGGACGTATCTAGATCTCGAGTCTAGAAGAGCCTTTTGAGCTTCTTCTATACTGCCATTTTCAGCAGTGTAGGGGCTTGTGCCTAAGTAGTTGTAATAGTCAGCGAGAGTGGAGCTACTACTCGATCCACTGAGTGATACATCACTGACTAGGATCGTAATTTTTCTGAGCTGTCAGCAAGGCAATCTCTAGCTGGAGCTGTTGAAGGCGATCATGTAACTCGAGGACTCGCTTCTCGTCGTCTGATAGAAGGAGGGGCGGCCGGATGTCTGTATTTCCATCTGCCATTATTTCCGCGAATAACTTATAGGAGATGAATAATTTGTATAAAGGGATGGTTTTCACAGATTGACAAGATAGTCTTGATCTCAGGCAGATTTCCCCTTTCTTGTCGCGTCTTACGTGACTATGACAGAAGCTATCCCCAGATTGCCCATTGTTGCTTTAGCGTATCGCGTTCGACGGGTGTGGCTAAGTCATGTGGCTTGACTATTACACCTGACGACGCTGATCGCCCATAGTGCTTCCATCAGATTCTTTAGTTACCTACTGATCAGGAACCTCCAATATTCATGCTAAACAACAAATACCTAACTAGAAATTACTATACGGCAAATGGCACAAACGTACTCGCGCCTTTGTTTTCTATGTCATCAGGTTTCTTTGACTTTAAGACTTAAGGTAGACAGTCTTATTAGGTCTAGCGTCCCTAGGGAAGCCTATGGATGATATCCTTATTGACTTTAGGTGGTCCGAGCTTAGGTCATTAGGTTGTGGGGCGAGCTGTGACGAATGCGCAGACGGCCAAACCCCCAGACCCTTGCGTATTTAGTGGCGCCTGACTGACTGCCAGCTGACATTGAAGCTTCGATGAATGGATACAGCTTCGCTTCCTATCTATGTACATCATCCGCCGCGAATCCTCGTCCGACTCCCTTAAGTCTCCCTATACGGTGCTTCTCGCCCGATAACCTACCTGTCGTCGCATCGTCGTCTTTCATTTTTTCAGGGGATGGACTGTACACAACATGGCGACGCAGACGCAGGTGTTGATCGCCCACACGGGCCAGCGCCTGCAGGTCGAAATATCTCAGTTCTCGTCGTATGTCTTCCGCTGCCTAAATCTCACTCGGCCTAGGCGGCCTGTCGAATATAAATAATATAGCTAATATTTACGGTTATTTCTAATGTAGCCTCGATGATTTCAAAGGATGGGTCTCCCGCCAGAGTACCATACCCGTCCAGAATATTGTAGCACTTACATCACAAGGGAAGACGGTCAAGATCCAGACTATACAATCCGAGGTTCGTCCGCCTATCACTTGCTAGGCGCTTATCTACTCCTACATTTGGTTCCTGATTTAATACGTTTGCTAGAAAGAGGTATATGTCTATGATATTCGGATAACCCAGGCCTCTTCGCCTGGTGCCTCTAACGCTCTTATCTCCGAGTTGCCTATACCGAAGCGATATACTGTATCTACTGCGCCGAACTCGATCGATAATACACGCAACCTGCAGTCATGGCAGGATCTATTCAAGAGACGTCGCGACTGGGCCGTGAAGGTGGTGGAGGACTGTACCACAATGGCTGATACGGCACAGGCACGATACGATGAGATACATGTCATGCTGAAATGCCTCGACGCTGCCGTAGCAAACCTCGACTCGGCCGTCAAACCAATCTACCCAAAGCACACAGAACTTAAGAAATGGGCAACACCCACCCAGGAGGAATATGCCAACCTAGCTAACAACTGGGAACAATACCTCGAGTTGGCACGGAGCATTGCTATTTCTCCTTCCATGGTGCGGTTCATGACTGGTCAGGATGTCCGAAGATCACGTAATGCAACACTCGAGGATCTCATCGATCCTGAACCGACACGGAAGGCTGGCAAGCTCGCAGCTACGTCCTTACGAAAGTTCAATAGCAAGATCTCCGAGTTGGACAAGACCGTGGAACAGATGTTCAGCGGCTGCGATGAATTGTTTCAGGAGTTTAATAAGCTAGTGGAGCATTCAGCAATGCAGCATAGTAATGACTGTACCCAGCTATTGGAAGATATTGAGGCTGTTGCTAGAAAGGTCGACACGGACTACCAAACTACCCTGTCGTATACTAACCAGTCGAAAGACGTCCCGCAGGCTTCGAAGACCGCTGTTAATCACACTAAACAGCTTCTGCCAAGCCTACATAATCGGGCGACCGAGATGGACGACATGCTTCACAATGCCGCTCAGGCACGCAATGAGATTGCTGCCGGCTCCCTTATCCTCATGCGCAGCATTGCCGAGATCACGAGCCTCCATCATAGTGTCAGGACCCAGATAAATGCAATCAACCAAGGAGAGGAGGAGATGACCACCTTTGACTATCTGCGCCTCATTCAACAACTTCCATACATGTATGCATCTTTCGTTGCTGAAGCCATACGACGTAAGGAATGGTCAGCGAAAGTCAAGGTAGATTCTTCGACGCTACTCAATGAGATGGCTGTTTTCCAAGACGAGGAGTTGAAGAGGCGACGGAAGTGGCATAAAATGGTTGGAAGTACCTACGGTCCAGAAAAAGCCGAGAACAGCGTCCTTGGTTTCGAGGTTAACCTTCGCGGTGACGATGAGGCTTGGCCCGAGATAGCAAAGCAGGAACTAGACGAATTCTTGTCGATTCTGAAGCGAAATAATGCGGACACGGGAATTCTAGGTGATATCACCAAACTGATTAACGAACTTAGCAATCCGACCAAGCAGCAATCAAAGCGGCTCAAGGCTTTCAAGAATGGCAGCGTTCATGAAGCGGCGCTTGGGAGAAGCGGCTTGCTCATTCGCGGGGACGATGACCTTCTCAGAAGTCTCCAAGGCGACAAGTCCAAGTTAGAAGGCAAATTAAGGACTGCAGAGAGCCGAGTCCGTCGACTAGAGGATCTCTTACATCGCCAAACTCAGGCCTCAAGGCCGTCACCCTTAGGCAACCTCTTCCAGCCGCAGCAGAATGACTCCACCGGATCCGTCAAGCCAACTCGCATGTCAGATGACCGCCGCCGATCGTCAACGTCGGAGAGCCACGACGCTCTACAACATCGCATCGCGCAACTGGAGGGAGATCTAAACACTCAGAGAGAACGTTCCGCGATTTTGGAGAAAGAAGCCAATGCTCATGCCGAGCACATGAAGGGCCGCATGGATGAAGCCAACTCGACAAAGCAAGATCTCTTGGGAAATATGGAAGCCCTAAAAAGAGAATTCATGGTAGAGCGGAGGTCCCTAGAGGATGAAATCAAAGGACTGAAAGCTCGACTCGAGGAGACCGAGGACGAAATCGAGCATTTTGGTGAATCGAGGGAAAACGAGAAGCTCACGTACGACGAGAAACTTCATTCTCTTCAGGCAGAAGTCGAGCGTCTTACTGGAGAGAAGAGAGATGATACCCTGAAAACTCAAGGTCAAATCGAATTCTTACGTAACGAGGCCCGAGTTCAAAGAGAACGCAATGTGTCCCTCGAGAGAGAGTTGAAGGAAGCGCGCGAGAAGATCAAGGATCTAAACAAGCGAGCCGAGACTTTTGAAGAGAGTGCGGAATCACATGCTCGTTCGCTTAGGGAGCTACACAGTCAGTTGTCGCCAACGGAGGAGCCTCCTCAGGACTTCGCGGATCTCATGGATGCTATCTCGACGAAGTCTTACGACGTCCTTGCAAAGTTCGGCTCCCTCGAACAAGATCGATCCCTCATAAAGGCGGACCTTGAGCTCGCCCAAGGCACTGTCAAGGACATCAAGTCCGAGCTGCACATTGCAAAAGAGAAGCTTTCTGGTGAAGAAATGAGCGGTGTGCACCTACGCGAGGCACTCGATAAGGAGAAGACAAGATGCGCTACTCTGGAAATGGAAGTGAACGATGGACGGGAGCAGATTAACCAGCTTAGAATCGAGATGACCGAAGGCGAGACAGGATCGGAGACCTTGCGCAAGAAGCTGGAAGATGAGGAGAAGCGAGTTGCGGAGCTCACCGAACAACTAGCATCGAAGCAATCTCAAGTCGGCAGTCTTGAAGAGGAAGTCCGAATGTTCCAGGAGAAATTGCAATCATCCGATGCTATGTTAGAAGCTCTTAACAGCCGGTCTGAGTCGCGTAACGTTCGCACTAAAGACCTAACTCAACGACTGTATACCCAGAACGAGAGGCTCTGCAGACTTCTCGAACGTCTTGGTTTCTCTGTCGCGCGGAAGGATGGGTCGATGGTTATCCAGAAAATCCCACGCGCGGAGCGCACTTCCCAGAACCCCAACGATTCGTCTGACCCTGGTTCCTCTATACGGCGATCCGTCTCAGTAATAACCAACTCTCTGGCCGATAGTGCCGACCTCAGGTTACTCTATTGGATGAACGCCGAGGACGCAAACACAGAGGATGAACAGTACCAAGCTTTCATGGCTGGTCCGGGCAATTTCGACATTGACGCCTTCTCTGAGGTTACGTATCGCCGCGTCAAAGAAGTCGAGCATACGGCTCGAAAGATGACAAGGGACGCTCGGAGTTATCGGGAACGAGCACATGATCTCGCCAAGGAAACTCGCGACAAGATTGCCTTCAAACAATTTAAGGAAGGCGACTTGGCCTTGTTCCTCCCCACCCGAAACCAGACAACCGGCGCCTGGGCTGCCTTTAACGTTGGGTGTCCTCATTTCTTCCTCCGTGAGCAGGAAGGCCACCGCTTGCGCAGCCGCGAGTGGCTCGTGGCTCGCATAACTCGTATCCAGGAGCGGGTAGTTGACCTATCTAAGAGTTTACAGTCTACCGCCGCTCCTCCATCAGAGGGCGAAACCGACTCGGTCAATACTGGCGACGAAAACGATAATCCGTTCGACCTGTCGGATGGTCTGCGCTGGTGGCTTATTGACGCCCACGAGGATAAGCCTGGGGCCCCGTCTACCCCTGGACTTGGCAAGTCTACGGTCGCTGCGAATAACGTTGCAGCCATTGCCGACATGCACGCTCATGGGCGTTCGAGCAAGGGCAAATCCAAACTCGGACCTAACGGCGGAATCGAGGGTGTTAGTAGAACCCTCAGCAAGAGTCTCGAGAGTAGGCGTAGCAGTACGGGCTCTAAGAAAGCCCTGCCGTTCGCTACTGGTGGAGGTGCCGCTGGGAAGGGCAGCGCCCTCGCTAGCGAGACAAATAGTATCCGTGCCGTAGCGGCCGATAGCCCGGACGGCACGAGCCCAACAGCTGGGCAGGGAGTTGCGGGGCCGAGTGGAACGCAGGCGGAATTGGCGGGCGATAAGCAAAGCACGGTGGACAAGGGCGAACAGAACGAGGTTCGGAACGAACAATGACACACTTCGTGGTCCTTGTGACAAAGTCGCTGATGGGATCTAGCGCCGGCGAGTAGACGATAACAACCACTCTCCGCACCCACACCCGCAACAGAGACCGCCAGTTCAGCCTCGAACACACTCTCAGCAGCAGCGGCAATCCCAGCTCCGACGAGAGGTGAGCGCCGCATCCGTCGACAGCCAAAGCCCCACGCGAAGAAGTGTCGTGTGGGACTCGCTATGGAACTTGGATGTCAGTTATCCTGGCAAGTGATCGCTTTCTTGATCTACCACAAGCACCTCGTTTATCCGTAACTACCTATCTACCTACCTACCTCCTACCTATTTTGCTGTACCTAGCTAGATAAGCACGCATATCGTGTCGTCGACCGATCTCTTGGATGGGAAAAGTTAGGGTTTACGATGCATTGCGGCGACTGCTTTACCATAGAGTAATACTGCTATTCCCCGACTTCCCTTTTTTCCACTACGAGCACAGCGCCGGCGTACGGGACGTCTAGGTGTGGTGATGGCTTCCCCTATTTGGTTTTTGCTGTTTTTTTTTGGTATCAGGATAGATTCCCCGACCGGTTGGTCATGATTTATCTCTTCGACAACAGGGAGGAATACGGCGAGATTGCTGCATTAGAGAGGACAAGGAATGAAAATAATACCCATTTCAGCGACTTGGTTGCCTACCTACTACTATCTGCCCGCTTTTTCTGCCTTTCCGATGGATCTCATATACAGTTTAGTCGTGATCTATCGAGCCTTGATATACATATTGGCCCCTATCTATGTGTCTAGTGAGACCTTGCATTACTTGAGAATTTGAAGATAGACGTTGCATATATTGACACAAAGTCTTGAATCTTTTGTCTTATGTACACACGTCTAGTTCTAGCTCAGGTGCCGTAGGTAATATATATCATACACACGCCACGCCAAAGATTTGCGTACCGAGGAACAAGCAGCTAAGTTACTACCAGGTTGGTCAACCATTTCCCATTCTTCTCTACCGAGATGGTTTCCCTCACTCTTCCCAGGACAAGCAGCCAAGGGACAAGGAAATATCCTTTCTTTTCTTTTCTTGTCTCGTCTTTTCTCAGATGTACTACTCCTCAGCAACAACCCTAAGCTCGCGCCGCACGGGCTCCAGGTCCTTGCCGGCCGAGATCAGCACCTCGAAGGTGCCGAAGCGCTTGACGCGGGCCTCGCCGTCGGGCAGGCCCAGGATGGTCACGCCGTCGGCCTCGAGCGCCACGCGCGCGCCCTGCGACGCGTCCGCCTCCAGCAGCTTTTCCTTGACGGCCGCTAGCACGTCGTTCGCGGACACGGAGCCGAAGATGGCCACGGGCGCCGGCTCCGCGGGGGGAGAAGTGGGCGTAGGAGAGGAGACTGAGGCTGCGGCGTTGGCGGCGATCGAGGGCGACCGGGGTGTTGTGGGCGCCGAGGCCGGCGGCTTGGATTCTGCTTGTGGTGGCGCGGAGACGGCGGGGATGGGCTTGCGCGCGAATGTTAGGATGGCGGGGAGGACGGTGTTTAGGAGGGAAAGCGTTTCCTTGGGCTAATTTTTTTTTGTCTGTCGTTAGTATATTTGGATCCTAGCCCAGGGAATAGGAGACACAGTCGGAAACTCACAGGCAGCGTCAGAGTTTCCTTGCTCTTCCTCGTCCCCGGCGGTCCGTCCTCGACCAGCACGTTCTTCTCGCCCTTGTCCTGGAGAATCAGCTGGGTCCCGAAGGTGCGGTCGCGCACGCCGATGGCGGCGTCGGTCAGGCCAAGCTCTTTGAAGCGCAGGCGCGTCATGTACTCGGCCTGGGCCTTGGGGAACCATATGTTGCGCATGCGGCCGGGCTTCACGCGGATGATGGCATCTGTTTTTGGTAAGCATTGCTCTCTTTCTTCTTCCAACTTCCTAGAGAGTAGGGGAAGAACACACTTTTACGACCGAACCCTTTAATATTCTTTAGCAGGCGCACGGGAATGCCCTGCAGATCTTCCAACTCGGCCTTGGTCGTCCTCACGCCTCGGGTCTGCGTTAGCGATAGGAATGGTGAGGGCGAAGGCGACGATGAGGAAACAGGTTGCACGAGCCGTCGGAGGCAGTCGAGACATGTCGGTGGTCTGGCGAGGCGCACGGGTGCCATCGTGGGCGGAATGATAGGGCCAATTGGCTATTATTCTGTGACGTTGGTTTATTTGGTAGTCGGAGAGCTTCGTGAAGCTTTGTTCGAGTTAAATTTTTGGAGGTTCGAGTTGAGTGGCTCGGCATTTGCCGTCGGAGAATTTAGACCAATCATATTCTCTCTAAGGATTTAAACAGTAATATCTACCAAAGGAGGTAACTAAGTGTTATGTTCATGTTGTCAACAACAGGAGAACGAAATTCAAGGTTGAGGTCAAATTGTATTTGATGTTAATGATTTACTAAATATAGTTCCATTTATCAATTGCCCATATATGCTACAACCACTGTTTTTAATTCCAAATTTATTTATTTAACAGATTCGATACCTAATAGATTAGCTAGACTAATCCGAATATAATGATATAGATAGACCAATCTAGATAGATTCGTTTGGATAGAATAATGTGGCTTGACTGACCTGATTTGACTATCCTGACGTGACTCGATTAGTATTGAGTGTCTGGTAGTCAGATTGTGACTTAGAGCTGTTGGATTTGAAAGTGGGTGGGTGCTGCAAGATGTAAATATTCTAGGTGTACCTACTAGGCGAAATTTAGAAGGAAAAGAGAGAAGGTGAGAGTGATACTCTAAGATAAACTATAGCTGCCATTAATTAAATGCGTAATACATCGTGCATGCGTAGCTGTTTACGTCCGCCAGCTATACGGAGTATGTAAACTGAGGGTTTGATGTCATTTAGCTGAGCGTTAACTCCTAGAGAGGAAGAATCAATAGCTAGAATTTACAAGATTTCAGAGGATTACGCCACGTAGCAATGGAGTAATACTTTATGTTTACCTATAATACCTACCTGGTTTGAGGTTTGAGAATAAACAGGACCAAGGTGGTCTACGAAGCCGTGCGCTTTGCTTCACATCGTCGGCCTCTACCTCTAGCCAAGCTGGAGACCTCAGAGATGTTGTGTTCGTGTTACGGTACGTACTAGGTACCTAGATACCCTCGCTAATACCCTTGCTGCCTTGACAGGAACTCTCATTCATTAGACCAGCAGTCTACACAATCTGATTACGAGCGGAGGCTAAAATGAAAAGGATGCTCTTGTAAATTTCCACGAAATATTTGGAAATGTTTTTCAAGGTATTATAAGAAAGACTCCGTTGTTATAAGTTGGAACTGGGTGAAAATTGATTAATTGATGGAATTGGAAAGGTCGTGTGTACAAACAGCTATGGTCTCTAATAATTTGTGTTCCTATAGGAGATCACGTGATATCTAGTTATATTGCCGTATTATGTAATACACCAATTGTTGCCACCTGCAACCATCAAGTTCTGAGTATGAAAATGGCAACTCCAGAAACTTCACCATCAACTTAGATTTTCCCTTCTGCAATGTCAATACGACTTCTAATCCAATCAAATATCTAACAAGTATTTGAAGTCGGTTCTACATGATTAGTTCTGGGACCGGTTCTTATCTCGTACTTGTGACGTCAATCCCCAACTACATCCCGTAATGATATCGCGCTCGACGTAGCATAAACGGAGCCTCATTCAGAACGGATGACGTATCATTGTCGTAAGACGATGAGTAATTCCCCGAGGACTAGATGAAATACCAATTCGTTGTAACATGCAAACATTTCTTTAAACTTTCTGTCAATAATTATTTTCGTCTCAGTCCTACGATAAGGAGCATGACCAATCCAGAACAAAAACATCAGACTAAAGCCGGCAAGAGCTTCGATACCGGTAGTACGAACGCTTTGCCGAGCGTGGATCTAGCCAGCGGTATCTTTGAGGCTCCTAGTGCCGTCGTGAGTGGTTTAGTTTCCTTATGCCTAGAGATCGCCTGTGTTAATTTTATCTTTTTAAGCAACCTGAAGCTCAACCGGCAAAGCCTGTCTCGACTGGAGGTCCTCTCGACAAGCAAGCGGCAGTACGTACAACGAATCCGGGTCTCATTCGCGAAACTACAGTCTCGAGCTCTTAACTGACTGGTGAATAATGATAGACTGGAAGCCCCACCGGTGGAACCCAAAAGTCGGAAGGCGAGATGCAGGAGGTTGTTAACAGCGATGGCAGCATTAGCCGCAAACCGAAGGATACAGCAGGTGCTGGGGCTATGATATTGTAGAATACACCTCGGCTGTTTACAACAATTGGTCAACGGGAGTACAGTTTGAGGGACGAGTTGTTGTAAGTTAGACAATGGCGAGGTGTAGATCTCAGTCAATTATATAGATAAGGCCTCAGAGGACTCACTAGAAGTGTATGATGTGTATATAGGCCTCCAATCGTGGGATATCGTCATAATGGTGGGTAAAATCCTATGTCAATGTCGAGTCTCCCCCTGGGCTTGCAATTGCTCCCCCTTAACTTGATTACTGAACACGCATGGTCATTGTAAGTTGGCGAGGGACTCGTGGTATTTTTTTAATTTTTTTATAGATCTCCTACTAATGGTGGTTTCAAGCAAGATGCATATCTTGGGAGAACTTTGGACAGACCAGTTCACACTGGGTTTCTAAACCGTTTACAGCTATCTATGCGATTTTATTTCTTCCGTATGCCTTCTAAAGAGCAGAATATGCTGGGCCATTCACCCTCGAAGGATCAGGGTTAGAATATCCGGATGATTTGCTTTCATATTGTAAAGCTAGTTCTTACTCCCCTTACTTTATGTCTGACACACTCGTATTACTAGCCATATTGGCTACCTAATCAACTCATCTGCAGCCAGCTTAATCAGTCATGAGAGACTTGACCGGAAATATTCTAAGGCTTCAACGTGATCCCCCGCCTTAAATCACCGTATGTCCGTGGCTTCGCGGGGGCTATATTTTCCCTGTTTGTTGTGATGACCCAACACACCATCACCACTTTCCCCTTCCGTCGGCACTTAACATTTCTGACAGTGAATCAGCTTCTTCCAGCAACCCGGACCAGCCTCATGTCCCTGCAATACCCCAGTTCCCCCCAGGTTTTTCATTTCGCGGCTAAGTATGTAAGCCCTGTTTCGTGGGGCGGACGACGACATTGCATTCGGCTAATTGCGCGCAAATGAAGAAGGATCGCAGATCATTGCAGTGTCTAGCAAGTGACCTGTTCCAACGCGCTAGCTCCTCCAATGGCCCGACTGTGGCACTTTGAAGCGGCGCCTCAGCGTGCGAGAGTTAGGTATGTCTGGCGTTCTTGGCTTTGGTAGCGGTATCATTTCCTCTGGAAGTTCCGAATACAATATTCGGGACTGCGTCGTGCTCTTTTCCGTCTTATAGGCTTGGGCCTGCCCCTGAAATCTGAGGCAGCGCTCCCACCGCACTCTCAGTCACGCGAGGATTCTTTCAGTAGATATGCATGGCAATCTATACTTAAGCGCCGCTGCGACAGCAGCCCTGCTTTGTAAGCGAACCGCCCTTAAACGCGCTGCTCGTTGTTCTAACCCGGTTGTAGTATTCCAGCCATGCGCTGCTCGAGCTAACATAGCGCTGGCGCCGCCGGTTTGCTCCAATGTTACGTCGGACCAGACTTGGGACTACATTATTGTGGGCTCAGGAGCCGGTGGCATACCGCTGGCGGACCGGCTATCGGAGGCCGGACACACGGTTCTTCTACTGGAGAAGGGCCCGCCGTCTACGGGAATATGGGGCGGTACCATGAAACCAAAGTGGCTTGAGAACGCTACGCTGACTCGTTTCGACGTGCCCGGGCTTGCCAACGAAATTTGGCATAACCCCAGCGGTGTCGTCTGCACTGATGTCGACCAAATGGCGGGATGCGTTCTGGGCGGTGGTGTCGCCGTCAACTCCGGGCTCTGGTGGAAACCACACCCGGCTGATTGGGATTATAGCTGGCCGGAAGGCTGGCGGAGCTCCGACGTGGCCGATGCGACGGCCCGGCTTTTTGAGCGAATCCCCGGCACGACGCATCCCAGCATGGACGGCAAACTATACTTGCAGCAAGGGTTCGAGGTGCTGACGAGCGGCCTCAGCTCGAGCGGCTGGGAGTTCATTGTCCCGAACGAGCACCCCGACCGAAAGAATCGGACTTTTGGGCACGCCACGCACATGTTCTCCAATGGCGAGCGAGGCGGTCCCCTGGCAACGTATTTAGTCGGTGCGGGCCAGCGAAAGGAGTTTACGTTATGGATGAATACGACCGCGAGGAGAGTAATTCGAGAGGGAGGTCACGCGACTGGCGTCGAGATCGAGTGTAGCAAAAATGCCGCCGGACATGCGGGTGTAGTCTTGGTCACCCCAGGAACTGGCCGCGTGATCCTGTCTGCAGGTGCATTTGGGTCTGCTAAGCTTCTATTCAGAAGTATGGTTCCTAATACAAATTCCTACATCTTACGAATTTGCTAATGGAGTGAACATAGGCGGCATTGGGCCAAAGGACCAACTGAATATGGTAAAGAATTCTACCTCAGATGCAAAGACGATGATATCTGAGGATTCCTGGATTAATCTTCCTGTGGGATATAACCTGATCGACCACGTTGGCGTAAGTACCTACCTCTTAGACTTGATTTGAGTTGTCCACCCCCTTTCTCGAGTTATGCTAATTGTATGGTATGCAAGACTGACATCGAAGTTGCTCACCCTGATGTCGTCTTCTATGATTTCTACGCGGCATATAATAAGCCGATCCTGAGCGACACCGAGATATACTTGCGTAAGACAGCTTAACACCTTGTTGGAACCAGTACTAACCTGATCATAGAAAACAGAACAGGAATCCTCGCCCAAGCGGCACCTAATCTAGGACCGATTGTGAGTTCGTTATTCTGAAAAGCGACGGATTTATCTTTTGACACCTGTATAGTTCTGGGAAATTATCCCTGGTGCGGATGGGATCGATCGTCACTTGCATTGGCAAGCACGAGTCGAGGGAGCCCAGAACAGTAAGTCGACGGTTATCCGCTACCCGACAACATAGCATGAAGCATCTACACCTGGTTGCTAACGGCACTTTAATAGCTTCTATGACCATCACTCAATACCTCGGAACTGGATCCACTTCTCGTGGGCGGATGGTGATCACGCCTCAGCTCAACACTCGGGTATCTATCCCCCCTTACCTCCGCGAAGCCAACGACAAGGCAGCTGTTATCGAGGGTCTCGAGAGGGTACGAAAGTACTTCCAGCCAATCTCGAACCTCACATGGGTCCGCCCCATGTCTAATCAGACTTCCACGCAGTTTGTCGACTCGGTGAGTCCATCCCCTTATCAACTCCTCCCCCTCTACCAACTACGCCGCCCCCCACTATTTATATAGAACTACCCGCGTCTTCAAAGGAGATAATCTAACGATGACCTCTAAAGATACCCACGGTGCCAGCGTTACGGTGCTCGAATCACTGGGTCGGGACTGCTAAGATGGGGCTTGACGACGGCCGGGTGGATAACGGCACGTCTGTCGTCGACACTAACACTAAGGTCTACGGAATGGACAACCTCTTCGTTGTCGATGCTTCTATATTCCCCGGAATGATGACGGGTAACCCCTCCGCTATGATTGTTACCGCCGCAGAACACGCGGCCAAGAAGATCCTAGCGCTTCCTGCTTCAGAGGGTTTAGCTACAAATTAGGAATGTTACTGAGTGAAACGTACATAAATTAAATAAACAAGGGCTGCTCTGGGTATATATCTTGGGTTTCCATGTCAAATTATTTAAAATAAGCGGATAGGTAGCCAAAAATGTTGTGGAATGATTGGTGAAGATAATCCTCTATAATAGAAAGGAAAGCATACTGAAAAGAAAAGGGGGTTACCTGAAAAATACAAATGATGCATACCCACCTAGGTAATAACCAGCTCCCGAATAGGTTATAAGCCCAGTAACGCGTCATCGCTATTTTCCAATCAGTTCCGTCCATCATGTCGAAAGCCATAACCACCTCTCGTTAGCGGTATATCAAATCTGACTGATCCGCCATGGAGGTATGTTTTAATCTACTCCTTCAGTTGCCTATCGGCTAACGAATGGGCGCCTACGCCAGCCTCTTGAAGCTGCTTATTCAATTTTCCAGCCAGGATGAGTACGAACCTCCAGCATTTAGGAATCTCTGTCTGGTCTTTAAGAGGCAACTTGGGCTGAGCTTCAAACCACATTATATGTGTTCCAACCATCCAAACCTACGAGAAAATCACCGCGAGGAGTACTTGTATGTACGAAAATCCCCATTTAAATCGCTACCTGTCTCATATATATGTCAGCAAAGAATCATTCGAGTAAACGAGTACCCACGTCTTGGACAATTTGGCAACGGTCGTTGTCGTTAACATATTCGAGAGTATACGCTTTGTTCATGTAGTTAAATGCCATGTTTGATGGATCAGTGAATAGCCGTTCCTGTCCAGTAGGTCGTGGGTCAGACCGGTTTGAGCCAGGGAGAGAATTTTGGGGACTGAGATAGAAAGATGATATGTTCAACAATGGACTCGGCACTGTCAATTCCATCCATATTGACGTTGTATTCCGGAGGCCGAAGAATCCGTAGATACCGTATGATGATACATATATACCGGAAGGGGACACATTAGCACGTTCTTCCCCGTGGAGAGGGCTTGATGATACTGACAATTAGACACGATATTCTGTAAAGATCGTTGAGGCGTCGTCGGAGTACGTCTATCACGGAAAGAGCAGACGTCCTGGAAGAGGACCAAGCACTGGTTTATGGTGGGATCCGCTGAAAAGCTTCTGAGCAAATGAGCCCCTTGAAGTATGATGGTAGTGTGATATTTCCTTACTAGTACTCGTGGGAGCGACAAAAGGGACAGCGAAATCTCCAGTTAGATTCACTCTTCATCCATCATAGATGATATACGCTATAGGCATTTATTGACAAATACGATGTAGCTAGCAAGTTCTGGAATGTCCGTGTGTAAGGCACGGGGCAGCATAATAACATTATCTCTTCTTCGAAGGCTAAGGCACCTAAGCTTCCGTCGCCTACCTAGTATATCAAATTATAGCCCCCGAACAATGTATGTTGATTGCAAATGTCTGCCCCTTATCCCGTCGGGAACCCCCGTGTGGAGCATTCAGGGGGAAATTATATGGGTCGCTACGCCGCGCTATTGACCGGACTCGGCGGAGGGGGAGCAGCAGGATTTGGCTGCGGGGGAAGAGCTAAGGTATAAATCCCGAAAGCCTCCGGGGGGTTCGTTACACGATGCGGGGTGATTTTTGTGACGATTACTGGCGTAATAGCAGCTGCATCGCGGGACGGGAGAGTCGTTGCCACTCGGTCGGAGACATATAAGACAGTTTCTCGTTCATACATAAACTTATGCCACCTAACAATTCTCAATTATTTCGGATCACTACTCCAAAATGGGCGAAGCGAAATCATCCATTAACGTAAGCTACCTGATGAGAAGGGTTGCCGTTCATGATAGCATCAAAACACGCGACTGACGGAAACATATAGCTCAATCTAAAGCTGCCGGAGCTCTTCCGGGACCAGGCTTACGTCGATGGAAAATGGGTCGAAGCGAAGTCGGGAAAGCGGTTTGACATAGTCGGTTCGTACTTACCTACCTATGGCATATTTCTTTCAATAGCGCGAGACCCGACATGTAGTTTTGCTTATACCCGTAAACGAAAAAAACAGACCCGGGCTCCGACCGGAAGTTCGCCACGTGTCCGGACATGGCAGCCGAGGACGTCGACGACGCGGTGCGGGCGGCGCACGCGGCGTTCCAGGTCTTCCGCACCTTCACGCCCCGGGCGCGCGCCGACCTGCTGGCCAAATTCGACGCGCTGATCCGCGAGCACCGCGACGACCTCGCGACGATCCTGGTGTACGAGACGGGCAAGCCGCTGGCCGAGGCCTACGGCGAGATCGAGTACGCGGCCTCGTTCACGCGCTGGTTCGCGGGCGAGGCCGAGCGCGTCCAGGGGACTACTTTCCCCGCTGCCATTCCCGGGCGGCGTATCTTTACGATCAAGCAGCCGCTCGGCGTCACTGCTGCTCTGGTTCCGTGGAATTTCCCCATTGCGTGAGTTGATTTCGGCAACTACTTGCTTGACAGGAGATAGTCGTGGCTGACTCGGTGCTCCAGGATGATCTTGAGAAAGGCGAGTGCTGCTCTGGCGGCGGGCTGCACGATGGTTGCCAAGCCGTCGCCGGAGACTCCTCTGTCGGCACTGACATTGGCATACCTGGCTGAGAAAGCAGGATATCCAAAAGGCGTATTCAATGTGATGCCCACCACTCTGGCAAATACCCCCGCTCTTAGTGAGGCCTTGTGTAGACACCCGCTCGTGAAGAAAGTGTCTTTCACTGGTTCTGTAAGTCTCCCCGGTTGTTAGCAAATGTTTAACTTGGTTAGGCTGATATACTGGTAGACCCGAGTGGGAAAGATCCTCTCGGCCCATTGCGCAGATAGCCTCAAGAAGCTCACCCTCGAGCTAGGAGGCAACTGTCCCTTCGTAGTCTTCGATGATGCGAACCTGGACCAGGCTTGCGATGGTGAGTAGCATCGCCGGTGTTGCGCTTCGGGATTGATAAGCTAATCGGAGCTCTTGCCAGCATTGATGTCGCTCAAGTTCCGACATGCAGGGCAGGCATGCATCACGGCAAACCGCGTATATGTTCAAAAGGGCATATACGAAAAGTTCGCCAACATTCTCGCGGAGAAGACCCGCCAGCTCAAAGTGGGCCACGGAATTGAGAAGGGTACGACGATGGGACCTCTCACAGTCCCTACAGGTCTCGGGAAAGTCGCCGAACAGGTCGAAGACGCTAAGAAGAACGGCGGCACTGTCTTGACCGGAGGCAATCGCATGAGTCTAGGCAACGGGTATTTCTTCGAGCCCACGATCATCACGAATGCGTCGCAGTGCATGAAGATTGCATCAGAGGAGACGTTCGGACCCCTTCTAGCGCTGTTCCCGTTCGACACAGAGGAGGAAGCTGTGAAGCTGGCCAATGACACAAGCGTAGGTGCTTTCTGGGAATATGTGAGGCTATACTTACTGACACCGGGCGCAGATGGGCCTTGCTTCGTATTGTTTCACGAAAAACATTGACAGAATGTGGCGCCTGTTCGAGAATCTTGAGGCCGGCATGATTGGGATGAACAGCGGTAAGCCCCTATTCTCGTGGCTTCGCCGACTCCTCTTACCTAAAAAGATCAAAGAGGCTGACAAAAACGTTAGGAAATTCATCGGCAGCTGAAGCACCATTTGGCGGAATCAAGGACTCGGGGTTCGGCAAAGAATCCGGCAAGGACGTCGCCATCAATGAGTATCTTATCACTAAGACTGGAACATTGACCTTGGAGGGACAGTATTAATACGGAGAATCCTTAATGAGCTATGACGCACGGGAATATTTAGCATAGTACGCACGGGGCATTATGAAAAATTGACTGGTAGAGATTGAAGATTGTGCTGGTATCCCGCTCTCTTGCTATGTACTAGGTAGTCAATATCGTCGCTAATACGGGAAGTCGAGAAATCATAATGGTATGCCAATCAGGGGAAACGAGGGCCCCGACGAGTCGCAACCAGTTGTATTCCTATGAGAATAACCCGACACACTACATTCACGTCCAAGGGATACGAACACAAGACTTAAGTCGCTTGGATACCCCTTTTTATTGTATATGCAAATGCCATGCCCTATGCCAATACCAAGCATCTACTCTATGTATTGTACGTATTCCCGTACCGGTGCCCGTATGTAATACTGGTTCTCGCTTTTGCAATTGTTCTCGATATTTTCTATCCCAGAAACACGTCCATATCCAGAGGCATCCATCTTCTTAAGAACGAGAGAACCGGTTTCGTACAGCCGTTAAAAACTTTCTCACAATGCCAGTGGGAGAGCAAAATGCGACAGAATATCCTTTATCCATGAACCGCCAAACGCCGCTCGTGGGTGCCCACCCATGCAACTCTATTCAGAAAACAATAGTTTGAATGAGAGTCGTATGCCGCTCTCATCGCTTCTCGTTTCGTCTTCATGTCAAGGGCTGTACATCAAACGTTACCATGACGAAGCGAAGATCCCCCCTCCGTCTGCCGCCAGGCCATTTTTGTACGTCCAATGTCTGGAGCAATCACTCCAACGAGGCTCTTTCTGTCCACACGAGCATCTATCAAGCCCGGTTCCAACGTCCTCAATGAAGAAGTAACCCATATAGCTGTTCCACGCATGTCTGATGATATTTCTCAGCTTTCGGCTGATCCTCCTGAGGAGCGATACGGATTTCAAGAATGCCACCTCGACCCGTCCAGCAATTCCCTGTTTCGCTCGACGTTTGAAGTATGGGGTTTCCCGCTTGTCTTCCTCCGGGTCGTAAGCTGCCGCTTGCATAATATCGTCAAAGAGCCGGCGTAAATCCTCCTAGGATTCAGCCGAACCCTCGCGATCTAATTCGTAGAACAGCAGGTAGACTTCCCGTTGCATGCCCAGGACTTCGCTCGTTTTAGCTTCCTTGATCTTCTCGTCACTAATCCGCCACCATCGATCGTTTTGCTTTCGGCGCTTCGGTTTGGACCCGTTTGCTTTCGTTATAACCGCCTTTCCGTTTGTTGCGGACGGCGCAACTGGCGTCTTGCTAGCTGGACTACTCGGCCTGCTGTTTCTGGCCGAGTGTGATATCCTAGACATGGTCGAGCGGGCAGAAGCCGCAACTGACTTAAGGCTGATAGAATCTGACTCGCGGTCTTTACTAGACAACAAGGTAGGGCTGCGCCGAAATGAGAATTGACTGTTAGAAGTTGAAGCTTGGGGAGTTGAATCCGACGACGGCCGAGGTAGAGCATCGACCGACTGATTTGAGGAGCTAGCTCCTGACGAAGACGAAGTCAAGTCCGGAGTAGATGCTATTGGACTAGGTTCTCCCGACTTTTGCATCGTACCAACTCGGGGAGTCGACGCTGGGCTTGGTGTGGCCGATTTAGTAAAGATGCCGGAAGCCTGGAATGCATTTGGCGTGGAATACGGAAGAGACACGTTCTGTCGGCGGAAGGACTCATAGTGGCCACTATGATGACTGCCCTTATGCGTAACGGCGCCGAGTAGTTTGTACTTTTTGCGTTGTAACAAGCTACCCATAATCAGCTGCTCGGGAAATGCGACCTTGGCCGAATTCTTCTGCGAAATATTGCTGTATATAGATCTAGAAAGATGGATAGCCATGATCTTAGGGAAGCCCGTCAGCCGCGTGTGTTTCGCAATCCTGCACGTGGGAGCGTCTCGCATGGGTGGTAATTCAACGTCTGGTGGAGGCCGCTCAGGGTCTGTATCGACGGCATATTGCAGCTTCTCGATCGCTTGTCGTGCGTCAGCCCTAAAGCTCTCGGAATCAGACCGCGACGCTTGTGCCTCCAGCAAATCTTTTGCATGTATCAGGCGACACTTATCGCACTTGAAGTCGTCAATATACTCGGTCTTAAAGAATCCATCCAGACAAGCGTTGAGCGATGTCGAGCTTGTTTGGGGCACATTCAATGTCAGCGTGCAGAACGTGCTCTCCGTCGATTTCGTCTTGAAGCCGCATTTCTGGCATTCGATCTGACTTTCATATCGTCCTTCCATCGGAAAGCCCTCTTCGTCCCCACTACTCGACGCAAGTGCCGCCGCCTCAATCATAGGCACCTCCTCGTTAGACTCGACACCGTCAGCACTCCCGTCCCCATTAATGGCCAATTTTGCTAGACGTTCCTCGATGGCCTCTCCATCTAATGGACCTGATGGATTCACTGCTGCCTCAACGCCGCCCCTTCCCCTAGCAGCCTGACGAGCCCTCCTTCCGGCATGATATTCGTCGCATAACCGCTCGGCCACCACATGGAGAAACTCCTGCGCATCCTGCTGCTGTCTGCTGATGCGCTGCTTAAAGGCAATCTCTAGAACCCTGATAAAGGGGGAAGCAGATATGGTCTTCCTGTAAATAGGGCGCTCGTTAAGGCGGTCAAGGATATCCTTAAGACCCTTGGTGACGAGACCAGCTTGCAAACCCTTGGTTTTCCATTCAGGGGTGTTCTTGTACGCAGGATCTTCCACTATGGCCTGGTACACCCAGGCGTCATCTATGCTTCTTCGGTGGTTTTCTCGGATTAGGTAGATTCGGAGGTCAGTGAGGCCAGCAAGGGCTTGTAGGATGGAGTTGATGAAACAATCGTTCGCTGGATTCGACAGACCGACTACGCCTTTCTTGCGCGCCGAGTTGGAGTCGCTATCGAGGAAGTAGTTCGGGGCGAAAACGTAGAAGAGCGTAATTGCGGCAAGAGAAGCGCCAGCGGCATACGTAGCAACTGTGAGTGGTTTCTCGGGCATGATCGTCTACGTCTGGTTCGGTTCTCTGCCTTGGCTCGGTTTGATTCGTCTCGTCCCCGTCCTGCGACGCCGCGCCTTCACAGACGCCCACGTCACGTCACGACTGTTGCTATTGATGCCAAGCGATGATGGTTGACGCAGACAGGGAATGCGCCAGGGGATTGTTGGTAATAGGTACACGAGATGGGATCATAACTGTATACCAAGAAAAGGAGGGATCGGGATATGAGCAAAGGATTGTTCGGTAGGAAGATCTGGCGGAGTTGAAGAAGGTTGCTGGGATGGTGGGTTGTCCGGTATCGAAAAGAGATGTCAATGGGGAAAAAGTGTATCGACAAGGATGTGCGCTGCTCGCTGTTCGGGACTAGGCTAATATGTCAGACCAACATGTATTTATTCGACCTAGGTACATGAGTCCCGACTATTTGGTTTACGATTTGGCGTCTAATACAAAAGGGTACATATCCATTCTGACAAGGCGTAAGAAATTTAAATTGCTAGCTATTGCGTCACAAGCTACTAGTAACAACCTAAGAGCATCCGTGGATGTGGACGGAGACAAAGTAAGAAGACGTGGAAAGGTTAAATGTATCGATTCATGTACAATACGATACTTGGGTAGGTACCTTAGGTACTCCGCAAAGCGGGCATGGTTAACGGAGGCTCCGGCATTGCCAACGGAGAATAATAGGATCATTGTATATTCCTAACAATTTAGCCCGACACTTCTGCCTCTCAATGTTAAGTGTATACTTCTTGTCTAGATAGTGTTGCCGTATCTATCCGATTATCTTACCTTACACCATCAAATACATAGTACAAAGGTCGTCTATCTCTCTCAATATTCAGGAGAAAAGAATGAACCAATTGATCAAACAGCGTTACATTCTTTGCGGTTACATTGCATCAAGACAAGAATTCTGGTGCCTGGCCCAATCTTTCACTACTCACTAGCTACCAGCCACCATCCTCTATCCCCTATCCTATCATTACTATACCCTTGTCGCCATCCAATATCTTCGTCCTTGTTCTTCCACGTGCTTGTGTCAGACCCTGTCCAGCCATTGTTCTCTCGTGGCTTCGATTGCGGGCCACATACGAAGTAGGAACGTCTAGTTCGATGCATTGATTCCTACATTGGCGCAAGGAATAAAACGTGGGGAGCCCCTTAACTGACAAGTTCAAAAGCTTATCGCGCATTGAATGAAAGGATAGGACTGCATATATACTCCCTAGGTACATGTACTGTCTAGTATTTGTCATTAGGAAGTGAAGGTAACGTAACCCTACCCTGAGTCCCTACCAAGATTCGAGATCCCGTTAGGGCCTTCACGCGGGATTTTTCCTTTTTCTATGCGGGGATCTTCCATGTATGTCTGCCACACTTCGCTGGGTTGACCTATCAACAAACTTGCTACCCCGCAAGTCTAGGGACCCTATCTCATGCTAGATCTTCGGGTTCTCGGTGTGAAACCAAGTACAAAACCAGGATAGGCCAAGCACGCAAATGCCTTGCATCAGAGTCTACATAGTAAGCATTATACTCTTGAATAGGGGGGTCCGAATGCACTTTTTGTTACGGGAACAGACCACCGCCTCTACCTAATAAATTGGTACTACTGAAAGACTTTGTCACTGATCTATAGACTTAACACTAATTTCCTTTTCACAAGAGGCACACTACAATTTGAAGTAGTTAATGACAACTATACACTACTAAGTGTCCCCGTGTCTTTGTAAGACTGTAAAGATCATTCGCAGAAGGCGCTGTACGTACGATGCGATCTGCCCAGCCTTCTATGCCTGCTTTGAGTCCTAGCTCATCGCCCTCATAATACTTGCAAGAGTTAAAGTCGATGATAACGGGTTCGTTGTTAGGTACCGTCCAGAATGCTATTAGAAGGGTCGAGGTCGTTATGGACGAGCTTTAAGACATGAAGATGTGAGACTGCTCTCTCGATGCCCGTCAGACAGTGTTCCATGTCAGCCAAAGTCATCTTAGTCAACTGAATTTTAGTAGAAAAGGCGTTAGCTTAGCTAGCTCACCTCATTAGTCAATGTCGAGGAAGCACCGATTCACAGCGGCAAATTGTTGTATTCCAACGACTCTTTCTAAGGTACTTAAACTACTAAAATGTTGGAATTTAACACTCCCCAGTTCATACTGCACGGCTTGATTCCCTTTGAGTTTTTATTTTATTTAAATTCATACTCTCTACTTTCAGTCTACAGTATAGTTTCACGATGTAGACCATACTGAGAGTTGAGGGTCACAACTGCGTTGCTTCGCCAAGGACTGGCAATCCCTGGGTATACATATAAGGGAGATTCTTTTTCGTATGCCCTTCTATGACATGAATAACCAGTTCTGCTCTGAAGTATTTCAGCGTATGCCGACTTCTGGAAAGTAGTAGGTAAGAGTAAAACAGGGAGTCCCAAATCTCCTACCGCCAGGTGATGTTAAGGGGCTAGTTGATATATCATAGAGTAAAAGGTGACTAGAATTGTATAAGTTAAAGCAAGGAGTGAAGCCTAGTGGTACAGCGAACGGCTCTCCAACTGTCGCTCGTAGGGCTCTTCTGCGTCGCTCCGGCCTCCCATTTAGTCAATTTAGTAGTTTTACTAATATCAGTAGATGAATATTGTGTGTTTTGGTACCTACTAGTTCTGAAGTTGAATAGGTTCGATTGTGTGTAAGCTTTACTTAGGTACCGGTCTCCTATATACCTAGGTACTAGTATCTATCGTTTCTATCAGAGGACTAACCTATCCAGAGGTCTAGCCCGGCAGGGGGGGACAGCCCTAGGACAGGAGATAAAGAGCCTCCTTCGTATGTTGTCTTTTCAGAAAGTTGCCCTCACCTACCTTAATCTATTACCCAGGCACGAATCAGGCCTTTCTCAGGGATTTAGGCCCGTTAAAACTGGTTAATCTAGCTAAGCAGTGAACACTAGCAATATCTACTTCCCGTAGTGGTAGGTAGGCTGTTGGATGTCTTGCATACATCCATGATGCAAATGCGAAAATGTTGGTGTGATTGATCACCCATCCCTTCATTCGTGTAACTTGCATACCAAACTACATGTTCTAACTTGACCACCTCCTCCCGTTTCCAACCGGAGCCGTCTAACCTTCAATCTTCCCATCATCCAACTACGGACATGCTGAAGCCACTAGTGCTTGCGGCCTTGTCGCTGCTCGCCGCATATATCTACAACAAGCTGCGATATAAGCGTTTCCAGAAGTATGCTAGCATTCCTCAGTTGCCGTCTTCCCTACTACTGGGTCATCTTAGCTGATGGGCGAATACTTTGTACGCGGCCCTGCGGGATCGTCATCCCGTTAAAAAGGCGTGATTTTTGTGAATGCTCTTAGTTTTCTAATGCGTAGAGTAGATAGCGTCTTCATGCAAATGAACGAGGACCTAGGCAAACCGCCGCTGGTGTTTGTGGATCTTCGACCTGTTAATCATCCCGTGTTTCTTATTCGCAGCCACGAAATCGCCGAGAAAATATCAAGCCTCGGAGCTCTTTCCGACTAGCACCCTCAAAGCTGATCTTAGATATCTAGAGCATGCGGAAGGTACTCCGAAAGATATTTAGTCCTGGGTTTGCACCTCAGTATCTTATGACTCTCTTGCCGTGCATTCTGGATAAGACTACAAGCTTTATCGAATATCTGGGCCCCCTCATGAGCACTTGTTCCTTTTGGCATCAGTTTAACATTCAACATCATTGGTCCTGTTATTATTAGACAGGGTCTTCATACCCAGCACAGCATGTCAACCCATCAAGCCAGACCGAGCTTATCCGAACTTATAGGGAGCTACTTAGCGCCTATACGGATGACAAGGCCGATTTCCCTTAGTGATTAATTCCTTAGGCAATAATAAAGAGCTGTGCTAGATACAGATTGGTTTTTTATTAGATACAGATTGGTTTACAGATTACTTTTTGGAACACCTAACAACAACTATTCGCCAACTATACCAGTAATCTTAAGACGGATACGCAACATACTCTAATACCCCTTAGTCTACCTCTTAATCCCCTTAATCCTGACCACGCCGGCAGTAAGACTTGTTATTAGGCCTCGGACGTATAATTTTAACTGGCAAACGCAGTAAATCTATTTATATAATCATAGCTTGCTCCTTCGCGCCATACTCGCCGAGTGTATACTGACAGCCCGTGACTTGAATTATACCCTAGTCCCCACCTAATCGCTCTCGCATAAGCATAAGATGTAGTAGCTTCGCTCGCTTAGGAATCTCTGTATCAGTGGCTATGATACAGTCCTGTACGGGAGGAGACTATATTGGCGCTGGCGCTACAGGTTGATGTCGGCTTGACCTAGGTAATTACCCTTGCAAGGGGCGTATTAACACGCCGGCGCTTCTACGCTTAAAGGTTGGTATAGGTTCAATTAATTGCTATGAGGTTATAGAAAGAAGATCGGGTATTGGGCTGTTGTTGATTTAGGGATGGAAGCAATCAAATTACTAGTACAGTTGGTGAACAGTTGTTGTCAGGTGTTCCAAAAAGTAATCTGTAAACCAATCTGTATCTAATAAAAAACCAATCTGTATCTAGCACAGCTCATAATAAAACGCAGGTTTGGGAGACGCATTGATACGATCGTGAAGGCTATCATCTACCGCAACCATGCTGCCGAAAGCGATAATGCCCGTAGCATTCTCTTGCTTCCCTTGCAGGATACCAAAGATCTTACACCGCAACTTGTAGACGAAGCCTGCGATCAAAACTCTGGAAACTGTTGGTGCCGAACTCGACAATATTCTCGGCCCTGAGATAGACACGACCTAACTACGCGCTCGGATTCTTTCCTCTGATGGCCCGGATTTATTCCGTCGCATGAAATATATTTCGGTCGTCATTAAAGAGAGACATCATGGTTACACTCACCAGCCGCAACGGCACGGACATCAACACCCGGCACGGGGTTAATAGTGCGAGCACCTGACAGCCAAGAGTACTGCCTCGACGGAACGATAATTTACAACTACGAAACTCTAATACATCGGGATACTGATGTGTATAGGGATTCGCCAATATCTTAGTGCCAGAGCGGTAGATCGGCCAAGATGAAGAACCGCTCGAGAATGACTCGGCCGACTCGTCCCTCCGCCATATTCCTGCGAGTACCTAGAGACCTTTCGAGCGTAGACCCCGCAGCTGCACCGGACAAGAGTTCGCCAACATCGAGTTAGGTGTCATCATCGCTGTCGTTGGTCGTCGATATGATTTCATCGAGGTTGGCCTTGGAGAGATCGAGACGGACCAAAAGCGTCTACCGATTATAACTGACGGAGGCAAGTTCAAAGTCAAGTCGGAACTCCATAATGTAAGTGACATTCCAATTAGTTCTTCCCTCTCCTTCAGCTGCATGCTAACGCGACACTTCAGACACGACAAGTCACTTCTAAGCCAGTTGATGGGATGAGAGTGAAGGTGAAAGTGGTTGTCAGAAGACTGACCTGTCAGGAGGTCTAGGGGATAGCCCTAGTATAGGAGTAAAGGAACCTTCTTTGTATGTATACCCGGGATCTTCCCCAGATAGATTGTAGTCCCTCGCGGAACAACACAGTTGATACCACCCCCCGCCCCAAATTGGTCCGTACTGTGACAGTGATACCTGACACATGCTTAATAATACGTTCATAGAGCTAGGGGGCTGCTTATCCTCAAAAATACCAAGGACGGCCGGCGGTCTAACAAGATATTCATGAAGCAGTAGGCATGGTATCTCGATTTATGTATATGAATAATAGCTTGTAGCTGCGCAAGGCTAATGAGTTACGATGTTTATTAAGCGTCAACAAAACTACGAACTAGCGCTTAGTTCCTTGATGATATACCTAAAGGTCACCATAAGAATTTGACAACCATCGCAGGTTTTCTTGGACTTAGTCTCGCTATATGCAACGCACCTACACAATCAAGCCACTGGACAACAGATTCCAAGAAGTTTGATGCCATTGGGTTCTATTCCCGGGCTTGTGTCATTTATGCAAAATGGTTAACAGCGGCGCAGGCATCTCTGCTGACTAAAATTCCAGATGCCATGCGCCTTAATATAATCCACAGTTTACAAATCAGTAAATTAAAATGAAGGGCTAAATAAGCCTTATTCAAATGCTTCGGCAGTTAGCGTCAAAACCTTGGCCTCAGAGCAGTGCTCTCTCAATTCTGTGTTCTTTCGCAGTTCGCAATCGGAGGCAAGCCTGCCGGGTGAAGTCCTACACAAGGTCTCGCTTAAATAGGATGTCAATAAGTAGGTACCTAGGTACCCGTTATACAATTCGTAGTCTGCGGATCCGCGAGTTAATATGAAGGGCTAAACGAGCCCTCGTTTAAACGCTTCGGTAGTTGGGTAGCGTTGGATCCTTCGCCTCTGAGCGGTGCTGCTACGTGCCGCCACGGCTATATAACTGTTGTCGCGAGTCGTTCTTCGCTAGAACCCCCTTAAGCGGGGCTTTCTTTCAAGTATTATCATAGTGTTCGCACGAGTTGTTGTACCAAGATGCGCGTGATCGTCATAACCGTCCTGGCAGGGAGTGCCGCTGCCCTCACGGACATCGAGCATAAGCCCTTCATGCGAAAGAACATCGATCCGATCGTATACCCCGGGGAATACATATCTCACATGCACTCATTTTACGGCTCTGATGCGCTAACTAAGGACCTTCCAACCACAGCCGAGCTTCAGAAGGGCTGCCCGTCCGGGGAAAACCCAAACGATATGTCTGTATACTGTATGTTAATCGACACAACCGAAATCTCTTAACCGTTAGGACTGACCAAAGCTATCAAGGGGCGCCGACACTGTACTATGTGAACGGCGACACCTACACGGAGATCTACCCTGCTACGTTTAAGACCTATTACGAACAAATCGACCATGCGGAGATCCCGTTCCCGAACGACTTTCATGCCGTGGCTGGGAATGCGTCCGCCAAGAGCCAAGCGGACATCGACGAAAAGGTCACTGCTATCACATGGTGGTGCGACGGCAACGGGCCTGAGGATCGCAACACCCGGCCTCGCGCTGCCTTCCCACGGTCGACCTGTAGCGCACACATGCAAGCCATCGTTCGATTTCCCGATTGCGTCGACCCCAACAAGATCACCGACTACACATATGCTGCGCTCCACGGCGGAAGCTGCCCCTCTAATATGAAGCGGATGCCTTCGCTGCGCTTCTCGGTCCGATACGATACGCGCAAAGCGATCCCACAAGGATGGAAGGGCGTCCCACCCATCAAACTTGCTTGCGGAGAGGTACGTATACTTCCTCCCTTCACCATCATCGTCAACACACACGCTAACATTTGGTGGAAAGATCGGCGACGGCTACTGCTTCCACGGTGACTTTATTAATGGCTGGTTTGAGGACGCGGCCCAAACCATGTTGAAGGCAAAGGGCCAAGGTTTCATGCGGATCGATGGGGCGCATGGTATTGGAAAGGTCCCGTTCGGCAGCACCGGGTGCACGACCAGGGATCGGGACCCGGAAAACGGCACGGACGACTACCACAAGAGTCTAGAGATGATGGGTGGTCACGTGAATTAACTCTTAGAGTGATACCTATATCCTATTTATGAATGAGTCTGCTCTGAAGTTGTGGTGTTTTTGATATGTGCCCTGCTCTAGATTCACAAAGTGATCGTAATTTTAATAAGATAAGGAGTCACGTGGGATAACCCATTCTATAGGTCGCATGTGACATAGGGGATACCATTTTCAGATCCCAAAACTTACAGTCCTGGAAATTTCTATGCCATGTAGGCGTCATGGACTGCATCTTGCAAGATGAAATATGTAGGCCAAAAAGAGGAGCCGCCGCAGGCGATAAAAAGTGTATGACGGGGGAAGACGAGCATAGCGAGTGGGAATGGAACCCTGCACTAGCTCTAGAATCTACTAGCCCTCGGCCAGATCATAGCAGCATTCCCAATATACGGGAGAAACTCGACGAAACAGTGGATCAGCTAAAGCAACTTAGGCTGTTACACAAAATGTGACCCTCTCACTAGACGTCTTCTCCCTTATCACGGCTATGGAGTAAGCCGAAAAAGATTTGTCAGGGTTTTGCTCCTAACTCAATAACCATCATGCCAATGAGGTTGTGGCTAAAGGAAAGACGGCATTACGGCAGTGGGGGAGACACCAAAGGGGATGGAGAGGAAGATAGGAGGAGAAACGGGGTTGTGATCATATCTACCCCTATGTGTCTAGGCACCCAGGTAGCTTCGTCAATTAGGCTAGGCAATGCAATTATTTGCTTTAGTTAACTTCGTTCGAGTGAGGTTCTCACCTCCAAGGCTGTATATTCTATCGAAGTACCCGGTTAAGAAATTATTCCGGCGTGATAAGCCTACTATAAGCGGTATAAAAAGGTAACCACGAGACAGCTGAATCAGCTAAATTGCACAGTTGTTTCTATTTCCTTTATACCTTGACGTACATTCACTGAGATAATATCTTCTCGTGCTTAAAGAGCGTTGCTCAAATGAGAAACTCATACAAAGCTGAGGAGAGCTCATGTCTTACTATAGGAGGGAGTTGTACTATAGCTCGTATTCGTGGTCGTAACTACAGGCTACTTTATAATTGCTACCCTCGTTGAATTCCATTCTCTTACCCTATAACGCCTGGGCTTCCAATCTAACGCACCCTTAGATGGGTTCCATAGGTGCCGGTAGTCCGGCTCCCATCCTCTCAAATAAACGAACGAAAAAATTCCAGAGGCAGAGAGTTACCAGCCCCACCGATCCCTTTTCTTATGAGTCCCCTACTTTCTCGATAATTCCAAGAGAACATAAGCGAGTAGCTCACAACACCGGACTAGGTTCGACGTCGTCTGTCACCGAGCGGGATAACAGAGATAGTCCAGGTGGCGGTAGTAGAGGTTGTGGGCTTAGACACCTGCATAGATTGGTCTGGATACCATTGACTGGTGGTCGTGATTGTGGATGAATCTCCATCTTCAGTAGGGCGTGTAGCACCGCTGCCTTCGTCCGTTGTTGGAGAGGGAGGTTGGGCGGTTGATGAGCTGTCTTCGCTCGAAGTGGTCGTCTCGCTACTTTGGCTAATAGAGAAAGATACAGGAGTAGTAACCGAGGCGTCTGGAGTTGTGGACGATGAAGTATCAGATGCAGAACTCGCAGTGCTCTGTGTGACAGTAGTAGGCGAAGATGTCACATATGGGATTGTAGTATGTTTAGGTGGTTCAGGATGAGCGAATGAGACTTCTGGTGCCGGAATGGGTATCCGTCCTGGCCAGACCGTCTTCGTCACTGTGATCACGCATGAGCACTGTTCTGTGGCTTGTGGCGCTGTGGCAGAGCCTGTTAGGTCCCAGATACCAGACGTAAGTGCTCGACCAGAGCTAGCAGCTTCACCGGATGTCGTGGTCGTGCTGAGCCAAGTCTCGCTGCTAATTGGGGTTGATACTGTAGTTTCTTGACCGGGCTGCTCCCAAACGGGGCCCAGCGCAGACACTACAGGAGGCCTGCCTCCGAGTGTAGAGTTGGAAGGGTTGCCTGACCATGGGGAATGTCCGGTCGATGATATTGTTTCATTCCAGCATGCCGACGTGTTGGCTATGGCCGAGTTGTGTTTGATAGGGTGCGATGGCTCGCGAGCCAATCTGTGCATCAGAAAGATGGGAACCCATAGGTTAGCCATTGTGTGTGTGTGTGGCGATTGCCACTATTCGTATTTCCTCAAATCCGCTGGATAGCCTTGCAATGATGGGTATGTGTAGAAGTTAGGAAGTGTGCCTGGCTTGAAATGAATGAGGATATTAACAGGCTTTATTGGGAGTTAAGTACGATTGTTCGACGTCGGCGATGTTGGTAGCAAGGGAGACGTAGGCATGATTCCGTCCCAAATCATCCCGAAACTAACTGTTTGCTAATACTGAGTCAGTATCAGAAATGTTGTCACTATCTTCTGGCCACCCAAGATATTACTGAGTATGTCCGCGAGGTTCAATTAGTCACGATGGTTCCCAAGGTTTATCTCTTTTGGTCATTGTTCTCGTTAATGTCTCGCTAAAGATGTAACGACTACCAGCCTCTAACCCAGCGACATACGACCGGAAATACAAACTAGGAGTGCATCCCACATTTACCAATTTTCAGGTGTCTTACATTCATGACTAAGGCGACTCTTGGGGATACATACCGGATTGAACATTGTTACTCAGGCTCCTCCTTCCCTCCCATATAAATTGCGCGACTCCAGATCAATCGGCTGCAAGCCCCCTTCTCCCGAAGTTTTGTACGGTCGAATCACTTGATGTATTTGATTCGATAGATTCTGTTAATCTGGGGTGCTTAACTCTACTCTTATCATTGTACAATTTTCGTAGCCTACCTATATATAAGTGTTCCAAGGCAATTAGGTGAAGAACTTCGACTCACACTAATAGTACAAATACTTTGAACGAATCAAGTGTCACGTTGCGGATTATATAAAGGAGACTCTTTGTTTCCTATCGTAGGGCTATTTCCAAGACCTCCTTAACAGGTCAGTCTTCTGATAGTAATGTAATATGATAAAAAACAACCATTCCTGATAATAGGACAGCTAAAAGATTTGCACCCTGCTCACCTAAAGTCACACAAGTTGTGCATTGCCTTTTTCCTTGCCTCTACCACTACCGACGACGCATATATTTCGCCAATAATGATATGGATTATGGCATACCTTACCATGTGATGTTCTTGAGCTGGGCCATAGCCTGGTCGCCGACCTCATTGTCGCGCGTGCTAGCCGAGGCCGCTTGAGGCCGTCCACTGTTGGACCACTGTCGTGCCCCAAGATAATGAGTGGCGGTGATACAATTTTTGAGGCTAGAACAGCACGTTGATAGTAAGGATGTTAGAGCATCGCGCCGGGCATGATTGACTCGCGGAACGGAAAGAGTTGTTGTTGACAACAGTGTGCTTTGCAAACTTCCAAAATAGAGTGTACAACAAGCTCTGTGAGTTAAGATATCGAAACCAGTGTAAGTACCTGCCTACATGAGGTAGGTATAAATACGCCGACAGTATGAGGCGGTAGACAAGGTACGATAGGTACAGTGCCATTAGATCATTGTGACTTTCGACACTTACACAGTAGGTAGATTTAGGCGCTCCCGTCGCTCCCTTAGGGACCTTAGGGTACGTACCCACCTGATGGTATACAAACCAATCACGCCGAAATGGTCAAATTACATACATTACTACCCTGGTGAGTTTGTTAGTTTGTACTGTCTCCCAGCGGTATAACGTATAACACCGTACAAACATTCTATCAACACCAACCAGACCCGAACCCGATCTTTTTATTAACCTACCTGGTAGGCAGTTAAGCCCCACCAAGGACACCCTACTAACCCACGCCGATGACCATCCAGGTATTTACCTTTTCCTATATAATAACGTCCTTGAAACCAAATTCCAATTCACTTTCAACACCACCACTCCTCAAAAGTCAACTTGAGAAGTTCCTCTGAACGATATACTCGCATACGGATATCATCGGAATACACCACCCCAATCTAGAAGCATCTTTTCACAAAGAGCTTACCTACCTAGTCAGCCTTGAAGAAATTCACCAGGCCAGTTATCGCAAAAGAGTCGCACACAGCGAAGGAAGAGATATAAACTCATTCCACCCACTAAATCTCGATAACGACCACCATTCACAACACTACAAAGAAACATTAGGTACACTACGTATACGAGCCATGTCTAAGATGGACGACCATCACGACACGCCACTGTTTCCGCTACCATTTCCTACTGAGCTCTTTCACATCATCTGGTCCTGCATGTCGCCCTCACAAGCGCGTGAATCTCGGTTGTGTTGCAAAACATTTGCAAACATCGGCGCTTGCTATGGCTTTGCTGAGATTACTTTCTGTTTTTGCCAGCCAGACTTCGACAAGCTACGCCATATTGCCAGCCATCCAACCCTCAGTAAAAAGGTCAAGGGACTCACCTGCGAGATCGCCAAATTCTATACCCTGCCTGGCACATTTCCATTAAACTTCGAAGAGTACATGGAGGAGGCCGCCGATTATTCTAACCAAGATAGGGTAATGAGCTATAAGAAGAATTGGATTCCGGACGGGGCGTTTAATAACGCACCCATTAGGGAGGAAGACATTCTAGAGAACTTCGAGCAGTACGAGAGGACATTCGAGGACCATCGCTCCATCTTGGAAGATGGGTGCGACCTTTTCAAGGAAGTGTTGCCGAAGTTCACAAACCTGAAGCAACTTGTACTTGATAATCGACCTACAACTCGCATACTGCCTTTCGATGGGCTCTTGGCTCCGACAACGCCGTCAACATATGCTGATGGACAGCTGTCAGCCATCATGGGTGGGCTGAGAAATCCGGGAATCAAGCTACGATCTATCCGCGGCATCGAATTGGATCCAAGGACTATCGACCTCTATTTGTTTGACGACCTTGGCCCAGTTCGCGATCGGTTGACGTCCATTGAACTAGAATTCAAAACCGAAGCCGAAGACGTAGAGGACGCCGATGAGCCCGATGAGCCCCCGGCTGGTAGTGGATACGACGTTATGGAGACCCGGCGACAGACTGACGCAGGAAGGATCGCAGAATGTCTGAGAGATAGTCCGGGCCTTGAGTCTATGTCCATTACCTTCACCAGCTACTTAGATGACGAAGTGGGCTTCCCTGCAGGACTCTCCCATGTCATTCCCCCCGGATTCAAGTGGAACGACCTACGCGAGGTCCGCTTGCAATATATCGAGATGGAGAGGCAGGACTTGTTCACATTCCTCCAATTGCATCGGGAGACGCTGAGGACCATCCGCTTAGACGATATCAAACTCACAAGTACTTCGTGGGTGAAGCTGTTGCGTCAGATGAAGCAGACCTTACAACTTCAAAAGATACACATCGCCGGCCATCTCTGTGGCAAATTCGAAGAGGGTGAAGATGGGTTCGATGAAGGTTATGACGAAGTAGAGCAGGAATGGTGGGTAGAGGATCCATTATGCCAACGTCTGGCGGATTGGTTTCTTCATAACGAAGACTTTCCCTTGATCCCTTTCCGACGGATCGTCTAAACCCATGGCTTTAGACGTCCCGTTTTACGACATGCGCTATAGTTGCGTCAAGTACCCAGGTACCCAAGTCAATATGTGGCGGTGCACAGTAGCGTTCGTCTTAGAGATTTCGGGACGCCACAACTCCGACGCCATACGTACAATTCTAGATCGCCGTCTTCTAACTGATCCGCCTACCTCTTTCATTACGAACAAGAACAGACTCAGGTGAAACCTAGCGCCGTCATGCTATGTTTCCAGCTAACTACCAACGTTCCATATCACCCAATCTATTCAACTGACACTAATCTTGCCTGCTACCATTTTAGCGGTAAAGGGATTAGCCTACCTAAGCAACACAAATCATAATCATCATTTAGACAACGGTGTAGCCGCTGATTGGAAGAGACGGAAATTCGGCCAGGAGTAAAATCTCCTTGTGGAGAACCTGATCTTGCCCAATTGCTTCGGTTTTCAGACTTTCCAGACCTTAGATCGACCGGATCTTGGGCTGTTTCGTCATAGTTGACCTACCCCAGCTAACCCCGTCATATGAGAACCAATCACTGGCCCCGAATCTGTTAGCTCCTTGCCCGAAATAGTAATGAGCAACCACATCCTAACCGACTTCTATCAAGCGAGCTGCCAAGTTTCTTGCCTCAACTCGTTGGGGGTTACTGACGGCCCCTGACAGTAATGGCATTCGGTCTACATATCCATGATGTAGTAACCCAAGACTCCATATCGCCTCGTTACATCGAGGAGTTCCAGTTATTACTTGGACATGTTACACTATACAGACGTCGCTGTGTCTGTATGTAGCTTGGGACTGCCACTGGCGTTTTCCCCTTGTCATTATTATGCATCCCGACAGCCTGTCAGCCTCTGAAGTCCTTTAAAAGCTGCTCCGTGACCTCATATTCATATAGGGAGATGCCATCCCACCTCCCACAGCCATCACTATGCAGGAGTGGCAACACTCATCTGTATGGAGTGCCTGACAACAGACCCATTACATATTCTAGTCTTCCAAGGTACCCGATCACTCTTTCACCATGACCTTCACAAAGGGTTTCCATAGCAATTCCGACCCCGGAACTCAACAAAACGCGATTGCGCGCCCGAGGTTCAATTCACAAGTCACGTCAGATCGGCTAAGAGAAAGTTCGCGTCTGCCGACGTTTCCAATGGTCAGCAATATTCGAAAAGGGCGACAATCAATGTTTAAGGAAGTGGGGTTGGTTGAAGAGGAACGTGAAGGTCAACGAGACATGGCTTCCGAGAAGCACGGAGAAAGTGATACAGATGAAAGAAGGGGTTCGACTGAGGGAACAACGTCTCCAGTTGAAAGGAAAACTCCCAATAGAGATGATCCATCGAAAGAAAAACCAGGGTGGCTATCAAGGTTGGCGCCCACAAAGCGTCCGAGAATTAAAACTGCTTCCAGTGCGCCACCTCCTACCACCGCAGGGCTGCATAGGCTCTCTTTGATCGCTCTGCTTATCGCAATTGTTCTTCCTACCATTAGTTATAATCACGGCCGTAAAAAGGTTGAGGTCAGCGGCGCCGACGCAGGCGTGATCAGGCCGACCCCGAGCGTTATTCTCGAAAGCCGCCAGAATGGCCCTACTACTGTCTGCACGAGATGGGCTGGCCAAAGTAAGAATTCGTGTTTTCATTCCTACCGAACTAGAGTGACTAATGTCGACTAGGCGCTTTAATCAACGGAACCGTCTATTTCTACGGTGGCCGATCCAAGACGTACGGGGATCAACAAGCTGATACATGGAGTAAGTCCAACATCGCGTGATAAGCGCAACTCTTGCTGACCCTCACTTAGATAACGACTTTATCGCCCTCGATCTCACTAGGTCGTGGGATGTCAGCTCGCCGGCTCTTACTGGTCTTTCCCAACCGTCCGGTCCCCCAGCTGTGTCTCTCGGCTACCTCTGGAACGATTTGGACCGTCTATATCTCTATGGCGGCGAGTTCTCTGATAACCCTGTTGCACAACCGTCCCCTATTTCGACATGGACATACGACGTTGCTTCGTCAACCTGGACGGAATTTCAAAGCCCCCAGACATCAGCTGGCAATTTCTCAGATCCTGAAGGCGTTGCGGTACAACGGGCTGCAGAAGGTGCTGGCATCTCCGTCCCCGAGTTGGGCGTTAGCTGGTATTTCGGTGGCCACCTTGACTGGGCGACTACACCGGGATGGTCCAACCAGATTGGACGTGTTTACCTGAAGAGCTTGCTGGAATTCACACATCCCGGCTACGCCAACTCCGGCGTTAACTCACTTCGCTCCTCCGGCGCCCCCGCAGGAGGCGCATATCGTAACATCACATGGGGTGGTATTCAAAACCAAGATGGGTTTACCGAACGCGCAGACGGGGTTCTTGTCTATGTGCCTGGCTGGGGACCTAGTGGTATCCTGCTAGGCCTCGGTGGAGGTGTAGTCGGGGATCATGAAACTACCGATGCATACTCCTCGATGAGCACTATCGATGTTTACGACATCAAAACGAGTACTTGGTATCATCAGCAGACTTCGGGTGGAGCACCACAGGTCCGAGTCAATCCCTGCGCGGTTATCTTCTCGGCGCCTGATGCTAGCTCCTTCAACATCTACATGTATGGTGGACAGAACCTGCTCCCGTACGGCAACCAAACGCAATACACCGATATCTGGATATTGACGGTCCCCTCGTTCACGTGGATCAAGGTCGACACTTCGACTACCACGGAGCCGCCGGCTCGAGCTGGCCATCAATGCGCTGCACGAGATGGCCAGATGATTGTGATTGGTGGCTACGTCGGTACCGAGATCTCTTGCGACAGTCCTGGCATCTACAACTTCGACGCGTCGAATTTGCAATGGAAGAGCTCCTTCGATGCGGCGGACCATCCGGCGGACGCTCACTCAGATAACAGCATACTCGCCGGCAGCTATGGCTATAAAGTACCTGATGCAGTGCAATCGGTAGTGGGAGGTTCATCTGACGGCGGCGCAACCGCTACACAGCCGGCCTCCGGACCAGCTACAGACGGTCCGTTCAAGACGGGTACGCCGCCGGTATTTACCATCACGCAAGCGGGTAGCACCGCAACCGTGACGAACGATCCTAGTGCAAGCAACACAGCCCCCAGCACCCCCAACACCCCCAATACCCCCAACGCCCCCATCCCATCGAACCCCCCGCCATCAGGCACGAACGGAGGTCTCATCGCCGCCGGCGTGATAGCCGGCCTAGCGGGCCTAGCTGCCGTATACCTCGGCTTCTGCACATGGCTATACCGGCGACAAGTCGCCGCCTACAAGCGGCACATGGCAGTCGCGAACCGGTACTCAGGCGCCGTGGAAGAAGACGGCGGCGGGGCCTTCGGACCCACCGCTCTCGCTGCGGGGGGCATGCGCGAGAAGCTGCGCAAGCACCGCAGCAGCGTGTCTAGCGACCACTTCGCCTGGGTCGGGCCTAGGTGGACGGCGGCCGGCAGCGACGAGGCGAGTCCGGGTACCACTTCTGGATCCGGCACGGGATCGGGACGCCCGCGGCCTAGCGAGGATCGCAGTCCTTGGGCGTATGATAGCTACGTCGGTGGTGCTGGCGTGGGCGCGGGGGGTATCGGGCGTTCGAAGAGCGGCGCGAGTCGCAGCACGGCGAGTGGTGGCTCGGCGGAGGCGCTGCTGGATGGGAGGGAGCCGAATTTTATTAGTGTTGTGCTGGGCCCGAGACGGGCGTTGCGGGTTGTTAATGGCATGGAGGAGTGATGGGTGGATGGTGCTGCTTTGCCGTTGCCTGTCTTTCTTCGTTATGGACTGCCTAATAATACGTAATACCATCATCGTTAGAAGGGCACCGCCGGAAGATCTCAACGAGCTAGTCGGATGAAAAAGATTTTATGAGAGACGAATCTGTATGTCTGTATGTACGAGTTGCATTTGATTGGTTTTATCGGATGATTGTACGATACCCCGTTTCTGCTTCGTCATGTACCTGGGTTAGGTACCTAATTTACGACGGGAATATATGTATAATTATACAGCCAAAGATATATTGGAAGCATATATGCTCTTGATATGTCATGTTGAGCTAGGCATGTATACCTGTAACGGACTATATAAAATTCAACTCGTGGTTGTTAGGTATTGTAGTATAGCTTAGCAAGCTGTCGAGTTCGGAGTGATCGTGATAAGTTATCCATTCAAACAATCAGCACGTCCCGGAAATAGCATGTATGTATGCTAGATTCCCCCAAACGCCAGCCCAATCCAAATCTTCATACTTAGCCACACGAACCTGCTTGATTCGATGGCCCTTATTTGCTGCAATTTACTCGTCAATCACCACATATGGCGTATGGGCAACTCGGATGCTATCAAGTTCCTTTCCGTCGTGTTGAAAATGCCCAAGTTCAGATCGCTACCTAACCACGCCACGAAGCGCTCAACCCAAGAAGCCTCATCAACATCTCCGACCTGCTTTAGCCGGTCTGTCGTGTCCAAGGCTAAGTAGACGAGTCGCCTCCGGGTATTCCGACTCATTTGGTCGGAAGGGACATTGTGGTGCATGAACTGAAGAGCGGCGAAGTGATCTGGAGTCAAGGGATGATAGAGGTCTAGGTGGGCCATGTCCAGCCACATCTTGAGGGGACGTCCGATGTCGACGAAGGATTCGAATAGGGAGGCCGAGGGCTTCGGTCGGTGTAGCGCTCCGACCGTTGACACCCACGATAAATTGGCCCAGGCGATCTCGAAGATTTCGCGCGCGAACCGGTTTTGCATGGGGAGGGTATCGTTCACGCGCATCATCGTCTCGTACGAGCCGTCGAGGCTGGTCTTCAGCCAGGAACGCGGGGTGCCCGCACCTTTGATGATGGCCCCCAGCAGGGATTCTAGAGCTTTCACCTGCCACGGCCAGAACGGCGAGGCCGTTTCGCTAGCCGCCTTGGTCGCCAAGAGCCGCGCCACCCATGCCCAAGCTACCTCCTCGAGGCCCTCGGCGTACATGAAGGGTACGAGGGCCCTGTGCAAAGATGGAACCGAAAGGAAGCTTAGGTTGCTCTCTCGGCCGGACGCACGAAGCCACTGCAACACCAGGAGTCCGGCACCGGAGCTGGCCATCCTCTGCCGGACTTCGTCGGCAGATTCGCCGTCGATTTGGGATTGTACCTTGACGAGAAAGCCGGCGGCACCTTGTGGGGTCATGAGACCCCTCGACACAGCGCGATTGAAGACATCGAATGGGTCTGGGTCTGGGTCTGTGTCTGCGGTCGGCGGCTTCTTGGAGTTGTGGGTAAAGAGAGGGTTGGAAAGGATGGCGCGTATGAGGCGATCAGTTGGACGGTGACGACTCGAGGTATCTGGCAACAATGATGAAGAGGTTGAAACCGAAAGGGGAGTTGGTCTGTTCTGGGCTGTCGAATTCTGCGGATGCCACCGGTCATTGCGACCCAACGGATGTTCTTTGTCGAGGTTCTTTCGGAAGGAAGTTGTGATCGATTCAAGCAGCTTTTGGGACTCGCGGCGGTCTAGCGGTTGGGGTTGATGTATATTAGGGAAAAGGCTCTTGAGCGACTTGAGCGACTTGAGCGAAGTTGTCCGGACCACCATCTTGGACTCGCGTCGATGATAGTGACGATGCACGGCTCAGGTCGGATAATGCGGGGACATTCGGACTTCTTCTTCACAATTCCTTATGGAGAATAGATTTGGTAGATCGTAAACTTGAACAATATGCCGGTTAACTCCTGTACTGCCGTATCGGCATCGCTAGTCGACCTACGAGGTTGTGGTAGATTGATCGTACAATGAGAAGAGAATTGACGATGGAATCATCGATGATTTGTGGACCAATGATTTTCCCGGTGGTAATTTAGGTACGTACCTCCTTACCTAATCTTAAGCGATAGATAAATCTGGGTTTAAACCTTTTGTGAATTTAACTTCTAATCCTAAAGCGGGCCGTGTAATATTTCGTATATTTAGGTAATTTATAAAGTATTAAAGATTAATTATTTTTAAATATATTTAGGTATATTTAATAATTCGATTATATAATTAATATTTTATTTTTTAATTTAAAATTATATTTAAGTTTTAAAAAAATTATTATATCGAATTAAAAAAAAAATCTTTTTTAATTAAATAATTAAATAAAATTTTAAATTAAATATAATATATTTCGATTAATTATTATAAAAATAATTAATTAATTTTTTTTTATAAAATTATTAATAAAACGTAAATAAATTAACGAATTAATAAAATAAAATAAAATATAAATAAAATAAAATATAAATAAAATATAATATTAATTATTATTATTAATTTATCGAAATAAAAATTAATCGATTTATATTTATATATAATTGGTTTTTTCGTTTCGAAAAAATTATAATTAATTTTTTTTATAATTAAATTAATATCGTTAATAAATATTATAAAAACTACGAAAATTTTTTTTTTTTCGAAATATATAATTTTAATATAAATTATTTAATAATAATAATAATAATAATAATAATAATAATTATTATTATTATTATTATTATTATTATTATTATTATTATTATTATTATTAATTTTACGTCGTTAATTATAATATTTTAATATATTTTATATATATAAAATTTAATATATAAAATCTTTATAAAATAAATATTCGTTCGATAAATTATATATTAAAAAAAAACCTAAACGTTTCGATTATTTCGTTTAAACGTTACGTTTTATATTTTATATTTAACTTTCCGAATTAAAAACTTATCTTTTTAATTAATAAGTTAAAATATTATATAAGTTAAAATTATTTTTAATTTAATATATTAAAATTTTTAAATTTTATAACTTTGTTTTTTTAAAAATATAAATTTTCGGTTATAATATTATTTTATTTTAACGTTAAATTTAGAGTTTTGCTATTTGCACCCAGGTGTTTTGCTATCGGAGCCTTATTTGCACTTAGGTACAAAGGCCAGGAGCCTCGCGTCCGGTAGCGCCCGGACCCGAGACCAAATATATTCCAATAATTTCACCAAAACAACTCGTACAACCTTATATCCTACTTCATTCGAAAGTTAACTCAATTGCAAATCGAATAATACCGGGTTTAATTATATAAGATATCTTGTTATTAAGTTATTTGTTATTAAGAATACGCGTTAATGCGCGAATTACGTAATATCCTTTAATTTTATTAATTCTTAGAAATAGAAATAACATATAATATATACAAGTATATATTTCAGCTAATTTTGGCTCGAAAAGTTTGAAATATCCTTTATATTAAAACCCTTTTTAATATGGATTAATAAGTTTAAACCTAAGGCTTTAACGATATCTAATTATAAAGTTATTAATGTTTAAAAATAAAGGCGTATTTAAAATAAATCACGTATCGTTACGCGTTAATTTTATCTTACTATTAGAAAATTTATTAATAGCAAATAACTCGACCATAAAAATATCTCTTATATTAAGGTTTAAATTAATTAAAAGCTCTAAATTAAACGGATTAAATAGTTTAGATTATATTTGATTTAAATGTAAATTACTTATTAAGTTTAAAGGTTAAATTAATATTTAAGTTATACGTTAAATCGTAACGCAAAGTTTCCGACTTTTATACTTAAATATAAATAAAGCTTCGATAATAAAACACCTAAATATAAATAATAAAACTCTAAATTTATATCGTTTTAATATTTTAATTCGATATAAACCGTTAATATCCGTTAATTTTTATACGTATAAATATATAAATTTTTAATTAAATTTTAAAGTTAATTTTTTATATAATTTAATTATTTTTATAATAACGTAAGTTTATATTTTATATCGTTATTATTACTCGAATTTTAAAAAGGTTATTATATCGAATTAAAGAAAAAAATATCCTTTTTAATTAAATAATTAAATAAAGTTCTAAATTAAATATAATATATTTCGATTAATTATTATAAAAGTAATTAATTAAAAAAAAAGAAATTTACGAAATTATTAATAAAACGTAAATAAATTAACGGATTAATAAATTAATAAAATAATAAAATAAAATATAATATAAATAAAATATAATATTAATAATTATTATTAATAATTAATTAATTAATAAAATTTAATAATTATAATTATTATATAACGTTATTATCGATAAATAAAGTTTAATTTAATATTATAATTAATTAATTTATATTAAAATTATATATTTCGAAATAATAAAAATATTTATTATTTTTTAATTTATTTTAATTATTACGGGATTAAATTAATTACGATAATTTAAATAAAATATTTACGTAATAAAAGAAATAATTATTAAAAAATTATAAATTATTAATAAATAATATTTAAACGTTAAAAAAAGTTTTTTAAAATTAAATATTAATTAAATATAAAATATAATTTTTAATTTATTAAATCGCGATTTAATTATTATAATAAAATTTAATTATCGAATTATTATTTCCGAAATTACGTAATATCTTATAATTAGATTTTATCGTTTTTATATTTTTAAATTTATAAAGTTTAAATTTTTCTTTTAATAATTACGTATATTATTAATTTATTAAAATATTTTAACGTTTATTTAATTATATTATATTTAAATTAATTACGAATTAATTTAATTTAATTTAAATATATATATTAAATTACGTTTAATTACGAATTAAATCGTATATATAATTAATATATATTTTTAATAAAATATTTATTAAATTCGAATTAATAATATACGTAAAAATATTATTTTAGAATTAAATAAATAAAAATAACGTTCGAATTATTCGTTCGTTTTTTAAAAGTTCCTTTTAATAATTCGTTATATTCGAAAAATTTAACTTTAAAGTTTTAAATATTTAAATATATTATTAACTTTTAAAATTTTAATTATATAATATTTATTATTATTAATTTATAACTTTTTAAGTTTTTAATTATTTTTATAATCGAAAAAATTAATTTTTTTTTAAAAATAAAAGTTTTTTTATTACGTAAATATTTTATTTAAATTATTATAATTAATTTAATTACGTAATAATTAAAATAACGAATTAATTATAAATAACGTTAATAATTATATATAATAATAAATTTATATAATATATATATTTATATTTAATTTTTTTTAATTATATTATATTATATTATATTATTTTATTTAATTAATAAATGTAAAGATATTTTTATAAGCGATTTTATATCGTACGAATTAATATATGGATTTTCGTTACGTAAATATATAAGCTTTTTCTATATATATAATATTATATTTAAAATATAAACGTATTATAAATATTAAAATAAATTATTTTTTATTTATATATAAAGTTTTATATTTAGTAATATTTTTATAATAACGTTATAACGATTAAATATAAAACTTTATATATATATAAAAGATAATTTATTTTAATATTTATAATATATTCGTATTTTAAATATAATATTATATATATAAAAAAAGCTCGTATATTTACGTAATAAAGATTTATATATTAGTTCGTACGATATAAAATCGCTTATAAAAATGTTTTTATATTATTTTTTTTTTTAGAAAAAAAGTTAATAATTTCGTTAATTCTTTTAATTAATAACTAAATTTATAACTATAATTATATAATAGGTTATAATATCGATAATTTTTTTAATAATAAAATAATTACCTAAATATTTATTAATAATATAATATCCATTTTTTTTATTTCGAAATTATATCCGATTTAGCCGTTATTAACGTTAAAATTAATATTAAAATATAATTAAAACCGTTACGATCGAAATAAAAACCGGTTAAATATTATTTTTTATATATATATATAAAGCTTTATATTTAATAATACCTTTATAATAACGTTATAATAACTTAATATTATATATATAAAAATATATTAATATATATAATTATACGTTTAATATAATTTATATTATTTAATAATTCGAAAACGATTTTTTAATTATCGATTATTATATTATTCTTTTATTTCTTTTATATAATAAATCTAATTAATTTTTATTATTATTTATTTTCTTATATAAATTAACTTTATTTATACTTTAATTTATTTTTTAGCTTTTATTAAAATTTATTATATATTAGAATTTATTTTAAAAAAAGTTTATTTAACGATAATATATTATATTTTACGTAATTTCCTTTCTTATTAATTTTATAAAAAAGCTTAAATACGTTATATTTTAACGTTATTTCCGTTTTTACTAATATTTTCGAAAGAAAATAATTATATATAAATTATAAAGTTTATTAAAATATTTATTTATATTAAATTAATTTAGAAAATTAATATTTATAAAATAATTATATTATAAACTTATATTCGAAAAGTAAAATTAAGTTTTAAAAACGTTAAATTTATATTTATTTAAAAATAAATTAAATCTTTAACGTAAAATTTAATAAATCCGTTTACATTTTTATATAATTTTAAATAAATTATAAACTATTATAAATTTAAAAAGGCATTATAATAAATAACTAATTATATTTAAAATCTTAATTTAAATTCGAAAGATTTATTAAGCGATATTATATTTAAAAAAAACTAAAACTTAAAAAACGATTAAACTTTAATTAACGTTTAATTAAAAGAAAGTTTAACTTAAAATCTATTTAATAACTTTCCCGAATTCTTAAAAAATAAACTAATTAAGTTCTTAAATTAGAAACTTTTTTATTTATTAAATAGTTAATTTTATTAATTAAATAACTTTAACCTTTTTTCGAAAGTTTTAAATAAATATTATTTAAATCGCCTCGTATTTATAAAATCGACTTAAAGCTAAAAAATATCGTAATAAAACTACGAAAATAAATAACAATAAAACGCCGAAAAGAAAAATTCTAACAAATAATAAACGAAATTTATAAATTAAATAAAACTAAAATATATCGGATTTCGTAAAAAATAATAAAACTTAGAAATAATCCGATTTTTCTTATTTATTTTTAATATTTCTTCGTTATTTTATTTATTAATAACGTTAACGTTTCGTATTATTTTATCGTTTATTTTTATTAAAATTAATAAAGTTCGAACTTTTAAAGTTTAAATATTAGTTAAAATTATAATTTTCGTTAAAACTTTTATTTAAACTTAAGTTTATTTTAAAATTTAAGTTTTTATTAATATTTTTATTAAAGATTAAACGTAATTTCCTATTATAATTAAAATTCCTATAATTACTATTAAAATATAATTTCTTAAAGCTTAATTTATAATTAACGTTTTTATAATTTTTATAATTATAATTAAAAAATAACGCTTTAAAGTTTAATATAAAATTAAAACTTTTATAATTATAACTAAATCTTTTACGTTTAATTAATAATTATAAAATAAATAACCATTAATAATTTTATTAAAACTTCGTTTTCGTTTAATAATAAAATAACTTAATTAATCGTTTAGATTTTTCGAAGCGTTTTTATTCGGAAAATAATTTTTAAGGTTTTCCTAATTTCTAAAATAATTATTATAATAGTTTTTATTTTTTTACGAAAATCTATCGTAATAATCCTTGATTTTTTCACGGTAATTTTCTTAATAGTTTTTATTTTTGGAATAATTTAAATAATCTAAATAATTAAATCGTTAGTTCTTTAAAAAGTAATAATCGTTTAATTATTATTTGCGAAATTAACGAAACTAACGATCGTTATTACTTTAATTATTATTATTTTATTATTCGTTTTTTATTTTACTTAATAAATTAATTTCATTTAACGATATATTAAATATAGATATTTTAAGTTTTAATAACGATATTAATATTAATAACGTTAAATTTAAAGTTCGTTTTCGCCGTATAAATAACGATAATAATAAAGGTATAATTAAAGAATAAAAACGTATCGTTAAATATATTATCGTTTTTAACGTAACTTTTAATATAAATAAATCGATTAACGATTTAATAAACGACTTTCGAATTTTTATACGAATCCGTTTAAAAATGTATCGTTATAAAGCTTAAATAAACGGATAAAAACTTTTTAACATTAATTATTTCAATTTTAATTTTTTTATTTCCTTAAAAAAAGGAAAAGTTATTATCGTTAATAAAAAAACATATTAAAAAAACGTTTATTTATTTATTAAAACTATTCGAAACGTTAAAATTAACGATTTATATAAAGAAAAAATCATTATATAAATATGTAAATTATTTAAAAATAAAACTTAAACCTAATAAATCGTAATTTTATTTATCGATTAAAGAAAAATAATAAAAGCTAATAATAAATATATTTTAATTAAACTATTTAACTAATTTAAGATATTTTATTAAAACGTTTTACGAAATATATAAAAATTAATATATATTATAAAAAGTTATTTAAAAACCGAATTAATTAAAATCTAAATAATAAAATTAATCCGAAATTATTACGTTTTCGATATAAATGATTTTATATAATATATATCTTAGATTTATATCGCTTTTAATTTAGTTTTATAAATATTAATAATATTATCGGAAATCGATGTTTTTTTATTCGATTATTTCGAATATATCGTAAAACGATAAAAGATTTAGCGAAATTCTTTATTAGTTAATAACAATAAAAATTAAGAATAATAAATAAACATTAATAACCGTTTAATTAAAAACTTTCTTTTAAATAGATTTATTTTAATTAATTTCCTAATAATTTAAAAAAATAAAAATATCGAAAAAGCGAATATCGCAAAAGCGAATATCGAAAAAACGAACGTAAATTAATAATTATTTCGCGGAAAAAACCGTGATAACTATAATTATAACGATAATAATAATTATAACGAACGTTTAAACGATCGTAATAATCGATACGATCGTTATAAATATCGCGGAAACGATCGAAATTACGATCGTAACGATCGTTATAAAACTAACCGTTATAATAATAACTAACGTAATAATAAACGTTTTAGAATTAATCGTTATAAAAACCGCGATTATAATCGTAATTACCGTTATAAAAATAAAGGTTATAAATATAACCGTTATAATTTCCGTAAAAGGTATAAACCTAAATATCGATAACGTCGTTAAATTAAATAAAAATAACGAAATAATCGTAACTATTTATAAAATAATTTTATTATTAATTAAAACGAAAATAACCATAAAACTAAAAAAGAAAAACTAATTATTAATAATTATTTCTTATTAAAAAATTATAAATAAATAAATAATAAATATAATAATATTATTTATTCGAATAACTTTTTATTATTATTAATATATAAATAAATTTATCGAAAATGTAATAAAATATTTAATATACGAACTAATTACTTTAAGTATATATTTATTAACAATTATATATAATTAATAAATCCGAATATAAAACCATATTTATAAATAAGATTTAGTTTATTTCTTATAAATTTATTCTTAAATAATTCCTTAATAAATATATATTACAAAATATATATATAGCTTATAATAAAAAAATAAATAAACTAATATTTCTTTTATTTTTAAAAAAGATACGAAATATAGTTTAAAATAAACCTAAAGATTATTATTAATATTAATAAAAACATTATTATTAATATAAATAATATAAAAATAAACGAAATAAAAATAAATAATAACTTATATAATAATTAAAATATTAATATAAACGTTAATAACCTAAATATAAATAACGATAACTAAAATATCGATATAAATAAAATAACTAAAGAATTTAATTACGTTAAAAGGAAAATTACTAATATAATTCCTAAAGTATTAACTAAATCGAATCGATTAAAACGATATATATATCTTAAAATACGGATTATTAACGAATATAAAAACGAATTTAAAGTTTATATAAATATAAAAGCGTTAAATAAATTAATAAACTATAAATGGTTTAAGAAATTTACCGATAATATAAAAATTACCATTATTAAAAAGCTATTACTAACTAAAGATATCGTAGAAAAGATTAATTTAAACGAAAAAATAACATTTATATTTATAATATTAAGAGAAAATATAAATAAATTAACGATAATTCGATTTAAAGAAAAAACATAGATTTATAATAACTTAAAACTAAACTTATTATTTAAAAAAAAGTTTTATAATAATTATAACATTATAATTAATTACTTAAAGATTTTAATAATATTAATATTAAACCTAAATATAAAGATATTAATCTCGTTTCGTAAAAAATAAGCGATAAAATAACGAATTATAATAACGATAAAAACAATAATCCTATTAAATTTTATAATATTAATATTAGTTAATTATATTAATTTATTAGTTAATAGAAACTTCTAGTTTTTTTTACGATATTTTAAAGCGTTATATAATATCTTAAACGTTAATATACCTAAAATAATTATTATAATTAACTATTTTAATAAAGAAATAATCATTTAATGAAAAACGCGTTTAAAAATAATAAAAGAAATTATTAACGAAATATATTTCGTAACGATATAAGAAAAAGTTAATTTAATATAAACTATCGCCGTAATAAATAATAACTTAAAAGAATAATTTCTAAACTTCTTAATAAACGAATTCGATATAAATAACAAACTTATATAAGTTTTAATATCGAATAAAACTATATCCGAAAATATATAAAAGATAATATATAAGAAAAAAATAATAAATATACCTTTTTTAAGCGTTAAAAAACTAAAAACCCCTAATAAGATCCTATTAAAAAATAGAATATACTATTATAATAACGACTTTAAATTCGGAAAACGCTTAGTATTTTTAGCAAATTATTAAGATATCTAACGTAATAAAGGTATTATCGATTTACTAAAAAACGAAAAAATAACCTTAAACCTAATTAATAAATAATAAAAGGAATATAAGCTAAAAACTATATATTTATTAAAGATATAAAATAAAAAATTCCTAAATAAAACCTTTAATTTAATATATAATAACGATAAACTTATATAAATAAAACGACCGATATTTTTCGTTTACCTTTATTTCGTTATATAAAAAATAATAAATAATAAACGCAAAAGTAAAATAATAATTAATTTAAAACCATTTAATAAATGTACCTTATTAAACGTATATTTATTATTACGATAAAAGGAAATTATTTTATAAATCCGAAATAAGAAATTTATAAATATAATCGATAGTTTAGCTTTTTTTTATTAATTATTTATCGTTACGAAATATCGTAAGAAAATAGTTATTATATTTTTAAAAAGATTAGAAATATTTAACGTAACGTTAATAAATTTTCGAAACTTACCGACGTTTATTTAACGTTTTATAAATTAGAAATTATAACCGTTCTAATCTTTTATAAAAGCTTATATAAATAATATAATTATTTTTAACGATATTATAATAAAACATTAAACTTATTTTAATAAGTTATTCGAAATATATTATTAAATCGATTTAGTTTTAGTCCCGAAAAAATCATTTCTAAGATTTCTTTCGATCCGTTTATTTGGATTTTTTATTAATGGAAATAATATTATAATTATAAAGGATAAAATAAATATTATTCGTAAAATTAAAATATTAACGAATTTATTATACCTAGAAATATATATGAAAATAATAGGATTCCTAAAGAAATACGTACTATAATATTAATAAAAAATATAGTTATTATAAAATAAGAAAACGTTTTTATTAATTATTAAACGAAAAAAAGAAAAGATTTTATCGATAATATTAATAAAATGGAAATATACGTTAAAAATAACTTTTTAATCGACCGAATTAAAATAAAAAGCATTTTAACTAATATAAAATTAACTATATAATCCCGTGATATTTATATATTAGGATTATAATAACATTACTTTCTTAAAAATAAACGTATCTAAAAAAAGAAAATTCGGAGTTATAATCTTTTATTTTAACGAAATTTAAAACAAATATAACATATTAGTAAATATAATTAAGCCGGTTATATTTTTATCTAAAATATTAATAAATGTAAGAACGCGATATTAAATAATCGAATTTAAAGTAATATATCTAATATAAATATACCGATAAAACAAAATATAATTATAATTTTACATTAAACTAATCGTAATTTTAACCGATTATAACGCGATAAAAGGGATAATATAACAAAGTATATTAAAAATAACAAACATAAATAAAATAAATGCGAAATTAATAATTATTTTTATTTATTTATTATAATTTATCTTTAATATATATTATATTTTTAGTAAATTTAATCTAATTTCGAACGTATTATTTAGATTATTAGCGGAAAACGATATATAAAATATAATAGAAAAAGATAATCTATATAAATTAATATTAAACGACGTAATTAATAACTTTAGTTATTATATTATATAAATTTCTATTAACGATAATTTCCGAAAGTAAATTATCGAAAGTTATATTTATAATAAACGTTTACGTAAATTAGGAAAAGTTTTTAAAGTAACGAAAAAAAAACGAAAAAATACCGCGAAATAATATCGTTATAAATTAAGAAAAAACCTAATATATTATATTAATAATATAAAACGAAAACGTTTAATAATTCCGTTATTTTATATAAAAGAATTCCTAAAAATTACTTATAATAAAAGCCATTATTTTGGGCCGAAAAAGATATTATATAATTTAAAAGGAATATATATTTAAAATATAAGCCGAAAAATGAAAAAATACGTAAAATAATACCCGGATTACTAAGAAAACCGAACAAATTAATTATAAAGATACGAAAAACTTTTACTTATTAACTTAAAAATATAATTATATTATATAATTATATAAGATTTTGTTATAATTTTATCGAAAATAATATTAAAAAATATACTTTAATATATCGAAAGTTTCGCTTTTTATAACGTTATAATAATTATAATATATAAATTCTTAAAAAAAGTGATATTTATTTTCGAATATATTAAATATAAAGCTAAATATTAAGCTATTATAATAATGAAATATATGATATTATATAATTAAAGAATATTAAATAA